>OY757920.1:30602763-31202763 GCA_963585895.1 Sepioteuthis lessoniana
ATCATTAAAAGCCAGAGACAACCCAAAAATCCTAAAAGAATACTCACCTCTTCAACATTCGGAGAAAACACAACACAAATGCACGATAATAAACGATGCAAAATATGTTATATAATTTTTGAAAGTAAATACTCAACCTTTAAAAACCCAGAAACCAAATTCAAAATAAATAAAAACTTAAGCTGCAACTCGAAAAACGTAGTCTACATAATTGTTATGGGAGCGTTACCTACCGATTCATGGACTCTTCCAAATTCTATATTAAGTACTCACGAGGAGATTAGATACTCTACCGATATTCGACTGACAAGTAAGCCTAGCTTACGCCACCACTTTTCTCTGTATCTTGTCACTTCAATATATCTTTAAACTTATACCGTGTTCAGAGTTGTCTTTTCGTGGTCCCAACCTGGGTCCACATCAACTGGCGAACAAGGATTCGAGATTATGAACTCACGCAAAAAATACCTGTTGATTCACACATCAACTGGCGAACGAAGATTCGGGATTACGTATTCACGCAAAAAATCCCTGTTGATCCACACATCAACTGGCGTACGAGGGAACTACATGCAAAATTTCAGTGGATTTATTCATTAACTGTTGAATTAGACAAACGAGGATTTCAAATCTAGAAAAACCTAATGATCTCAAATCAACAGGCGACCAGGAATCTCGTGCATAAAAGTTACCCCCTCCTTGAAATTACCAAACGAGAGTTTCGAAAATAAAACCAGTTTCTGCTAAACAGAAAAACAAGTTCTTCCCACTCGTTGGGTTATTTTAACATTAGAACCATTTGACTCCTACGGACTAAGTGATAACCCTCCCCACACTTCAAAGTCTACTGAAAAATTTCATTGTACCCCAGTTAAAGAAATAAAAACCTGCTCTAGTTGAAATAATAACTTCATACGAATTTTGACACCACCCCATGAAATAATTTTTGTATTCCTTTTTAAATTATTTTTTGGGCAACCGTAAAAACAAGTGTGGAAAATTTTTTGATTGTCGTATGAATATTTCTGAACGACAGTATTTTAAAGAAAAAAAAAGGAGAAAAAATCTTAACTAGATATTTTTTTATTTTTGTTGTTCCTCCTTTGTTTATGCGTTTGGAAAAGAAACCGTAATTACTGTTGGGTTTTTTAGGAGGGGGGTATGTTCTCTCTTCTTCCACGTAAAAATTCGTTGTCATTTTTTTGTCTTGATATTACAAAAATTTCTGTAATCCAATAATGGAGGACTTCCAGAAAATAATTGTACAAATATTTAAAGTTCAGATGGACCATCAACAGAAGAGTGATGAAAGGCAACATAGAATGGAAGAACAGCAGGTACAGCAACAAAAAGAACTACAACAACAAAGAAATGGGAAAAGACTCCTGCAAGCATTAATGAAAAGTGTGGAACGACAGAACCAAATGGAAGAGTTACTATTAAAATCGTTAAACGGCACCAAAACTTCTGAGAATGATACTACTATTTACAGTACCATAGAAACTTTTGAGTATGTACCAGAAAACGATAAAATCTTTGATGCATTCTGCAGACGATATGAAGACGTATTTAACATAGACTGCAAAGAATGGTAAAAAAAAAAAAAAGGGTAATTTTATTACTCAGGAAATTGGGTACAACTGAACACAGTAGGTTCGTTGATTTTATCCTCCCCGCAAAAAAACAATGCATCTGGAGTTCTCAGAGACAAATTATTTAAATTATTAGTTAAATTATTATCTGAACTGTTTGGGCCGAACACATCACTTCTTCATAAGAGATGGAAATGCCTTAATATATTTAAGGATGACCAGCAAGATTATTTGACGTTTGCGGCGACAATGAATAAACACTGTAACGATTTCAATTTAGCAGATTTAACCGCAGACGACTTCAAATGTCTTATTTTCGCGCTGGGTCTGGTCTCAGCAGAAAATGCTGAAATTAGATGCTGTGTGTTAACTAGAGAACGAACAAGATCTGATCCTTAAAAAATTGGCTGATGATTGCCAGAGGGTAGTATCCGTTAAAAGTGACTCTAAATCTATTGAGGAATCGGGAGTTTCTCACATTTAAAAAATCAAGAGCAAACCGGCACTCTATTCCCCACAGAAAGAGAAAAGTAAAATTACGCGACCAAATATTTACGATAAACAAAGTACGAATAGACGGAAAAATCCACCACCAGGACCATGTTATATCTGTGGTGATCTACACTGGATGAGGTTTTGCCCAGCGAAAAAGAAAACCTGTAAAAATTGTGGTAAAGTTGGTCACGAAGTAACACGTTGTTGGTATGCCAAAAAATTGAGGAAACCCAGAAATAAAATAAGACAAACACAGTCAGGCGATAACGAAGACGGCAATTTACGCAAATATGCAATGGTTAAAATCTTCAACAAGACAGTAAAATTCCTGCTTGACTCGGGTTCCGACCTCTCGATAATAAATTTGCATACGTGGCGACGGCTAAACAAGCCATCGTCACGGAGAACGAAAAAGACAGCACGTTCTGTAACAGGTGACAGTATAAACATTTTGGGTGAAGTGGTCCTCAGTGTAACTTTGAACGGAATTACAAAGAAACTCAAAGCTTATGCGCTAAAAAACAGAGACAATCTATTCGGTACGGATTGGATTGAAAAATTCAACCTTTGGGACTGCCCTATGAGCACGTTCTGTCGTAAATTATCTAACACAGAAAAATTAAAACGGGAACTCAAACAAAAATTCCTTGAGGTGTTTTCAGGTGCCCTAGGGAAATGTATAAAAATTAAAGCACAGTTCTAGGTAAAGGACAATGCCCAGCCCATATTTTTTTAAAAGTGAAACGCCCTTTTCGCGGCTCTTGAGCAAATAAATGAAGATCTGGACAGGTTGGAAAGAGCAGGTATCCTAAGACAGATTTCAGCGAGTGGGCTATGCGAGAAAAAAATCTAATCAAATTAGGGTTTTCAACTGGGTTGAACTAAGCACTAAAGACCACCACAACCCACTTCCTAGCTTGAGCAGATATTTAATAAACTCAATGGTGGCAAAATCTTTTCAAAAATAGATTTATCAGACGCATATCTTCAAATCGATGTGGAAGATAATAGTTCAAAGCTCTTGTACATAAACACACAGAGAGATCTTTATAAGTTTAATAAACTAGCCTTTGGGGTCAAGGTTGCACCTGCCATCTTTCAGTAGGTCATGGATGCCATGCTGGGCGACCTTGATTTCGGAACTGCTTATCTTGACGATATATTAATCACCGGCAAATCTGTGACAGAGCATAGGAAGCATATTATGTGCGTATTCGACAAACTCCAAAAATACGGTTTTAAAGTTAAGGAAGCGAAATGTGATTTTTTTTCAAACAGAAATAAAATATTTGGGGCATATAATTAATACAGACGGTCGACGGCCGGATCCTGACAGGGCTACCGCGATCAAAGACATGCCGGCCCCAGACAACGTCCAAGCTCTGTAAAGCTTCCTTGGCTTGGCAAACTTCTACCAAATATTTATTAAAAACATGTATAATTTAAGGCCCCCCTCTCAACGAACTTCTTAAGAAAGATAAACCTGGAGTTGGACACCAGAATGCCAAGCTGCATTCGAAAATATAAAAGACACTTACGTCTGATCTCTCTCTCTCTCTCTCTCTCTCTCTTTCTCTCTCTCTCTCTCTCTCTCACTCATAATGATCCCAAGCTTGATATAATAGTAGCAAACGATGCTAGCTATTATGGCATCGGAGCCTGCATTTTACACAAGCTACCAGACGGAACAAGGAAAGCCATTGTGCATGCATTTCAATCGTTACTACCAGCGGAAAAGCAATTCTCGCAGATAGAGAAGGGGGCATTGGGCATAATTTTTGCTGTGACTTATGTTATATATTGACCCTCGACCGAGCCGTCAATCAAAAGATGCACTTGTGTAAATTAGCGGAAGAACAGCGGAAGCAGATGGTCGTTAGACAATAATATAACCAGGTGCCCAAACGGTTCGAGTCAGTTAGAACAAGATGCCGAAGTGAGAGCAGCGGCAGACAGAGCTTTGGGCCCTCAGTGACCCACGGTTGAGCAACCCCAGCCAAGATGGGGAAGAAGTGCTGCTATGCTCGCGAGAAGAACTTGGGTCAATATAGCAGGCTGTCCCCGTCTCCAACTCATCTCTCACACACAACAAACATCACCCTTTCGAGAATAAAGTGTGAGATATATTTTTTATAAAGAATTGTGTTCGTTCGTTTGTTGAAGTCGTCATTAACGGTTAATGATGTTTCTGCATGTAAGTGTATATTTGTAAATGCACACATGTAGTTGTAAGTGGCTATACGTCACTAACTTCCACAGATGCCTACACGGCAGACGTTTTACACTACAGACGGTTCACAAACCCCTGTTGTCGATTTTCGATTCAAAAAAAGGTCTACTGGTATACACCGCCAAAGACTTCTACTTTGGGGTACTAAATTAGAATTTCAAAATTGAGTACTTGTCTTCTAAAAACGTCTGTCATGCCGACAGTTTACACCGACTTGTTCCGAAGAACACCGATGTATTCCAGAATTCAATCATCGCAACATTAAGAACTAACTGCGAAATAAAGAATATGATCGTGGATACTATAAGAGAGCTCCCCGTTACACTTGCAGACATTAAAAGGGAGGCTCTGAAGGATGACTTTATCCATAACACAAAGAATAAAATCTATAATAAAGATCCCAATGTGCCGGAGGTTTTTTCACTTTGCGACGATGTCCTTTTATATAACGACAGTGGGGATACCGAGTAGTCTGCTGAAAAAATTCCTCCGGGATTTTTACATAGGACATCTGGGGAAAAACCGCATTAAAAGCCTCGTGTGCTGTTATGTCGATTGGCCAAACAGGGACAAGGACATAGCAGACATGGTTGATTCATGTAAAGGATGCGCACTCGCTGCTAAAGCGCCAGCAACTACGTGTTAACCGTGGCCAAAAACGGTTCAACCGAGGCAAAGGATCCACGTCGACTTCACAGGTCCTTTGGATGACCAGTACCATCTCATTGCCGTCGACGGCCACACTAAATAGCCGGAAGTCCTGAAATGTAAAAGACCTACGACAAATTGCACGATAGGGTTCCTACACGAACTATTTGCACGCTTCGGCGTGGTTGATTGTGTAGTTACTGATAATGGGACGCAGTTCACGTCTAATGAATTCAAGTAATTCTGCGATACGTATCAGGTGAAGCACATCACGACTCCGCGATACTATCCAAGGTCAAATGGTTAGGCGGAGAGGTTTGTGGACACCTTGAAGAGGGCTCTGAGAAAGACACTTGGAACGCCGACTGATAGGTTCCTGCAACAGTTTCTGCAGGTGTACAGAATAACACCTAACCCAAATACACCTATGGGACGCTCGCCTGCAGAAAGTATATTTGCGAGAAAAATAAGATCGGTGTTTGACAAACTCATTCTGAGGCAAGCAAGATTTAAATAGACAGTTCCCCTCCCTTAAAAAGGGCTCGCCTGTGGCGAAAAAGTGTTATTCAAAGTTTACAAGAATAACATAACGCTTTGGGAAGTGGGCACAGTGAAACAAGGAGTGGGAGAGCTAGTCTACAAGAACATACATCTCAATCAATTGAGAAAATTTCGAGTTAATGATTCGAACGTTTCACCACCACAAATTTGCGAAGAGCCAATTGATATTATATTCGAGAACTTTGACCTCGACGCACACCAGGCTTCTCCCGAGGTTAGACGTTCAAACAGGAAAAGGAAGTTTACAGATCCTCTGAGCGTCGATTCTAAAAGGAAAAAATTCTTAACAGTTTTTTTTTTTTTTTCAGAAAAAAAAACCTCTTGGAAGGGGATGTTATGGGACCGTTACCTACCCATTCATGGACTCTTCCAAATTCTATATTAATCGAGAGTCAAGTACTTTCGAGGAGATTGGATACACTACCGATACTCGACTGATAAGTAAGCCTAGCTTATGCCATCACTTTTCTCTGTATCTTGTTACTTCAATATATCTTTAAACTTATACCGTGTTCCGAGTTGTTTTTTCGTGGTCTCAACATAGGTCCACATCAATAATGAATGTAGCGAATGCAAAGAAATATACATAGAGTCAACATCATCATCATTTTGTCGTGCCAACAGCACGGATATCCCGTGCCAACAGCACGGATTTCCTTTTTACCTTAAGTTTTAACTTAGTTAAAGTCCAGGACTGATGTATATTCAAAGAAATTTTGGGTTATATTTTATCCTGTCATCCGATACAGGCCCTAACAGGTTTTTAATTTTAATATTTTTTAATTTTTTAAATTTTTTTTTTTTTTTAGGTAGAGGTGGAATTCGAATTTGACTTGGGTTGCTTTGTTTTCTTATCAACTGCTATGAGGGTGGGCAAACAGCTCGTGGTGTAATGGTTAAAGCGATGAACTGCGGAATCGTAGTAAGCGAATTCGTACTCCAGTCGCGCTAATACGTTCACATTCGGGCAAATGCCCTTGGGAAAGGTATAAACCCCCTTATCCTTCCAGCAATGGGTTAAATAGTACCACTACTAGGAGAGTGGTTTTGGCATTAAATAACCTACAAAGAGTTGATATGCCATTAAACAAAGAAACCAAACTTTATATTTTAAGTGAAAGTACGTTCACCAGATGGAGACACGGAATACTTGAACATTGTTGCAGGAGTACTACAAGGAGACACGCTAGCCCCATACCTCTTTATCATCTGTATAGACTACGTGCTTAGAACTTCGATCGACAAAATCGGAGAAAATGGCTTCGAGCAGACTAAGAAAAGAAGCAAAAGGTACCCCGCAAAAACAATCACAGACGCCGACTACGCTGATGACTTGGCGTTACTGACGAATACGCCTAATCAAGCAGAGACACCACTGCATAGTTTGGAACGAGCCGCAACAGGCATTGGCCTCCATGTCAATGCACACAAAACTGAATATATGTGTTACAACCAAACGGGCAACATTGCCACACTAGACGGAGCCTCTCTGAAACTAGTAGACAAATTCACCTACCTAGGAAGTAGCGTCTCATCAACCGAAAAAGACATCGACACACGACTGACGAAAGCATGGACGGCTGTCGATAGGCTCTCGATCATATGGAAATCAGACCTGACTGATAAAATGAAACGCAGTTTCTTCCAGGCAGCGGTTGTATCGATACTGCTATATGGATGCACTACATGGACGCTAACTAAACGGCTGGAGAAGAAACTAGACGGCAATTACACAAGAATGCTGAGAGCAATATTGAACAAGTCCTGGCGACAACACCCCTCGAAACACCAACTATACTTGCCTCCCATCACGAAAACTATACGTTAGACGAACCAGACACGCAGGACACTGCTGGAGAAGCAAAGACGAGCTCATAAGTGATGTACTCCTATCGACTCCCACATATGGCCAAGCAAAAGCAGGACGACCAGCTCGAACTTACATACAGCAGCTATGTGAGGACACAGGATGTAACCCTGAAGACCTGCCAGAGGCGATGAATGATAGGGAGAAGTGGCGAGAGAGGGTCAGGCGGCACGACATGATGATGATGATATATATATATATATATATATATATAATCTCAAGAAACACATTCCCACACTCAGAAATAATAACTATAAGTGAAATTAGAAGCCACTCCAACACACACACACACACACAACGTATTAAAAGTAAATTAGGGATAAACTTGGCTAAGAGAAACACACTCTAAGAAAAAGGACCAGCATACAATAATATTAACAATAATATTTATAATAATCATAAGGAAGTAAAAACCACTCAAACCACAAACACAAAGTAAGTTCAAGCCTCATTGAATGCCCTATTAATTAGACCTTGTGCCAGACATATTCTCTGACGAAAACAACCAGCTGGAAACACACACACATATATATATATATATATACAAACATACATAGATATGTGTATATATATCCACCGACAAGAACTATTAAGAAAAAAGTTACTGGTAAATTTCAAACAACACTACCACACATAAACACACGAAAAAAATCCCCAAAACGCACACTCATACACACACAGACGAAAGATAACCGTTAGTGAAATTCAAAACCACTCCAACATAGACACAACGACAAAAACATATCAAATATCAAAGAGGGGTAAAGTAGACTAAGATAAACAAACTCTAAGAAAAAGAAGACCTCTCTATAAACCCATAACCAACTGAAATTCATTGAAACTACAAACATGAGTGAGTTCAAGTCTCATTCAGTAACCCATTAACAAGGCCTTGTGCCATATATGTTCTCTGATGAAAGCAACAAACGGGAAACATACACGTATATAAGGACAAAATAGATAACTAAATTTAAAAAATACAAATCTCTTCATGGACCAACCTATCTTGTATATATATATATATATATATATATATATATATATATATAACTGTGACAGTTTGGAGACTCTGAATATGAACATTTAACAACTTTATCCTCAGGTTTCGACCAATATTTCTTTAATGAATATGATGCTATGCAAACATCTGTGTCCAGTCGTATTCATCGTGCCTTCAGAGGATATATCGTAGACTTGGATTTAAGAAGAAAAGATTTCAATTCTTATGAAGTTATCCTGATAGCAAAACGTTAATTTAATTTTCTGTATTGTCTTCTTCCATCGGATTTTATTCCAACAACCCGTATGCATAGATAGATATCACGAATTCTTCCAAATCGATGCTTCTAAATGATTTTCTTGGGAACTACAAATGACATTGGGAAGGCTATAATATTGCTGGATAGAGAAAGTTCTCAACGATAAAAACACTATTTTTTATTGCAGCCACCACCATTTGCTAGGCATTTTTGACAGAGAATAATCAAGAACCCACATACCATGTTCGTTTGAGCCTAGCTCGATGCTCAATGATATGTTTTTAGTTGTGTGGACAGCGATGTGAATCACAAACCAACAGAGCCTGTCAACCCACGAAATGAGGAGTGGATCAGCTCATTAGCGCGTGAAAATGTCAACCACCTCTGCCAGAGCAGATTTTTAGGGGCGCTAAATGCAGGGTCTTGTCGATTTCTCGTGGGAACCTTTATGACCATGAACAAATTATTAGTATTTGATAGGAATACTTGAAACCATACAACCAAATGGAAATTATAAGTAACGGATAGGAATACTTGTAAACATGTAACCTTGTATTATATAGGAATACTTGGTATCATATAACTGCGTACATTTTATTAGAATCAGATAGTAATACCTGTAATCCTCTCTGTGAAAATTGATTCTATTAAGAAAGGTTACTTGAATTTATGATTGTTCAAAAATTATAATGATCATACAAATTAACTGACATTAAAATAATCCAACCAGAGTTGAAATTCTAGAAAACCAACTACAACGAGCGGAAGCAAAATATGGAATAATTTTTAAAACGTTTTCTTTTTCTTTTTCTTTTTTTTTTTTTTTTTTTTTTCGTCTGATTAGTCCAAATTTTCATGATTAGTATTCAAGCACTTTTTCACTAAAATTCAGCCTAATATGACTGAGCAAGAAAATATTGACAAAGAATATATGACTTGTTTAACGCCTAAAACAAGGCAAAAAAATCCGAAATAATTAGAGTTTCTTTGCCTACTGTATATAAAGAAAAGAAAAATGTACTGAAAAAGAAGCTTTTTTAGGGAAAAAAGGAGAGTAGAGGATTGAACGAAAAACGAAAAGAAAACTTTTTAACTTCTCTCGCCACGAAGATTAAGAAGGACCCCACAAACGTCAATAAGAAAGCAAGCTAATGAATTGAAAGTCTACGAGAAAACTGTGAGGACAGTAATCAAAGAAAATTTAAAACTGAAATCGTTTGCCAGGACATTTTTGAGTACGAAGATGAAAAAACAAAAAATTTGTCAGGAAAATTTTTCTCTATTTTGGCCAACAAAGTTATGGCCTCCATCAAGCTCAAACCATAACCCCCTTGATTTCGCTGTATGGGACGTTTTAGAAAGGAAAAAGACTGCTATTGAAGAGGAATGGAATAAAATGTCTAAAAATTAATTTTGAAGCCATGCAAATCATTTCGAAGGCGTGTTGATAAACTAATTGAAAAAAATGGCGACCATATTGAGTAAATTTAATGTTTTGTGCCTTCCTTCTAATTTGGTCAATTATTTTTTTAAACTGAAAATTAATCTTGTTTTATAATTATACTAGAATATTCCTAATTTTGCTTCTACACCCAGAATACGTATATAAAATGCACCTTTCTATTCTTCAATGCTTATAGTGTAATATGTCCGAGTATATATATATATATATATGTCTCGATATCCCATTCTGAATCCGACAAAAACCTATTCAGATTTTCAAATATTCACCCCGAAATAGCCCATTTTAATATGCCTTAAGTATTTTTCTTAGATTTACATAAACCTTTCATCTTTAGCAGCTTAAATATTAATCTTTTCTTGAGTTAATCCGGATTAATCTGGATTAATTATTTCAAAACGTTGAGTAATTTATGACTGTCTGCCTTAGAGTTTATTTTTCCCTCCGGATGTCTTTAGCTGCGCATGCGTGGAAAAACTTTCATCGGCAAAATATAATTTTAAATCTTTGTATTTGTTTGTGTGTGTGTGTGTGTGTGTGTGTGTGTGTGATTCTAACTGAGGTTTATTAGTGCAGAGATTTTTTTAATTTTTTTAAATTTCAAAACAGCAAAAACCTTTTACTTTTCATGAATATAGACATTCAGTCAAAAAGTTGTGTTGGAATTCTGTTAACTTCATGTCCAAAATATGTCAGAATCGCTTACAAAAGACATATAAAGTTAGCGACTTTAGTCGAGGGGGAACCGAAGGCTCCCTTTTGAATAGCTACTACACAGAGGTGTAGGGGAAGGCACTACTCCATTCCCTGGATTGCTCCATTTTACCCTTGATCCTTACCTTATAATGCTGAGGGTTAAGCAAACTGGCATTTTTGGAGTTTTTGGTATGACTCGACCTGGGATTGAACCCCGGTCTTTCAGACTATTGGTGAATACTCTACTCATTAGGCCAATGGCCCGGTAAAAGACATATGATGGTAGGCAATAAACCATTCATGTTCACTTGAAGCAATTTGAAAAAAAGAACACATTCCAGAATTTTAAAGATATCAACAATCATTAACGTTTCTATCTTTACTTCAGGCCCCCAGGGTTTATTTGTTGGTTTTTTATCAAATACGGAACCTAACCTTAAGCTATCTAAACTAAATATACTAAAAAAATAATAAGAAAGTAAAAGAATCCTTCTACATACCAAGATATAAAGATGGTTGATTGGTGGGTTGATTTTACGGTATGTCCACCAAAATTTTTAACTATTTATATTTATCATGTTTTATTTCATACTATTTTTATTTATAGTTATTTTATTATTTCTAAATATTTCAACTTAACAAAAACTAAAAGTGAATAATTATGGCTTTAAGGAAATATTCTTAATACAAAAAAAATGCACAGATTTACATTCCTTTCAAATACAAATAATTTCCAAAGAAGTCTATTTGACTCATGAAAGAATCCGAACAGGAGCGACCATTCCGGTTCAGAGTCGATGTGGGAGTAATGTCAATAAAAGAGTTCATTTGTGTTTTATAGCATATCAACCCTAATGTTTTATTTAGTGGCAAATCACACACACACACACACACTTATATATATATATATATATATATATATACATTGTAAGCGAATAGTTTGTAAGTAACATTATTTTTAAGCAAACCAGAGCTCATTTGTTTGCACACAGTTAAACGGTTTCAAGTATTGCATTTCAGCGTCAGTAATTTTATTAACCAAGTATTCTTATCTAATACGAATAACTTATGCACAGCTGTATAGGTTCAAATGTCTAATACTGATAATACCTCGAAAAAGGTTGAACAGTTCTATTTGACCCTTAGATGGTGTCCTAAAAAGTACTCCCATCCGAGTGAGAATAAATCTTGGAGTACTCCATATTCCTCAAAGCTCCGGGATTGGAGCCTCACCATCATGTGCAGTATTGTGTCATACCTAGGACAATCGTTTGGGGAGAGTCTTACTCGGGTGTGGAGTGGAGGGGTTACTCCTCGACTGAGGATGCAGTTGGTGTGTTCTAATTCCCTCCAAGGGTTTTGGATCAAGGAAATTAGGTATATATATGTTAAGGGTGAAAATTCTCGGTTAGCTATTCGTAAGATACAGGGCTAATGCGGAAGGGAACAGAATATTGTCCCTCCCAGATCTAAGACTTGGTCTCCATGTCCAGCAACTTAATTTAGGTGATAGAATTGAAACAGAGGCTCTGGAGGAAGAAGTGGGGTGGCATGATACCCAGCATAGTTATCGTAGATTTATTCCTCTGTTAGAGGTCCAGTTATAGTATTCTAAGCCACGCTGACAAGGCTGATCAAGAAATAAATCTAATTTCACATCATGAGTCAAAAACACAACTAGTTCCAGTTGCAGTCAGAGTAAGAAGCTGATTAATAAATATATAGTTCTTACGGACAAGTCACCGGTTTCCCGCTAGACTACAGAAATTAAGAAATGATTGGCGGGGTCAATTCGTAGAATGGCGACCGCTTAAGCAACAGCAGGTACTGTAAGCCACCTAATGTGCTATATCTGAGTAAAGCTTAATTTATAACAACATCCTCCCCTACGAATTACGATCAGGTCACACTGAAAGGACCGATTCCAGCGTGATCACTGAAATTAAGCAACGATAAAACCTATCAACACTTAGATGAGTGACAGCTTAAGCAACAGTAGATACTCTAAGCTCGAGGATCATTAAATAAGTTTCCAGACTTTTTTCGTATGGGCACTTTTATTGATAGTACACACATGAAACTCTAGTCCCCTTCGAAGTAATCTCCTCCGGCTGCAATGCACTTGTTGTACCGTTCCAACTACTTCTGGAAGGCCCCATGGAACTCCTCTTGTGTGAGCGTGTCAATGACCTTCGTCACAACCTCTTTCATCTCCTCAATTGTCTCATAACGACAGCCTTTGAGCTTAGGGAATAACCAAAAGTCACAGGGAGCAAGGTCTGGACTATAGGGAGGTTGAGGAACTGTCTTGATGCCCATCTTGGTCAAATAGTCTGAGACAAGGATAGAGTTATGGACTGGTGCATTGTCTTGGTGGAAATGCCACTGACCCGATTTTAAGAGTGCTGGCCTCTTCCGACGGAATCTCTGGCTGAACTCCCTTTAAACCTCAACAAATTATCCCTAACCCTAACCAATCAACTCTGGTGTATTGACTTCCTTACTCCTTCCATACCTCTTATCTTCCCTCACAGACTCCCTGGCTTCCTTGAATCTCTTATGCCACTCAAAAACTGATGCTCAGAGCATGCAAGATGGGCGAAAAGCAGACTGAAGCATTCCATACGTTTCTGTGGCATTTTTTCCAAGTTTAAAACAGAATTTTATTGCATATCGTTCTTCTAAAGTGTCCTGACGTCCACATTGCATTTTTGCAATTCACCAGGTGTGACAATCAAGCTTTAGTAGGGCGTATTTCAATTCCTGCTGTAGCTGTTCATTTGAATCTGAAATCATAAAAATTGGTCAGTCATCTCATAAGATATATAGTAATAACATACTGAATTTTCTACGACAATTTTAAATACCTGTACAAAAAAAGTCTGGAAACTTATTGAATGTACCACGTACCTGATGTTTGAGTGCTATATCTAAATAAAGCTTGGTAGATAACAAATGGATAGTTCATATTTTTATTATAATTGCCACAAGATTTTTAAATTTATAAAAATCACATCCCTTGGTATATACAGGGTGTTTAAAAAGTTAACATTTCGGTGGGAGTTATGATTTTAATGTCCTTGCTTGTTCATTATCCCTGTCAATACATTATAGGAATCTTTCCTTTGGTGATCTCTTAATATCAGTTCTACTTTTCTAATAAAGATACTCCCACCTACTTTAGATTTCATGAATCTGTTGACAGGTATGGTGAATATGTGGAGAGTTTTTGAAATTATATCATAAAGTTGCTCCCATAAGGGCCATAATATTCTTAATCATCCTGTATTTCATCTATAAGGGATCTTTAATTGAAATTCGTATGGATAAAACCAATTCAAGTAAAAAAAATACAATGGAAAAAATAAGATTACTATCTTTTGTTTTGATGTATTTGTTGAGTTTTTCTTTTTTTTACCACGTACTATGGTATACCTCTCAGGTAAAATTGCTCTTACTAAATGTTAAGGGACAATGTTCTCAAGTTAATATATATCCCATAGATATGCTGAACCACCTCAATTTGGCTGAAGACCATCGAGAACAAAATTCCGCAGAGATAAAAACTTATCGCCAACATTCACTAAGTGCAATTCATCACTTTATTAACTAACAGAGGAGAGTGACAAAACTAATAAAAGGAGTAAAAGTTACAAAAAGAGATTTGAGATATTTGGGGTTAACTAATTAACTAGAAAAAAGGATGAGAGGTGATCTAATTGAATCTTCAGAATAATCAATGGAATTTCTAATTATAGTAGATATTTTTAAATATTTCTCCAAACACTTCAAATCTACTGTCAAGAGAGATCTACATCTACTAACCAACTTGATTAACTTATTTATAGCTAACAGAGGAACAAATTTTGGAAAAAACTGCCGAATCAGATCAAAAACAGCAATAGTGTAAAAAAAAAAACCTCTAAGTTTAAACCGGATGATTTCAGAAAAAAACTGTAAGAAAAATATTGAGAGGGCATTTTTGGGAACTACCGAATGAATTACTGAACAGAATTTTCTATGTATAAAAATATTGTATTAGTAGTGTATATGTTCTGTGCAAAGATTATTTTTTCTTCCTTTCTTTCAAATTGATATCAAAAGATATCAAAAAGCGGAGGTGCCCAAAGAGACAAAACAAACAAACAAAATATCAAAAATGACCGCTTCCTGTTTTTAAATGTAAAGTAATTATCATAGTCTAACTAAAAATCAGAAAATATATATAAATCAGAGAAGTACAGTTGGCAGAAAGTTAAAGACAGCCGAAATCCTGGAAATATGTCGGAATGTTGGCTGATCAGGTACTCAGCGAAACACTGAAACATCAATCCACCTGAGATGCAGCAAAAGAAAAAAAGGAACTACAGAAAGCAACAAGTATATAATCCAGTTCTACAAAAAGAGGATATAAGAGACGGATCTGGTCAGAGTCTGCTAAATATGATACCACAAATCAAAGACTTACTAACCAAGCGAGGTTAATTTTTAAAGAAAGCTTAGTTTTCTAACCTAATGTTACTTGTAATATATGAACAGGTAAATCGTGAACATACTCAAAAAGAGCTCCCTAAACGAAACGCAAAATTCGACATTACAGAACCCAGCATCACAAAATTCGACATTACAGAACCCAGCATCACAAAATCTGTGTTACCACAAGAAGATCAAAATGGAGAATTAATTTTTTAAAATCATGAGTGAACAAAAGACTATTTTACCATCCCCAAGGAATCAAGATTGGAAAAGAGTCAAGATAGAGACCAAAAAAGTAAATAAATTATTGAAACATTGCCCGACGAACAACATCACCGAACGGAACGACTTAATCTATGCGAAAGCAAAACTAGTCTGTGATAAAACAGGTATCTCCCAAAGGAATGAAAATGAAAATGGAAAAACCAGGATTAAAAATGGGTATAAAAGGACGAAGAAACTGCGGCAACATACAAAACTGCTAGGGAAGGTTAAAGGCACAAGAACCCAATAGAATGAAAAGACAACCAGTCTAAAAGCACAACTAGAAGTAATAAATCAAAAGATATTGGAAAAAGAAAAAGACTCAAAAGGTACCGAGACAGGGTCAAAAAATAAAAACAAAACAGAACCTTTCAAATTAATGAAATAAAATTATACCAAAAAGTTGGTGGAGATTATATAAGAACAAATCAACAACTGGTTGCAAATAAAATAAAACAATTTTGGTGTAAAATATGGGAACAGAAGGAACGTAAATGCTGAATAGATGAAAAAATTACAAAAACGAGAACATCTCCAGGAGGAGACCATACACCTGAACTCATTATCAAAAAATACCAAATTTTAAAACGCTGTTATAGCATCCCGGTTAAAAAAAAATTCTCGACCATCCATGACAGATATGTCCTGCGACATAGCGAATGCTCACAAGGAGCAAGCATACCAAAATGAATGGCAAAATGGACAACTACCCAGATCCAAAAGGACCCAAGAGACTATCCCTACAAACTAAAGACCCATGACGTGTTTGCCTATGATGGGGGAAAATCCTAACCGCACAAGAAGGGAACAAGAGGAACAAATGACCACCTATATATGGATCAGCACATCCACTAAGAAGCCAAAACAAGGCAAGAAACTATAGCCATGGTATGGATAAACTACAAAAAGTCTTATGATATGGTCCTGCGGACGTAGATAATATACAAAATATTCGATAAAATCATAAACTTTAACACAAATGACATGGCAAAATAGAGGTAAAATTGAGCGCAGGAGGAAAAAAACCCAAGCTGAGGTAAAAATACAAAGAGGTATCTTCCAGGGAAACTCACTCCCACTGCTGTTATTCATTACAGCAATGCTGCCACTCAACAACATACTTAGGAAGTACACGGGGATTTTCAAGTTTACAAAATCACAAAAATTATTATTCACCTTGTGTTCATATCATAAAGATATTTGCAAAAAATGGAAAAAACTGGAGATCCTGATACAAACAATAAGAATATACAGCCAGGATAGCGGAATGGAATTTAGCATTGAAAATGTACCATGGTTGTAATAAAAAGTGGGAAATGGTGAGAAGGAATAGAACCACCAAATTAAGAAAGTATTTGAAGGCTTTGCGAAAAGGAAAATTACTGGTACTTTGGAATGTTGATAGTGGACACCATCAAACAAACGGAGATGAAGGAAAAAATAAGAAAAGAGTAACTAAGACGAATAAGAAAGTTTCTCGAAGCTAAACACTGCAGCAGAAAATGAACTGAAGGACAAAAAAGTCGATGATTATGTACAAGCCTTTACTCCCGAGAAATGACATGGACTATTTGGGTCAAGAAAAGAAGAAAGAGGACTGTCTAGCATTGAAGATTGCGGGGATGCATCAATAAAAGGACTCGAAGACTACATTATAAAGATCAAGGAAAGACTAATTAAAACAGCCAATAACAGCAGAGGCAGCAGAACAGACAGAAAAACAACAAAAACTAGGAAATAGAAACAGGAAGAAAAACAACTGTATGGATATTTCAAGCAACAACCCGGCGAAATTGCTTGCGAGAATACTTAAACATGGCTACAAAAGAAAAATCTCAAGAAAACAAATGAATCTTTTTTTAAAAGCAGCACAAAAAAACGTCAGTAGGATCAATTATGTTGAGGCAAGAATCGATCATATGCAACAGAATAGCAAGTGTTGGTTATGCGGAAAAATAGATGGAACGGTGAATTACATAAGGGAATGCAGCAAACTAGCACAAAGGGGATATAAGACGAGGCTCGACTGGGTGGAAAAGGAGATTCGTTCGAAATTGTGCAAGAAATTTAAATTTGACCATACAACTAAATGGTATATGCACAAACCAGAATCCGCCCTAACAAATGAGATGCATAAATTTTATGAGATTTTGTGATAAAAACGGATCACCTAATACCAGCCAGACCAAAATTATTGCTGATTAATAAAAGAAAGTGCTTGCTAAAAAGTGTATTTTGCCGTTTCGGCGGGCCAAAGAGTAAAAGATAGAGAGTGAAAAGATCGACAAATACTTGGATGTTGCGAGAGTAAAGCTGTAGAACATGAGGATGACGATGATACTAATCGTAACTGATGGGCTTGGGACGATCCCAAAAGGCTTAGAAAAAAGACTGGAGGAATTGGGACTCTGTGAAAGAATCGAGTCCAGCCAGACTACAGTGTTGTTGAGATCGGCCAAAATACTGGGAAGAGTCCTGGTGATCTACGGAGACTTGCTGTCACTCAGACTCCAGTGCTAACCCTGATGTAAAAAAAATCTCAAGGAGTGAAAAATAGTTTAATTCACGGACAAAATGAATATTTCCAAATCCTTGAATTCATAGCTAAGATTGAACGATTATAAGGAAAATTTCAAACGTTTCTGACTTTTTAAAGTTTCATAATGATCGCTGTTCCTAATTATGCTGCAACGACAACTTCATTGGCTGTTTTAACATTCTCCGGTATTTTTTCGAAAATTATTTTTTTAAATCATTAATGGTGTTTGGCAACTGTCAGTTTCTCATCTTTGCATTCATCAAACCTGATGAATACATAGGCGAGACACAGACAATTGCCAAGCACCGATGACTCGGTGTCTACGCTATCGTAACTTTAATATATACGCTCTATTAATGATTTTTGAGCACCCTTTATTTATAATAGAGCAAACTACATTATCATTATATATATATATATATATATATATACTACCAGTCAAAAGTACTTGGCCACCCTCAAATTTTTTTATTTCTCATCCTAAAAGTGTGGTTTTTAATAAAACAATTTAAGCAACACAATGGTTTTATTCATTTTACTAAATCCAAGTTTTCCTGAGCAATATTAAATACAAATTTAACCAAAAACACGAAAAAAAACTTCTTAAACTTTTAATTCATCAAAATCACCCCCTTTAGCCTATATCACTACTTCACAGATTCTCGACATTATTTCCACCAAAAACTGGAGGAAAATTGAAATCTGTTCTGCCCAGCTTTCCTACAAGAGGTACCAGAAGTGAGCCGCGCTTGTGGTTTGTTTAGCTCTAACTTTTCGGTCAAGTTCATCCCACACCCAGTTAATGGGATTTAAGTCGGCTGATAGCGCTGGCCTAGACATTTTGACTGTTTATATATATATATATATATATATATAAGTGTGTGTGTGTGTGTGTGTGTGTGTGTGTGTGTGTGTGTGTGTGTGTGTGTGTGTGTGTGTGTGAATTATCCTATGATTATAATAGCATATAAAATCTGTAAGATAAAGATAAAGATTGGCACAAATATCTTTTATTTTACCTTTCTGCATCCCTTACAAAAAAGTAAGACCCACCACCCATCCACACACACACTCATACACATAGAAAAGGAGATTCTTGATTATGACACTAAACTGAGTCCGGTGATGAGGCTACAGTTCTGGAGCTCCGCGAGATATGGAGTATTCCTTTGGTTCCCTTACTCCAAGTCAAATAACCAAACTGAGTATTGAATAATGTTAACCATTAACAATACTTAGTAAAATAATAAGAAAAGCACAGCCTTCAAATACTGCAGGGATGTTTGTAGAATCTCTTTTCAAACCTCAAACTTCGCATTGCCGCTAAAGAAAAGACAGGATATCATTTTTCGGCCAATTTATGTACAAATAAATATAGACTTGCAAAATCGGATGAATATAAAAGAGCTCATTAACTTTTTTTTACCTCAGTTATGGCACACTCGCTCCATGCAGAACAAATATGTATGTCCGAATCTATTATTGATTATAGCAGTAGTAATACAATCTTGGCGCTGAAAAGATTCGTAATCAGATAATGGCGTTTTAATGGTGTGTCTGGATGCAAATACGATGCAAGAATGAAATACTTAATGGCCACTCCTGCTCCACTCTCATATCTTCTTCTTCTTCTTCTTCTTCTTCTTCTTCTTCTTCTTCTTCTTCTTCTTCTTCTTCTTTCTATCTATCTATCTCACAGTCTCCCTAAATATAGATAGATAGATTCTTCTCTAATTGATTTTAATCGTCCATTTCGCTGACATTTAAGTTAGGCAAAAGATCTTTTTATCTGACGGATCAGCTTCTGCTGACCGATTGATATCATTGTGCAATTTGTTCGGTCACACAAAAACTGGCACATCTATACTATGAAAATGAACTATGTGTGTGTGTGTGTGTGTGTGTGTGTGTGTGTGTGTGTGTGTGTGTGTGTGTGTGTGTGTGTGTGTTTAAACACGAAAAAAACGGTCAACCGATTTCGACCAAAATTGTGTCACAAATCTGGGTTGACTTCTAGGCATGTTCTTGATGAAATAAATTTTTATACCTACTCCAACAAAAATTTTCATAGACCAAAAACTTCCGAAGTGATATGACTGTCATATTGATAAATCAGCGGAGTTTACTATTGACTTTGAATCACAGCGTTAATTTTCTTTAGCTATCTGAACATTGTTGTCAATTTCTTCGACACCTGATAAAAATGCTCCTCAAACTTGAATGAAATTTGATTTTATCGTCTCAATTCGAACCAGTTGAATGGAAAATATTCTCAATTTCATAAAAGCAAAACTGATTAAGTCTGAAAAGATATCAAAAACATCTGTAGTTCATTTCCTTGAATACGTCAACTACATATCTTATAAAAGAATAAGAGCACCACCCTCTACACACAAAAACGTATCTTGGTTATGACACAAATTCTGGAGGATTCTGACCCGAAGAGGTAGTACCTGTTAGGACCCCATCTAGGGATTAAATATAGCCTTCCGGAAAATATTTGTATTACATTGGAAAATATGAAACTGTGTGCAAACAAATGATTATTATTAAATAGGAGTAGTCACATGAGACTATAGAATCACTTGAAAAAAAAGATGATTTACCGCCGTCGCCACAAAGCTTTTGTAGTGGCGGCGGCAATATGTACACGAAATGAAGAATGCTTTTATCAGATCATTGCAGCAACTGGGCCGATGAAAAATGGACTACGCACACAACATATCCTTGAAACGATGCTATAGCAACAACTTTGATGGAGATAAACAGGCTCTATCCAACGGAGTTATTTTGGTTTCTGTGTCTGAGAGAAAGAGAGAGAGAGAGAGATAAAGAAAGATTTGGCATGGTTTCTTTGTTTAATGACATATCGACCTTCGTGAGTTATTCAATGCCAAGGACATCCATGTGGAAGAACAGCAGTGATACTATTTAATCCTATAGCTAACAGGATAAGGGAGTTCATACCTTTCCCATGGGTAGTAGTCCGAATTTAAACGTAATAGCCAGACTGGAGTTCGAATTCACTTACTTCGAGACCGCAGTCCAGCACTTTACGCCATGACCCCGCAAAAACAATTACCGACGCCGACTACGCCGATGACATAGCCATTCTGGCAAATGCACCCGCCCAAGCCGAAACCCTACTGCATAGTCTGGAACGAACTGCTGCAGGCATTGGCCTCCATGTCAATGCACACAAAACGGAATATATGTGCTTTAATAAAACAGGCGACATTTCCACACTAAATGGTAGCTCTCTGAAACTAGTAGACAAGTTCGCCTATCTAGTAGACAAGTTCACCTATCGACCCAGAGAGACATCGACACGCGACTAACAAAGGCATGGACAGCTATCAATTGGCTATCGGTCATATGGAAGTCAGAACTGACTGATAAAATAAAACGAAGTTTCTTCCAAGCAGCGATCGTGTTGATACTGCTTTATCAACACGAACATGGACGCTAACTAAAAGGCTGGAGAAAAGGCTTGACGGCAACTACACATGTAAGCAATATTGAACAGGTCCTGAAGGCAACACCCCACAAAGCAGTAGCCAAAAACTATCCAATTTAGACGAACCAGACATGCAGGACACTGCTTGAGAAGTAGGGATGAACTCATTAGTGATGTACTCCTATGGACCCCTACACATGGCCGAGCAAAAGCAGGGCGACCAGCTTGAACCTACTTACAGCAGCCCTGTGAGGATACGAGGTGTAGCCCTGAGGACCTGCCAAAAGCGATGAACGATAGGGAGGGGTGGTGAGAGAGGATCAGGAATATCCATGCTGAGGGCACGACAAGATGATGAGATGATGATGACATTTATAATTGAGCATAAGACGTTAATGTTTTTATGAAGAACTGGGAAGAGTTGTAGTCTTCTGTTAACTGATGCTATTCTATGCTTATCTTAGCAAACTGCACTCATTGACCAATCTAATATTGACAAACATCCGTCCCGATCAAACCACAGCCACCAAAATACTTCATTTACTCAATGCAAAAAAACAAACTACTTAAAAATATTACCCCGGTTAAGAGAATTGAGAGAGAGAAACACCATCGTGTCAGTTATTCAATAATGACATTAGCAGAATCGTCGCGTGAGTGTTAATTAGTGAACCTTTCGTAAATTCAAGGACACTATTTTTCTTTCGTTAGTTTTTTTTTATTTTTTAGTTTGTTGGTTTTACTGGTTGTCAACTCTTGTTTGGTTATTTTTATACTGAAGTTAAATGAACAATCATGGTCTCTAATCATGACACGAAAATATATACAAGGGTCATTAAATAAATAAGATTTTTTTAAAGAAAGCATTTTTTTAGAATTTCTTTCTGTTAGTATAAATTCTGCATTATTTGGAGTTGGTTTTAGGAAAAATTATTCTTATCACGCAAAAACATTTGTTTTGAGGCTATTCAAAATTGTGGAAAATCAGAGTGTTCCAACTTTTAACAGAGGTCTGTTATCAAATTACTGCTGACTGAGAAGTGCAAGCTATGTGAAATTTACAGAAGAATGTGTGTGGTGGACGGAGAAGCAATTTTTTTATCGAAAATGTTTACAAATGGGAAAAACATAGCTTTTTCCTAAGTTGCCAATAGGAAGCACTGTTTACAGTTAATCTTTTTTCTAGAAGATCAATTGTGATGGGTCCTTTCATATCCCAAGAAGACTGCCAGCAAGACTTTTTTTACTGAGTGCTGCGTCTGGAACATTTCTTTACCAGGTGTTATATAACTTTGTAAATGATTTTTTTAAATCAATTATTTTTCGTTTGGTATATTTTATTATTTAGTTCGGTAAGGCGTTGAACTACTCGGGTCTCTTAGTCCAGATGAATAGTCAGATGGTGCAGTCTTACGCCCGCGCAGAAATGATATGACAATCATCATCTGTCATAATAAACCCCATTCAGGAAATGGAGCTGGAGTGTGGATAACGTCATGCCCAGAAGAGATGATCCTGAGAATTTGAGGATTTTGAAAAGACAGTAGTTGAGATCGACCGTTAAAGGGCAGTTGAGTTTTCTACCGTTGAGGCGTGTGGTTGAGTTTTCTACCGTTGAGGCGTGTGGTTGAGTTTTCTACCGTTGAGGCGTGTGGTTGAGTTTTCTACCGTTGAGGCGTGCAGTTGAGTTTTTCGGATCTCGACCGGCAGAGATAAATTGAGATCTTAAACATCACAAGATGCGCTGCGCGTTGGGGTTGGGTCAGCATAGTATGGTTAGCATAGGCTTTTAAGAATTGTGTCGCCTCGAGTCGCCATGGACCGAAACCAGAAATTAATAAACCTGTTCGTATCCGAAACGAAAGAGTCCACCTGTATTTGTACATGCATTTGTATTACTGTTGTGATTGATATCATTATGGCTATACAACACAGGGAGTTGGCGTGTTTCGCTCCCATAAACGGTTCTTTCAACTCAGGTTGATTTCGTAAAGGGTGTCCTTCACTTAAGAACCATTATAGCAAAGAACGATTACTGACCAAATTTAAATGATCCTCAATCCCCGATTTAACTTAATACAGCCAGTTACGCAGCCACGTATAGATTTGAGTTCAGAGTTACCCTTTCCTAAGACCGGTTTACCATACCTACAAGACTAAAGAGCCAGTTTGTCTTATTTACCCACCGGTGGAGGGATAAGACCCTGGTATATTCCTTTTCAAAGAAATCGACTCATTGATTAGTATGGTTCAACATCCTTCAACTTTTAAGTAACACCTCGTACTTAGTTTTAACAAATCTTATTCCATTTATAAGAAACGTCCAATTTTCTGACAATTAAATCAATCGAGTTAAATATATTATCAGCTTATAGGCTGTGAAAGAAAAGCTGATTAAATAAAATCAAATATTGATTTTCTTTTTCGACAGACACACGAGTTTCTTTTTGATAAACTTTTTAACCTTTTGAACGACTCATCTTCAATGTGGAGATATTCGCTCACTTGAATATTTACGTGATGTGTTTTCAGTTAGGTATAATAAGGCTATAGAAAAATATTGCTAATAAATATTTGAACAAGCACAAAATCTACTTTTTATTACTTAGTCGATTGTTTATTAATCTTTAATAAAAAATTATAGCTTCAATTATTCTTAATACATATAATTTACAGTTATATGGAATCAAGTATTCTTATCGAATACGAATAATCTTTAAATAGATCTATTTGACCGATAAATGGGACCCTATCAGGTTCTAAGACTCCATTCAAAATTTCTTTATCATTTGATATTACAGTGACTATAAAGGGTTTTGAGCTAAGAGGGTACAAATTAAATTACTGTAAACTGCAACGTACAAGTCAACAATTTAAGCCAGAAATCCCTACAAAACATGGGGTTGACTTATACGGCAGGGCTAATATCCAAATCTTTTCTACAAAGGTATCAAAGAGTTAAAGATTTAAATTTTAACTCTGCCGTATAAATCAACCCCAAGTTTTGCAATTCTTCTCAATAGAAATGTAAGCCCTTTAAACTACTTGATCTATTCGAAATATGGTTTTAGATGGATGGGAAAAGTTTGCTTTTTTCATTTAACAACTTAATGCTAAAGATTTTTTTCAATATGTTTCTAGGCCTCACTTATTACAACACATTAAATACGAATAAAAAGATCATGAAGTACCAGTTATTTCCATATAAGAAGACTCGACTACCTTGAAAATCAGCTTTAAAACTCATAGCGGAAGCTCAAACACTAATTTCTGGTATGAAAATAAATAAATTATCTAACCCACCATATTTCTTTTATTTTTCTTTCACTCTTTCTTTTTCTTTTCTTCTTATTTTTTTATTTTTTCGTTGTACTTTTTCAGTTATTTTCTTTTTTCTTTTTCTTTTTTACTTTTTTCTTTTTCTTTTTTTCTTTGTTCTTTTCTTTTAGTTTTTCTTATTTTTCTTTACTTTTCATTTCTTTTTTCTTTTCTTTTTCTTTCTCTTTTCATTTTTATTTTTATTTTATTTTATTTTGTTTCATTTTCGTTTTCCT
Organism: Sepioteuthis lessoniana; assembly: GCA_963585895.1. Classification (NCBI taxonomy): domain Eukaryota; kingdom Metazoa; phylum Mollusca; class Cephalopoda; order Myopsida; family Loliginidae; genus Sepioteuthis; species Sepioteuthis lessoniana. The sequence continues at coordinate 30,627,864 of OY757920.1, forward strand.
TTTTCATTTTATTTTTTATTTCTATTTTTTCCTTTGTCTTTTCTTTTCCTTTTCCTTTTTATTTTTTTTTAATTTTATTTTATCTTATTTTATTTTCGTTTTTCCTTTCCTTTTTCTTTTTCTTTTCTTTTTTCTTTTCGTTTTTCTTTTTCTTTTCCTTTTTCTTATTTCTCTTACATTCTTTCCTTTTTTTATTTTTCTTTAGTTTTTTTTTCTTTTCTTTATTATTTTGGTTTTCTTTTTCGTTTCTGTTTTTTCTTTTTTTTTCTTTTCTTTTTCGTATCTTTCTTTTTTATTTAGAAAACAATCATCTGCATAAACTTCGCTAACTCTGCAACATAAGAGGCTGGACTTTTTAATCCGTGAACGGCAACCCTTCTAGGAGAAGGAAAACTCTAAATCCAAATCAGCTGTTCTCAACTTAAAAATTGACCTTGCATCTAATCCTGCTAGCTGTGGTGAGGTTTGATGAATATATACTAGAGTCGCCTCCTCGTGTCTTCTATTTGTTTCTATTAACGATTACAAGAAGGAAGTGTAACAGAAATGTTTTTGTTTTTTTTAATAAAGTTCATTTTAATTAAATTTGAAACATAGTGTACGCTGACATGAAACTAAGTGACATTTGGCAGGATGCAAAACAAGATCAATTTTTAAGTGGAGTAAAGTTATGGCTGGAGGGAGTAAGGATTGATTCATGCCTTTCTACTGTACTGGATCCGATTCAAAGCAAGAGTTAATTTTGACTTTCACTTTGTAAAACGCAGTGAAAATTTTTAATTTTGAATTTCCCAACAAAACCATTTTTTTCAAAATGTTTTCCTTCAAAATCATTTTTTTTTTCAAATTGTTTCCTTCGAAATCATTCTTCAAAAATGTTTTTCTCAAATCATTTTTTCAATTATTTTCCCATCAGAATCTTGATTTGGCACATGGATATGCCACATTGTTGTATTTATTCATATATATATATATATATATATATATATATATATATATATATATATATATATATATATATGCGCACACGCACACGCACGTACGTACACACACACACACACACATATATGTATATATATATATATATTCTGTTTTTCCACGTGCCTAAAACAGAAAGAAATCATCTCTACCTTAAGTAGAAAATCTCTGAAATTAATAGACCTGTTTACATACCTCGTCAGTCGTATCTCATCTACTGAAAGTAATCTCAACATACGTGCAGCGAAAGCGAGGACTGCCATTGACGAGTTATCAATCATAGGGAAATCTAATCACACCTATAAAATAAATGAGATTTCTTCCAAACTGTGTCTGTGTAGTACTACTATATGGACGCGCTACCTTGCCACTAACGAAAATGCATGGAGAAAAAGTTAGAATGGAACGACACAAGAATGCTACGTGTTATTTTGAGCAAATCCTGGAAGCAACACCCAACAAAACAATAGCTGTACGTCCACTTAATTCCCATCTTACAAATCATCTGAGTAAGATGAACGAAACATATGAACACGGCTGAAGAAGTAAAGACGAACATTCTCTTATAAACTCCCACACATGAACGCACTGCAGTTGGCCGACCAGCAAGGATTTACATAACATCAGCTCTGTGGAAACATTGGATGCTGTCTAGGACACTTGTCAGGTGCGATGGACGATAAGGATGGTTAGTGAGAGAGAGAGAGCGAGAGAGAGAGAGAGAGAGAGAGAGTCAAGAAACTCTGTGTTATCAGCATGACTTGATGAACATGGTGATGATGATATAAATAAGTTAGAGTAGCGGAGATACAGAGTCTACCTCGCTGAGTAACTGTGAGTTTCTCATATCTGCGATGATCACACAGATGAGAAATTGACAGTCAACAAACACCGTTGACACTGTAACTACGCTATTCTAACTTAGATCTACATATACTCCATTACCAATATTGAACACACTTGTTGGAGAATATTTTTCATTCTCCTTACCATCACCGAAGATCGAAACTCGTGAAGGAAGATGAAAAACCATGAATTATAGAGAAATTTTATAGGTCTTTTTTCATATCATTTTGATAATTTATATATATATATGTGTGTGTGTGTGTGTGTGTGTGTGTGTGTGTGTGTGTGTCTATATATATATATATATATATATATATATTCGTAAAGCTGTATCAGTGAAAATTCACATAACAATTGCACAAACGTTGATTTCTGTTACTCTGTATATTTCCTATGTTCTGTGAATAAACAGAATAAAATTTAATGATATACAGCCTTACAACCTGAAAAAAAAATTGAAGATTCGGTTTAGTGAAGTAAATAGCTCACTTCTGTATTTATCTTATTTTTAAGAAAAATTTTGTGAAATTTTTAAGTGTGCGATTTACAATTATGTACATTAACAAGTTCAAGATTGATAACAACATCATCGCAGCCAAGAATAATCACAGAAGCTAAGAACAAAATAATCATTGATAAAAAAAAAACAAAGCAAGTTATTAAAAAAACTAATATTGAAAATCAATAATAAAACAGTTTTCCTATTTAATAAGTGATTTTTAAGGCAATATATTGAAATTAGCAAAAATTACAAACTAGCAAACCTCAGTCGGAGGAAACCGGTACGATTATCAGGTAATATAGTAGTCCACTCAGAAACTTGCTTGAAATTAGAAGAAATGGATGTTTTGGCAATATAATTCTTCATAGAACATGGGTATGAATAAAAAAAACGGTAAACCCAACCGCTTGATATACATACATACACACACGTACACACACACATATGTCTTGCTTTTAAATAATAAAGACACATTTTGTCTGTATAATTTTATTAAGATCCTTTCAAGTATCCTGATAAGTGTCTTAGTTTCAGGTTGGAATTGATGGATGAATTTACTAAAATTGTCCCAAGCGCTTTCGGACCTTTCATAGGCCATCATCAGGTGTTGCTTGCATGTATAAAGAATGTTTTAAAATTTTTTTGAATTTTTTTTAGGTTTTTTATAACATAACAAAATTACGTAAACGCAGAGTTGGATAAAACTGAGATGCTGATGGAAAAAAAACGGAACACTATCAACAGAAATTGAATATTATCAAGAAATTTGGATTATTAAAATATATTTTTTGATATTCCATATTTCTTGATGATATTCTATTTCCGTTCATAGCGTTCTGTTTTTTAAATTCATCAGCATCTCAGTTTTATATATATATATATATATATATATATAGAGAGAGAGAGATAGAGAGAGAAAGGGAAAGAGAGAGAGAGAGAAAGGGAAAGAGAGAGAGAGAGAAAGAGGGAAAGGAAGAGAAGGAGGAAGAAGCGTTCGTAGTGTAATGGTTACACTCGTAGGAAATGAAGACACCCATCCGATTTCAAATCCCAAATGCCAACCGATCTAGGAAAAGGAAATTTGAATTCTGAGTTTCCCTTCTCCTAGATCGGTGAAAATACTGAGCTCGTTTCGCATCCGGCTCGTACGGAGGGGTTAAGTATATATATATATATATATATATATATATATATATATATATTTGCTGTACCCTGAATGCGTTTGAATTTACGCAAGATAAAGCGTCTTGCTAACATAACTGGTTATATATATATATATATATATATATATATATACTGAAATGTACGATATATTGTACAGTGCATTAACCTAATGGAGAGAACAGTGTCAGTGTTGATGTCGAAATGATTATTGAATTAGGCTAGTGAGTTCGATTCTCACTGAATACTCCATACTTATAAGCTCTGCGACAAACTAAGTAACTGATTACTTTTGTGATTGTTGCTCGAAAAAAACTAGTGCAGTTCCCCCACTAAATTGCTCCCAACAACATTTTGTCCACAAATCACGACTGCAGCAGCTACTCTACCTCTTTACTTTTAAGTAAGACACACGTGCACGCATACACACGCATACACATACACACACTGGTGGTTATTCACAAAAGCCCTAGAGACAGCAAGTCTCCTCAGGTCTCCCCAGAACTCTTCTAAGTACACTATCTGATCTCAACAGAGCTGTGGTCTGGTTGGTTTTGTTTCTTCCTCTGATCTCCAGTTTCCCCTGTCTCTTTTCTAGACTTTTGGACACCGTTCCAAGTGCACCAACTACAATTGGTATCCCCAACACTTTCATGTTTCACAGCTTTTTCAGCTCTCTGGCAAAATCCAAGTATTTGTGTATCTTTTCACTTTTATTTTCACTCTGAGGTTTGCTGGAATAACAAAATCAACTTGATGACAAGTTATTTTCTTGTTATTCAAAACTAGATTTCATCTTCTGGTCGGGATTGGCTGATCCGATCGTTTCTTAAAATCCCTGGAAAGTTATTATTATCATTATTATTATTAGGTAATCCGTTTGTATCTAAAATTCTCTAGGATAGAAGCAGATTATCTTATTCCGGCTAGAACACCATATTTAGTATTTATTAACAAGGAAAAAGAATTTGTAATCTTGCAGATTTTGCGAGTTCGGTGGAACACAGGGTTAAAATAAAAGAGAGAGAGAAAATATAAACAAATACTTCGATCTTGCCAAAGAACTAAGAAAAACTGTGGAACATGAGGGTTCTGAGAACGTCTCTCTAAGGTTTGAAAAAAAAGACTGGAAGAATTGAAACTCGAAGGAAAAATCAAGACCATCCACACCACAGTATTGTTAAGACCAATTAGAATACTCAGAAGAGCCCTAATAACCTGACGAGACTTGCTTTCATTCAGAATCCAGTGAAAGATAACCGGTATTGCAGGTGTGAAAAGCTCAGAACATATAGAATAGAGGACTTTGTCGTACCACAGAGTAATATGAAAAGACAGCAAATAGAGAAATAAATATCAAGGCCTTGCTAGAAACCAAAAAACTAAGGAAGATGAAGGTGACGATGATACGAATTGTAATTGGTGTACTTGGAAAAATCCCCAAAGGATTGGTAAAGGGAATGGAAGCCTTGGAAATCAAGGGACAAGTAAAACCATCCAAATTACAGCATTAGTTAGATCGGCTAGAATACTGAGAAGAGCCAGGGAGACTTGTGGAGACTTGTGGAGACTTGCTGTCACTCAAACTCCTGTGAGAAACCATCGGCTAACGCTGGTGTGAAGAGCTAAACTTCAAAACTATATGAAGGTTTGAACCAGATTAACGAAACAAATCTTTTGCTGTGTGATCTTCAGAGAAATTTGGTCAGTCAAATCTGTCTTATTTAAAAGCATTGATTTTTCGTTTCTCGTAAAATATTTTGGTTAACAGTTGTATTTAAATGAAGGCTTGTTAATTCCCAAAATTATTTTCAGCTAAACTATTTCAAAATCACGAAATAGAGTTGTTTAAATTTAACGCCTAATTTCTATATTTTACGTGTTACTAGGATTAAGGGGTGGGGTGGGTGGATGAGAATCTATGTAGAGCGGAGGAAACTAAAAATAAAACAAAATTAAATTAAATTAAATTAAAATATTTTCCAAGAAAAATAAAAAGAAATAAATATACCCCCCCAAAGGAAATTACTTTAGAAGCGAACATTCTAGAATGCACGTGATGTCCATATTTTAGAATATAAATGATTATTTAAAAAGCCAACAAACTTCAAACCTATATGAAGGTTTGAACCAGATTAACGAAACAAATCTTTTGCTGTGTGATCTTCAGAGAAATTTGGTCAGTCAAATCTGTCTAATTTAAAAGCCTCGATTTTTCGTTTCTTGTAAAATCTTTTGGTTAACAGATGATTTAAATGAAGACTTGTTAATTTCCAAAATTATTTTCAGCTAAACTATTTCGAAATCTCCAAATAGATTTGTTTAAATTTAACGCCTAATTTTCTCTATAGCTCATCGATGACTACTCTATAGCTAACGAAACGTTTACTTTATGTAGCCTGAAAGCATTAGGAACAGTTACCGTCCTCCATATAACAAGGAAAATATCAGGAGTTTAGTATTTATTAAAATATGACCAACTTTAATACTGTGGCTCCGGAAAGGGTCACTAATGAAAACACAAACACGGATATTAGATAACAGATTATATTTCACAAGAAAGATAGAGTTAAATAGAAAAGGTGAGAAGCCTCGTACTGTTCGTATAACACCGATAGTGATCTGCTTTTATTTCCATTTAAAATAAATGGTAGGCACAAGGCCTCAAGTTTTGGGGGGAGGGGAAAGGAGCGGTCATGCTTTTCTATATGTTCTAAGGGACTTAGCTAGCCACATTCGCCGACCCATTCAGCAGTACAATATATAACCATTCATCCATCGCCATATGCGCAGCAGTCACCAAAATACCACATTTCCTCTATGAAGAAGTCCTACTTAAAATCCCGAGATTAATGAATGATTTTATTTACAAGTATGATTTATTTACAATGAATGTGATGGGAATGGGAGAAAAACCCCGAAATATATACAAAACAAAGGAAAAAATCCCCCGTTTGGTTACCCTCCCATCACCCCGTCAATAAAATTGGAGGCCGACTGTTTTCCGGGGCGAAAGGACCGAAAACAAGCCGGACCTACCCTAGGTGGGACAGGAATCCTAATCTACAGGGGTAAAAGAAATAAAGGGTCGGGCGCGGTATGGGTTGATACAAGTAGGTGATATGATTTTTATACATATGAGTGTTCAAGATCTTCAGTAAACGTGGACTGGGATACGGGTTGAGGTACAAAAATAACGGGGATGGGGAAGATCTTGACAACTAACGGCTAGATGACGGGGATAATGACTCACAAACATACTGCTAACTAGGTACCTGGGTACCAAAAGAAAAAGGGAACAGTTCTACTCACCAGGGGTGGGGTCCCTAAGGACCCGTACCGTAGACGCCATGAGCCAGCAGAGGAGGGAAGGATGACTCCAACGTTGCCCCCTTTCGCACGACCAGGCTCGCTGCATTCACCCACCTTTCGCTGAATGTTATGCGATCCAAGCGTTTTCTATCGCATCTGATTTTGACCCTCAGCTGATGCCGAAAATACAAAACCAGATCACGATGAGAAAAGTTTGCATCGTCATACAATCCCTTGTTTCGCGTCGTCCAAATCACCATTCTAGCTACAGCTAGGATCGCGAGAAACACCACACGCTTCTCACCCTGATACGGAGGAAGAACGTTGTCCACGACGTAACCAACGTCGAGCAGCACGAGCTGTTTGGGTTCGATGCGAGCCGTCCACTCGCCGACGTGATCCCAAAACGGGCGAACTCGCTCGCAGTAGTAGAAGGCGTGCTCAGCCGTTTCTTCCAAACCACTGCCGCAGCGAGCGCAATCGGGCATGTCTGCCAGGCCCGCTTTGTAGTTCAAGCCGACAAGGGGTAACGCATTTCGAACAAGTCGCCAGGTGAGCGAGAACTCGGAGTTGTTCAAGAAGCTCGATCCTGGCGCCCAATTCCAATGAGAGCGAATCTCCTCCGTCGTCCAGCCGCGCCGCTCGCTGAGAGGATCAGAAGCGGAACCCACCACTAGCTCCCGATATAGTTCTTTTCGAGGCCGTGAAAGGTCACTGGACCAAGAAGGTTACGAAGGGCCGTTCGGCACTCGCGGACAAACAGTGTTTCGCCCAAAGGCCTACGTCGACCTTCAGCCTTTGAGTCTGACTTTAGGCGAGGAAAAGTCCGACTCGCCTTCAGTCTCCACACTGCGTCCCCCGTCAAGGCTCTGCCCAAGTATGCAAGTCTTTCAGCAAGCCAGTGGCTCTCCAGATCAGGCATACCTAGACCCCCGTTGCGTGTACGTTGGATACAGACCTGCCTACGGACCATCGGCCTTGCACCTCCCCAGAGCAATCTGGAAAGGGATCGTTGCAGCGCCAACCGATTTACCTTAGGCAGAGGAAGTACAGCCAATCGGTAAAGGATCAAGGGGAAGACGTACACGGCGTACGCCTCCGCCCTGCCCTTTAAGGACAACCTCCTTGAAAGCCAGATTCCCACCTGAGCATTTACCTTGGCTTGTATTTCCGACCAATTTCGCTCCAGTTGGAGGTCGGGCCCGAACCACACCCCGAGGATGCGGACGGGTCCGTCACTCCAGCGGAAGGGCCCTGGAAGAGTATTGCTACCCCTCCAAGCACCGAGCCGCAAACCTTCGCTTTTGTCAAAATTGACCTTGGCTCCTGCAATCCGCTCGTACTCGCTAACCGCCTTCTTCACAGCTTTTATATCCAAGCGGCGGGATACAAACACTGTGATATCATCGGCGAACGCGGAAACCCTTGCCGTAAGAGGGCCAGCAAAAGGGACACCGCGCAGGGCCGGATTTGTCGTCCTATCCCTAAGCCTACGGAGCAGGGGCTCCAAAGCTAGGACATAGAGAAGAGGAGACAACGGGCAGCCCTGCCGGACCGAACGCTCGACCGCGAACACCCCCGAACGCCTTCCGTTCACCTGCACCACTGCCTGAGGGTTGTGGTACATCATGCTAATCCATCTGCGGAACTCCAGTTTGAATCCGGCAGTCTCCAAAACAGTCGCCAAAAACCGATGGTCAACCCTATCGAAGGCCTTGGACTGATCTAAACTGATCAGCGCGGCTTCGGTGCCGTCTTCTATACCCTCTAGGACCTCGCGAATCAAGTGCAGGCTGTCCTGGATCGATCTTCCCTTCACAGCAAAGGTCTGCTCAGAGCCGATCAGATCGCTAATGACAAGCTGTAAACGATTCGCTAAGACCCGGGCCAAAATCTTTAACTCTGTGTTAAGCAGAGTTATGGGCCTGTAATCGTCTAAACCCTCCCAAACATGCATGCCACCTTTCTTCAGCAATGTGATCACGCCCTTGGTAACGCTACCAGGGATGGCTCCCTGGGCGAACCAATGGTTGAACATATCCGTCAGAATAGGCACAAACATGTGCGACATCCTCAAGTACACTTCGTACACATCTAGTCCCGGCGACTTGTTGAGGCCGACCTGCTTCAACGCGTCACGGACTTCGCATTCAGTAACCACACCCTCGCAGCTAGCCGCTTCAGCCACCCCAAGGTGGGGGAAGTCGGCAAGATAGCTACGAAACTCCCGGAGCGGGAGATCAGTACAGCGGGCAAAGCGATCCCGAAAGTGCGCCCGAAAGGCGTCACGAATCTCGCGACCCGATCGCAGCAGTCGCCCATCCGGGGCCTTGACAGAACCGATATACCGATCGGGGAACCTTCGCACTTCTTCTTCACGCGCAGTCGCGTTCGTTTTCACAGCTTCATTGAGAACTCTCTTTAACCTAGATCTAACTACGTATCCCTTGTAGCGCTCGCTACTCTCGCGCTCAAGGTCCCCCCTAGCTAGTTCTACGTTTAGGGAGTCCCCCCCAGCCACCGCCGGGAAAGTCTATCGTCTATAGATTTCGCTTCCTTGGTCCTATCTAAGTTGAGCTGTCGACCGTACTTGGTAGCGAAATCTCTCATCCTATGTTTAAGAGATCCCCACCACATATTCCCGGTAACCGCCCCCACTAACGCCCGCTGAATTAGGGATTTCAGTCGGTCCCGGAAGTCCCGTATCTCCAGTAAGGAGGTATTGAACTTCCAGTAACCGGCCAGACTAGGCCTATTTGCTAACCGTAGACTGACTCTAACAAGTTTATGGTCAGTCCACGCTATCAAGTGGAACGTGGGACAACTAACAAAGTCAATGTTAGCTCGTCTCACTAACACTCTGTCCAAGTAGGAACCTACTTTGGCAGAGGGCGAACTATCTAGCCACGTCCACATCTCCCGCCCTGGGTGATCCAGACGAAACCTGTCGACGAGGTCATGACGAGTCATGAGGCCGGCAAGGCTGCTTTCACACCTTCCCACACGCCTAGCTCTCCGCCCGACCTTATCTATCTTGGGATCAAGGATCGCATTCCAATCACCCATTAAAACTAGCCGCTTCGTATCGTCCAGGAACGGCGCCAACCGACGAAAAAAGGAAACCCTCTCCACAACGATATTGGGCGCATAAACCGCAACCAGACGAAACTTGAAACTTTTCACGGCAACATCGGCCACAACCAGTCGGCCCCCGTCACCTGCAAAAACAACTTCAACATCAGCATCAAGGCTGCGTCCAACTAGCAAAGAAACCCCAATGCTGGTACGGCTGCCGTATGCTGAGAAAACGTTAAAATCGCTTTCCAGCACACGACAGTCGGCACCGCAAGTGAAGTGGGTTTCCTGCACTGCAGCAACATCTACACCGAGAGTTTTGAGTTCACCAAGCAAGCGCGTACACTTGCCCGGATCCCTCCATCCCCTCACATTCAAAGTAGCAAGGTTTAGAGCCATCAATCCCACTTACCTTACTCATCGTCGACTACGGGCCGGAAATCCTTCGGGGTAAGGATGCCGACGGCCTGACGCAGGGATCCGGTGCCGAGCTCAGTGCTGACTCGGTCATCCCTGGTAATTCCCCCGACATCCACGGGATACCGCAACTTTAGGGACCTATAGAATGATGGGTGAACTAAAATCGGGACCCTGCCCGCACAAAAAGGAAGCAATTTCTTTAAACTTTGGTGGCGCAAATCCGCCAACATTACGTCCGCTCGACTGGCCCCCTCAAGAAAGTGCCAGAGCTCTTTGGTTCGGGGTCCAGCCGAACGGACGAATGTGGTCACCATTGCGGCATTTTTAAATAGATACGGGTTGGTGATGTCCTTGCCGTCTATTTTTTTCAGTGATACTAGGGGTTTTAAAGTTTGTTTCAAGGTATGATCCATATTTTGGGGCTCTAGTATGTCTTGACAATAATGAAATGCAGTGAAGGCACGTCGGACTTCGTTTGAAGCCGACCGTGACCTTGACTTGAGTTCTGTTGATGATGATGATGCTGCTGCTGTTGGTGACTCCCTGGTCACCGATTGTGCCCGTGTAAGGAGCTTAGGGGTTGTGATGGGTGAGAGTGAAGGTGATTTGGGGGAAAGTGGAAAGTCAGAGAGGTGTCCTGGAGTATTTTGAGGTTTTTGTGGGGGAGGAATGATTTGGGCTGGTCTTTCAATTTTCTTTTCGCCCTTTTCTTGAGGTTGTGAGGGTGTTTGGGACTGTGTTTTTGTTTCTTGTGTTGGTCCCTTAATATATTTTTTCTCCCCCTCCCCAGCTACCGAGTCCCCACTATCCCTTCGCCTTTTTAAATTAATGGAACAGTCCATGGCTTCGTTTTCTTTTTCAGCGTGTTTTTCTTTACTTTTCTTTTTTGTTGATGACGATGATGATGATGATGATTTTGTAGATGACGATGATGATGATTTGGCTGTTGCAGTAGTAGTAGTTGTAGTAGCGATAGTGTCAATATTTGCAGTCGAAGTATTTGTTGGCTTTGTAATAGTTGATTCTTTGATAGGAGTCTTTTTCTTTCCCCCCCCCTTAACGACCTGGGTCCAGCCCTCTTCTTTGTCGGGGCTGTCCCCGGTTTTAGCTTTAGGGGTTTCATTTTTTTTTATTTCGGTCGCTGCTGTTGCTGCTGCTGCTATAGTTGTCGTTGTGTTCGTTGTGTTCGTTGTCGTTTCTGTTGTTGTTGTTGTGGCCGGAGTTGTTTTGGTGGTTTTTTGAGGGCAGGATTTTGAAAAGTGCCCCAGTTGCTTGCAATTCCAGCACTGGGGCTTCCTGCCCTCAACAACGACTGTCATGATCTGATGTTCATACTCGATTACGTGTCCAGGCACATGGTGAAGATATAATCAGTTCAGTTGTATCGGGACATTGCACACGGTGATTCGGATTTTACGTCTTCCCATGTACTCTGGCTGAAGCCGGAAGTACTTGGAGACGACGTTTTCGCCGGCCAGCTTGGCTGCAAGGGCTTCTGATGGCAGCAGCACATCCCATGTTGCAAAGCTACGTCTGCAGTAGTACTTTGCGGGAATGTCTGCTGCTTTTAGCAAGCCTTCAAAAGTATCTTTTTTGATACCTGCCAGCCTCTTTGTTTTCAAGTCTGTGACTATGAACGAGATTATTTTGGGTTGTACTTCCTGTACAAGTTCGGGAATAGGAAGGATCCTATTCCCTTGGAAGTACTTCTCGTATTTTTCTCTTATTTTGCTGTAGTCTTTTGGGCATGGTTTTATTTTTGTTGTCCAAGAGGCTGGCAGTGAAGGTACCTTTTGTGCCGGTTGTATAGAACTGGCCGACGAAGATGGCTGCGAAAGTGCAGGCCATCTTTCTTCCGGCTTTGAGGGGGTACTATGACCTTTGAATATGTCAGGTGAAGTTGACACTGAAGTTGGGGCCTCTGCCATAGTTGCTTATGAGGCAACTAGGGGAGGAAGGCCGTCGAATGTTCTTGTTTATGTGTAGGTGAAAATACTTTGGATGATGATGGAGTAAGTCGTTATGTTTTTTCAAAAATGATCCGAGGATAACAAGCGTTGACCCCCCTCAACAAACAAATAACAATTGTTTGGGGGAGGGGCACTTCAAAAAACAGTAGTCCAACAATAACAAGACCTTTTCAACAATAAACAAATAACAATATTTTCAACAAGAACAATAGTTTCAACAATAATTAACAAAAAACCACTCACTCGTCAGTTGCAAAAAGTAATAGACGCAAAATACACCGATAGTGATCTGCTCTTCTGGCAGCGAAATCTCGGTACTAATAACAGTGAGAAGAGTCCATTATAGTAAGATTGGTAAGGTTCCCACAACATTTAATGGAAATAGTTTCAAAATAGGGCAGTAAATATCAACCATAAAGGTAACATAGGAACACTTGAAGTTAGTTCAGGTACTCGGTTCAGAAATAAACTATAAGAATAGGTAAACGGACTTTCCTTATGTTAAATTTTAGTTTGTTTTTGTTTTTCTTTGTTTTTTTTTGTGACCAGCTGTTCATGAACACTCACTGTAACTGTTCTCAGTCACATCTATGTCAGGTGCGCAGATAATAAACAATCCCTGGGTCTGGTATAGCCACAATATACCACCCATGATAAAAATGTTAAATCTAAATAAATCATCTGGATGTTGAAGGTTCAATCCTGACTGCAGGCGAATAACAATAAAGGAATACTTAACACTTGTACCCGGTTATGGCTTACGGAATCAGAACAGGCGACCCCCGTGGATTCAATAAAGGACGTTGTTCGAAGTTTCGTGAAGGTTCCCGAGTTCGACAAACACCTGAAGAAGTCCGGAGGACATATCGGCCGAAACGTTGTGGAAATAACAGTAAAGATGAAGACAATAGTCCGAAGACCCTTAATGATAAAAATCAACAAGCTTCATCTCAGAAATTTAGGCAACTAACTGTGAGGAGATGACAAAAAACACACCAACAACCGGATGGAAAAGAAACCGAACGATTTTGGACGAAAATATAGCAACCAAAAAAACATAACGAAAAGGCTAAATGGATAAACAATATCACCAGAGAACTAGAAGGACTCGAAGAAGGTGCGAGAACAGGAATACACATCGATTTATTCAAAATGACACTAAAAAACTATCAAACTGGAAAACGCCAGGCCATGATAGAATAAATGGATTTTGGTTCAAGAAATTGACTTCCATTCACGACAGACTAGCACTAGAAATGAACAAATGCCTACAAAGAGCACACGTACCCGAATGGATGACAAAAGGAAAAACCACATTGATCCAAAAGGATCCAAGCAAAGGAATCACCCCCCAACATGACAGACCCATAACTTGCCTACCGATGATGTGGAAAATATTGACAGCACAAATAGGGGAGGAGATTAATACTCGCTAACAAGCCGCGGTTTGTTTCTTGAGGAACAGAAGAGATGCCGCAAAGGATCCAGAGGCACAGTAGAGTTACTTTACATAGATCAACACATTCTAAATAAGAACAAGACCAGACGGAAAAATCTAGCTATGGCATGGATTGATTACAAAAAGACATGATATGGTTCCGCAAAGCTGGATAATAAACTGCCTGAAAATGTATAAAATATCAGATGAAGTCATAAATTTTATCGAGAAAACTATGAAAATTTGGAGAGTGGAATTGACAGTAGGAGAAGGAAGAAGCTTAGCTGAAACAAAGATCCAAAGAGGCATTCTTCGAGGTGATACACTATCACCGTTACTATTGATAATTTACATGATACCACTTAACCACATATTCAGAAAATGCACAGCCGGACACAAACTTAGTAGATCGCAGGAAAAGATCAATCACTAAATGTACATGGATGACATCAAATCATTTGCAAAAAATGAAAAAGAACTGTAAACTCTAATAAACGCAGTTGGAATATACAGTCAGGACATAGGAATGGAATTTGGCATTGAAAAATGTGCCATACTAGTCATGAAAAATGGCAAACGACATATGACTCACGGAATGGAACTATCAAATCAAGACAAGATTAGAACGCCCGGAGAAAACGACGCCTACAAATACCTGGGAATCTTGGAGGCTGACACCATCAAACAAGTGGAAATGAAAGAAAAAATTCAAAAAGAATATCTCAGGAGAGCAAGAAAACTACTCGAGACAAAACTCAATAGCAGAAACCTTATCAAAAAGATAAATACTTGGGCTGTATCCCTCGGAAGATATTCGGGGCCCTTTGTGAAGTGGACCAAAGATGAACTTAAGCAAATGGACAAAAGAAAAAGAAATCTAATGACAATGCATAAGGTATTAAATCCCAGAGACGACGTTGACAGACTATATGTAAAAAGAAAAGAGGGAGGAAGAGGACTTGCTAGCATCGAAGATAGCGTTGACGCATCGATACAACGACTCGAAGACTACATAGAAAAAAACAAACTAGGACTAATTACAACCATCAAAAACGATACTGACAACACGATGGACAACAGAATGACAATAACTAGGACACAAAAATGGGAAAAACAACTCTATGGACGTTTTAAACGACTAACAAGCAACATCTCCCACGAGAAAGCTTGGACGGGGCTAAGAAAAGTAAACTTTAAGAGAAAAACAGAATCTCTCCTAATAGCAGCACAAAACAACGCCATAAGAACCAATCATATCAAGGCGAGAATAGATCAGACGCAACAAAATAGCAAATGTAGGCTATGCAGGGATAGAGATGAAACCATCAATCACATAATAAGCGAATGCAGCAACTTAGCACAGAAGGAGAATAAGACTAGACACGACTTGGTGGGCAAGGTGATCCACTGGGAAATGTGTAAGAAATTTAAATTTGACCATACCAACAAATGGTATATACACAACCCAGCATCTGTCCTAGAAAACGACACACACATAAATTCCTATAGGACTTTGACATGCAGATGGATCACCTACTCACGACCGTAAGACCAGTCCTGATAATAATCCACAAAAAAACGGGAATTTGCAAAATTGCTGACTTCAGAATAAAACTGAAAGAATGTGAAAAGAAGGATAAGTACCTCGACCTTGCTAGGGAATTCAAAAAACTATGAAACATGAAGGTGACAATTATATTAATTGTGATTGGTGCTTTTGGTACTGCAAATAAAGCATTATTAAAGGGACTGGAGGACCCGGAAGTTGACAGACGAGCGGAGACCATCCAAACGACAGCATTATTGAGAACGGCCAGAATACTGAAAAGAGTCCTGGAGTCTTGCGGAGACTTGTTATCTCTTAAACTCCCGTGAAAAACCATCAGCTAACGCTGATGTGAAAAACACTAATGAGTAAATTATAATAATGATAATAATAATATCGTGCTATGGCATAGATTGACTACAAAAAATCATTTGATATAGTCCCGCAAAGCTGGGTAATAGACTACCTAAAAATGTACAAAATATCCAGCGAAGTCATAAAGTTTATCGAAAATACTCTGGAAAAGTGGATAGTCGAATTGACAGCAGAAGGAAAAAGCTTACTTAATATGAAAATCCAGAGAGGGATCTTTCAGGGAGATGTGTTATCACCATTACTATTTGTGAAAGTGATGATGCCACTCAATCACATGCTTAGTAAATGCACAGGCTTCATAAATCGCAGGTAAAAATCAACAATCTCATGTAAATCAAATTGTTTGCAAAAAATGAAAAATAATACAGTCACTGAGGATATACAGTGAAGAGACAGGGATGGAATTTGGCACAGAAAAATGTGCCAGGCTAATAATGAAAAGCAGAAGACGACAAATGACGGAAGGAATAGAACTACCAAATCAAGAAAAAATTGGAACACTTGGGGAAAAGGAAACTTACAAATATTTAGGAAATTTGGAAGCAGACACCATCAAACATGCGGAGACGAAAGAAAAAGAAAAAAAGAATACCTCAAGAGAACGAGAAAGCTACTCGAAACCAAACTACATAACAGAAATCTCATCAAAGGGATAAATGTCTGCATTGTCCTCCTCATGAGATACTCGGGACCATTCTTGAAGTGGTCTAGAGACGAACTTCAACAAATTGACCAGAGAACAAGAAAAATCATGACGTGCATAAGGCCTTACATCCCAGAGATGACGCAGACAGACTGTACGTGTTCAGAAAAGAAGGAGGAGGAGGACTTACCAGCATTCAAGATACGTTGATGTATCGATACAACGATTAGAAGATTACATTAAAAAAGCGCGGAGGAAGACTGATTATAGCCATCAGAAACAATATGGACAACACAAGCATCAGCAGAACAAAAAAACAAAAATGGGAAGAAAAACAACTGCATAGACATTTCAATCGACAAACAAACGAAATCTCACACGAGAAAATTTGGACATGGTTAAGAAAGGGAAACCTTAAGAGAGAAATAGAGAGCAGCGCAAAACAATGCCATGAGGACTATGTTAAAGCAAGAATAGACAAGATTCAACAAAATAGCAGATGGATATTATCTCGTGACTGAGACGAAACGATCAATCACTTAATAAGCAAAAGTTGCAAATTATCCCAAAGAGAGTATATGACTAGACATGAGTGGGGAAGGTGATCAACTGGGAATTGCGCAAGAAGCTTAAATTTGACGATACAAACAAATGGTTTAAGTACAAACAGGAATCTGTCCTAGAAAATGAGACGCACAAAATTCTTTGGGGTTTTGAGATACAAACAGATCACCAAATCTAGGCCAGACGACTACACCTAGAGACAGTCAACAAAAAAAGATAACCGGCCGAAAAGAGTGCTTGCCACTCCGGCTGTCCACAAGGTAAAACTAAAGGAAAACGAAATGATAGATAAATATCTAGACCTTGCTAGAGACCAAAAAAACAATGGGACGGTGATACGCTCGATACAGTGACCAAAGGAATACTAAGAAGAGTCCGGGAGACTTGAGAAGACTTGCTATCACTCAAACTCTGGTGTGAAGAACTCTCAAATGAGTAAATTAATAATAATAATTATAATAATAATAATAATAGTAAACTAAGTTAAAACATTTTAAACATGCGAAACATTTTAAACATGTTAAAACATTAAAAAATTTTAAAGGTGTAAGTATAAAAAGTTTTGTTGCCCGTTAAAGGTTATTCTTTAGAAAAATACCAGGTCGCATCTGTAACAAAAGCACAAAGATCTATTAACTCTGGGTTTGGTATACCTTCAATATACAACCCATGAAAAATGTCAAATCCAAATTCAAATAAATGTCGGACAAATAACACTACAGAGAATTTTTTTATTTTCAATTGTTCAGGAAGAAAACTGTAATAAACGTGAGACAAACCCCCAGTCACAGGGTGTTACTTTCAAAGGGCAAGGTATGAGACGTCCTGTGAGGATTGAACTCACTATTCAGCAGCAATTGATCAGCGAAACGAACCTATTAACCATTCCATTATGATGAGACGCCCACTTCAATCAGATGTTAGCTCCAGAGAGAGAGAGAGAGAGAGAGAGAGAGAGAGAGTTCTAATGGAGGAACTCTGTAATTCTGTTTTCCTTACTCAATGGCGAAACTCGGTAATTCCAGTTACTTAAAACTCAAGACTAAATCACAACAATTATAAACGAAAAATTTCCATCGGCATGTATTCGAAATAAAGAAACGTCTCGATCGATTAGTGAATGGAAAGATTTCTTACAGTGATTAAACACGCATCCATCTTTACAGGTGAGCGTTTTTCTTGGTTTGTTACAAACGATCATCAAAGAAAGAAAAAATTCAAATGTGTTTACATGTCGTCGATAAACAATTTTAAATCACTATTATTTTTTCCATTAAGGATATGAACACCTTTCATTTCAGCATGAATTTTCTTTTAATGAAGTTCTTCAGTTTTCCGGAAACATTCACCCAATACTCAAATATGTGTAATAAATTTAGTCTCTTTTTATGGACGATAAAGTCCAAAAGAAAACGAATATATATGCGAAGACTTTTTTACGGGTCTATATCCGTGTGTATATCTATGCTTTAATGCGTATATCTGTGTATATCCTTACATTACTATTTCTGTGCTTTTCGAAAGTGTGTCTACTTGTGTGCGTCTGTGCCAGTGCTTGTTACTGTCTATCTGTCTGTCTGATAGCCCAGTAGGCTGGGGCTGTAGAATACTCCAACAGCATCTCTGCAGAAAGGTAACACCCCACCCACCCACAAATGAGTGTCTTGGATATGCCACTAATCTCTATCTGTGTTCCTGTGATGGCGTGTATGTGCTTGTATGCCTATCCTTGTGTAAATGTGTTTGTGCACTCATGTTCTTGTATACTTGTGATGGTGTACATTAGGGAGATAAGACATTGCTGATAAGTTTGATCTTCACCCGGTGCTCCATACTACGCCTAATCTAGCTGTAGAGGTTCGGCACATTTAGTTTAGATGTAGTAAAGAAAAGTAAAACTCTTCGCAAGATGTAATTGTCAACGAGTCGAACAAATTATTGCTAGCGAGTTAGATTCTGTCGGGTTACTCTGTATTTCAGATGTTGGATCATAACTAGCAAATATCTCTTTAGGCACAATATTTAAAAGAGAATATTTCAAAGGACTTACACCAGGCGGTTCATCATATACATATCTGCTTGATTGTACACGGCTATTTCTTTAGAGTTGTTGATGGGCAAGGTTGTTGCTTTGGGAATATATGATGTATATACAAAAGGTATTTATCGAGAGAGAAATATACAATGAATAAAATGTTAATTTTCTTCAAAATAGTCTCCTTGGAATAAAAAACACCTACTCCGGCGAGTTTTCCATTTGTCGAAGCACCTTTAAAACCCTGCATTGAATTTATTTTACTGTTTTCTACTTCCTCGAATCTTTTGCTCCTGGAATCATTCTTCAGTTTAAAAGATAAGAAAAGATTTTATGAAGCAATTTCTGGTGAGTATACAGGGTTCTGCACTCGCAGAATCTTGTGTTTCGCCAAAATCATTCCGTTCAAAAAGAATGAGGATCTACTTAATTTTATCATTTTTTCAAAATGCATCAGACTTGTCAAGAAACGCCTAGACAACAGTCTGAACATCTTACTTTTATTATATAAGTTGCTCCACTCTTTTTACATCTTCATTTAAATGTTGAAATTTAAAAAGAAATGAAATGTTTAATCTAGATACTCTTTGATCACACCCTTTGTATGTTGTGCTATTTGTGTACCAGTGAATAAGTTTACTGACAGTGCTTAGGAGATCAATCCCAAGATATCAGGCAAGCATTTTGATGCTCTTTCTAATTCTCAGCCATCCCAAAATATCTTGTATCACCAAAAATGCTCCAGTGGTCGGGATAGAACTTGAACCCTATCAGTTTGTTTTAACTTGTTTCTGTCACAGCATTCTGAAATTTGACGAAGAATTTTATCGTATTATGAGGCCCGATATTCTTGTACTTCATATATTTGTAACACATATGCACCCGAACAAATTTTTGACACAAATACAAATACACTTGCAACACAAATGTTTTATTACTACTAATAAACTCTATGACATATCAACTATACATACAGAAAGACAAAAACAAACACATGCACAAAGACATACAAACTCAAACATACACAAATCTACCCAAACGCACTTGTAACACACTGTGACACACCTACCCCAAAGTACTTGTAATAATAGAATGTAGCTCAGCTGAAAGAGACTCATGAGAACTGTATTTTTCACACGTTTTAAAAGTCCACAGTTCAACTGATGTTCAATCAGTGTTGCCAACCTGAAAAATAGAAAATATGTCATATTACTTCCCTGAAGAGTTCTCGTATGAATAATGTCATCGAGTATAAAAATAAATTATTGGGTCATATATGAGGTTACACTATAAACACACACAGAGAGAAACAAACGCACACACAAACACATACTCACACACACAAAACCTAAGAGAAAAAAGTAAAAAGTAGTCGTTAGTTGAATTTTATACCCAATTAATCGTCTGAGAACCCTTCCACAACACATACACGCATACACAAACACAATGATAAAGAGAGAACTACTGATAAACTCTATGACATATCAACTATACACACACGGAGACAAAAACAAACACACGCACAAAGACACACACAAAGACACACATACACATACTGAGAAGAAAGTAAAAGGCAGTTAAAATTAAAAATCAACAATATTAAACAGAACTAAACTAAACACATACAGAGAAAAAAATTCCCCAATAACACACACAAACTAAATGGCACATCAAATATCAAAGACTATTCAAGGGAAAAGAAGTACACTTACAAAAACAGGCAGAACACACTCTTCGAAAAGTAAAAAAGAAGAATAAAAAGGAAAAAAAGAGAGAACCAACACCTGCAGAAAATCTATCGCAAAATTGAAAAGGACCAGCCATCCCATAAAAGCGATCGCCACTATATAAACCAAAAACGACACCGATAAAATTATTACAGACTCTCTGGCAACAACAAGAAGCTAGAAACACGTATAAGTGCAAAATAAATAATCTAAAAAATAAATCTCTTTGATGACCAATTCATTTTAAAATATTTACTTTTTTCTCTTTTTTTGACCAACAAAAAAAAATATATATATATATATATATATATATATATATATATATAAAGAGAATGAGAGTCTGAGAAAAAAGTTTTAAAGCACATACATGAATATCTATATATTTATATGTGTGTTTGTGTGTGTGTATGTGTGTGTGTGTGTGTGTGTTCAAAGGTAATTGCGGTTTTCTCAAAATATCGCCTGGGCTATTTTCACAAACTTTTTATATGATTTTTCTTGCTTCTGATACATATCGTTCTTAGATCTTCCAAGTTTTTGTCACATTTTAACTAGAACAGTTATCCTTGCGTATCCTATTTTTGTTTTCCACAAACTTTTTTCTATGTAAAACAATACATCAAAGAAAACGTATTTGTTGAAGAATCCTTTTCCCCCGCACCGGTCAATCGACCCGATGAAAACAGATATGTAAGAAAAGACATTTCGTCCGCCGTATTATCAACATAATTCCATTAGAACTTTTCAAAAAGAATTGGTGAAGCTTTTAATGTGAAAATTGTTACTGATCGACCTTTCATTAGTGAATGAAGAGTGTTAAGTGACTAATCGAGCGTGAATGTCCAAAACTCTTTTTTGCTAGAAAATTGAAAAGAATAACGTTTATAAAAGAAAATATCTCTTGTATACTCATAGATAAGTTGCAGTTTGTTTTTGTTTTTGTTGGGGGGGTGCTTTGGGGAGGTATCTTATCGTGAAACGCATACAACTTGTCTTTATAGGTCTGGCTTCTTTATAGGTTTATTATCATATCAATCTTCATGGATTATTTCCATGCCAAAGCCACCCTATAAAACAGCAATGATACTACTTAACCCATAGCTTAGAATGATCGGTGGGTTCGAAACCTTTCCCAAAGTTTGAAAATGAAAATAAAAATACAACTGGTGTTCGAACTCAAGCCATTACGCTGCGAGAACTCTCTCTGTAACTTATTTGCCAAACATTCCGATGGGTTTGTAATTTATATCACAATGATTATTAGTACTGACCATGAATGAACCTTTTGATTAGTAAATTTAAACGTATCTACAAGCAATACGTATTGTTTAGGTATTCTAACCTAATATTTATCTAAACATTGCAGGACTTTGTGCTATTGAAAATATTGTTGTTTTTTTTTTCATTATTTCATTCTTATTTGTTTGTTATGGCTCCATGGGCATCTCTCCAACTCCAGTCGCTTTATTATGTTCACTTTCGAATTAATACTATTGGGAAATATATAAACCCACTTACCCCCCCCCCAGCTATAGGTTAAATGATATCATTGCTATTTTTCTACTGTTTTTTTTTTTACAAGGATGGCTTTGGTATTTAATAATCACTGATGGTTCATATGTTATTCAACAAAAGAAACCAAACTAATCGGTGGGTATTTTACAATCTTCTCACATCAACCTTTAAAAAAAGAAACTTTGCACAGAACATTATACACTATTGATATTAGATTTTTATGCAAATCAAATTCAATTTAATAATTCATCCGATAGTTCCCAAAAATTCCCTCACAAATTCTTTTTCTTACAAAGAAATTTTTCCATTCACTGATCGACAACGAATTATTTTGTTTCACTAATCACATGGGATTTTACAAGTGTAAAATACGGCATCTGAACAAGGTGGTGTCTCAGTAACTTATCAATAACTGCAAGTTCATATCGTTGTCACAAGAGTTTTTAGTAGAAATAAGATCAACTACAACTACATTCCGGTTGACTGAGATACCTCATTCACTTTTGGTCTGTCATGTCTATAAAGAGATTTGTTAACAGGTCAATGTATTTAGCCAAACCTTCCACAACGGACAGGATGCGATAAAAGGACTATCTTCAAGGGAAGTACGGCTAGTTTGGATTTAAATTTTTTCTTCTTCCTGATCGGTTGCTGTACCAAAGCTAAAGAGCAAAGTTTTCCTTACTATTTACCCATAGCGATGGAAGAAATAAGTTAATGCCTTTCTTGAGTGTTCATTGAAACACAAACACCTTTGGTGATAGAGTCCGAACAAAATATTTGCCCAGTCGGCTGGGGCTGTAAAATACGCCAATTGCTTCTCTGCAGAGGGGTACCCCCCAACACACACACTAACGAGTGTCCTGTATATGACACTAAACAATCTGATAGTGAGGTTCCAGTTATACTGGAGCTTTGCGGAATGCAGAGCACTCCTTCATTGCCATCGCTCCCAGGTCCACTCTGGCCCGGAGTGGTAGCACCTGATAAGGGTCCTATCAATGGGTTAAATAGAACTAAACTGTGGTTTCTTGAGTTTACAGTTTTTTGTATTTAAACTGCGTATTTATCATGCGAAACTGAATTGTTTAAAAAAGAACTGTTTTGACATTAAAACTGTGTACTTATGCCAAAATAAATTGCTCGAAATAGAACTGTTTTGACATCTAAACTGTTTACTTATGCAAAACTGAATTATCTGAAATAAAACGCTTTTGACATTAACTCTGTGTATTGCCCAGAATACACTGACTGCACTTCTGCAGAGGGGTAACACTCCCCCAATGAAAGTCCTTGATATGACACTAAACGATCTGATAGTGAGGATCCAGTGATGCTGGAGCTTTGGGGAATGCGGAGCACCCCTTCATTGCCATTGCTCCCAGGTTCACTCTGGCCCGAAATGGTAGCACCTATTGGTTAAATAGAACTAACTGCATACTTATGCTAAACTGAATTGCTTGGATTAGAACTTTTTGACTAAACTGAATAGCTTGAAATAGAAATGTTTTTGACATTGAAACTATACTTACATTTAAACTGCCTGCTTATGCTAAACTAAATTGTTTAATATAGAACTGTGTTTACAAAATCTGTACATATACTAAACTGAATTAGCTGAATTAGAACAGACTAAACTGAATAGCTTGAAATAGAAATGTTTTTGACAATTAAACTGTGTACTCATGCTAAACTGAATTGTTTGAAATAGAACTGATTATTTGCATAAAAATGGATTTGGTGTTAATTAACCAACAAAGGTTGATATGCCATAAAACCCAACCAACCAACAACCGAACAAAATCAGTCTTAAATTGTCTACCTTTAAGAATAAAACAATTTCCAATACTATTTTTAACGGAATGATTATTTTGTGTGGTCACACTCGTACTGAACCTACAATTTCAATTATTCCAAATTAATGAAATAACGAAATGCTGATTAACATTTTTCACTCTTTTGTAAAGAGGAGCATTGATACTGTCATGGATAGTTGTTATTACAGGAACACAACTGGTTTGTGAGTCGTCTAGTTCTTACATAAAATTAGGATTATTTTGTTAGACGTGTGTTTCGTAAGCGTGTGTTTCGGGCGCTATACTTGTATCCTTGGACAGAGGCTCTGACCGAGTTGAAGTTTCGTCTCTATAATAAATAAAGTCATAAATAAATTGTTAAAAATGCAACGCATAGAAATTTTTTTAAATAAAATCAAAACATTGGCAGCTTGTCTGCAAGTGCTTCTTTATTCTTCATGTGGAGGGCATATGTGAATGAATATTGTTTATATAGCAATGAGATTTGCTGGCAGAAAAATAAACTAGAGACTTTTAATTCACATATTGTTTAAATCACTCCCGAAATTTTTGCCTCAAACTTAAAATTTTGCTTGTTCTGCTTTCTGGGTAAGAGGTTATGCATTGTACATATTAAATAAACCTTGCTTAGATGTGGCCTGTTAACCCAGCTCACAAACCATTACTCTCAAAATTTTGCCTCAAACCTAAAATTTTGTTTACTTTTTTTTATCTGTGAAAGAGGTTATACATAAATAAACCTTGGTTGAATGTGACACAAGAACATAAGTGTGGAGCACCAGGTGAGAATTTTTTCTCAAAAATTGGATGAATATATTTACCTACCCAAAGTTAACTATTAATTTCACAAAACCGAATGTTCAATTTTGTCAATTCAAGTATTTTTGGTTATTGTAAGAATATATTTCATTTGACTTTGTTTGGTACATTTGCTGTTCTTATTTAGCCAAATCTTAGAATTGAAGTAAAAATCAACGATGATTTATCTCCGAATGTTATTTATATAATTAAATTCCAATCACTATTAAGCATGTATCGATATTATGCATGTATCAGTGAACATAATCGAACAACAGGAGTTCGAATTCGTGCAGTCCAGCACTTTAGCTATTACATTACGGGGGCTCTCCAACTTTATCATTGAATAATTTGCAAAATACAAAATGAATAGTATCATTAAATTTCTTGTAAAAAAAATCTGGCAATTAAGTAGTTATTTTTAACATTTATAAATTTCATCGTTTTCTTACATATAGCAAATAGGTAACTTTCTCTTTTATTTATTGATATGAATATATAAATATGCAAATATGAAAAAGAAGGTATTTACTATTTAATATTATCTCTTAAAGAAAGGTTAAAATAAAATGAGAGGAAACGGTAAAAAAAACAACAAGTGTCCAATATTGATTTCCTCATGTATAAATATTGCAGTTAGCAAGTTAATATCGCTGACTATTGCAACTATCTTAAGTTTAATATTCTCTGACTGTTAAACAAAAGATCAACTGATTTTCAAGTGTCCTAGGTATGACACTAAACTGCATCTGATGGTGAGGCTCAAGTCTTGGACTTTGGATAATTTGGGGTACCCCTTCATTACAATTACTTTCACGTCCACTCTGACCCGAAGTGGCAGTATCTTTTAGGGTCCTATCTATGGATCAAACAATTTAACTGTGCGCATACAAATGACTTCTAACTTGTTTAAGAATAAAGTCACCAACAAACAATTCGCTTTAAATTATATATATATATATATATATATATATATTAACAGAATTTGGCATTAAATGACCATCAAGTGTTGATATGCCATAAAAACAAAAAACGTAACTTCATCTGATTTTCAGTCATGGTTACCAACCCGATTTTTTTTAATGGCTTTGTACGCTAACATAGTAAATAAAATAAGTAAGTATCAAATATTTTCTGGATGGGCCACCCACGATAAAACCTAGAAACGTGTAGACTATTATAAACCACTCAAATTCGATTATCCTTACTACTTCCGCTGACTTTTTAATTCTTACGTTCTCATATTTATTCAAAGCCTTTTCAACTTTAATGAATGCTAGCCCCTTGGACAACTTAAGAGATTCTAAGACCCGGGTTGCTTGGGAAATGCGTATGAGGAAACGATTTACATTTAAAGTAATCTTCGATGTGCTCCCACCTGACTTAGATAAGCAATATTTTCCCAAAGATAAGACGAATGCATTGGAATTGATGAGAGTTTATGGAAGCTTAGCAACTTCTTTGATCTAATGGATATAGATTTACAAGACCTGCACTAAATGCTACTTCACTTTGTCTCTAATTCCTGGCAAAATAAACTATGTGACTAAACCAGTTGCCTTTTCGGACAACGAAGCATCTTTATTATCATTTGTGATTAATTTATAGCATTTATGCATCAGGAATGCCTGGAGACAAGAAAACTTTAAATATTAAACTTGGCAATTACAAAGTATTTCTTATTTATGCACTTTTTAATCGTTTTCTTAGAAAAACAGGTATGAGTTTGGGAGGAATGTGGGGTACCCCTTCACTGCCATTACTCCCAGGCCCAATCTAACCTGGAGTGGTTGTACATTATGGTCCCATCTTTCGGTCAAATACATCTATTCAATAATGCACTATACTGGTAACAATTTATATTAAATTAAATTATTGGTATTAGATAGCAAAGCTTGAAACTATTTAACAGTGAGCCAACGAATAAATAATGTTGACGAGTGGTGAATAGCAATACTTGAAACCATTTAACTATGTGCAAATAAATGAGCTCTGCCTCGTTTTAAAATGATGTTATCTGCAAGTTGTTTGTTGACAAATTGAATATATATATATATATATATATATATATATATATATTTGTCAATCTACCATGCTTGAAATACCATAAAACACGACCAACCGTACGAGATTTTGGTTTTTTACCAAATATACATTTCTTCTTTTACTTGGGGTTTAAAATACGTTGACTGTATCCCCTGCAGAGGAGTAAGAACATCCTCTAATACAAGGTGTGTCCTGGGTATGACATTAGATTATACCTAATGGTAAGGTCCAATTTCTAAAGATCTAGGGAGTGTGGAGAACTCTTTATTACCGTTACTCCAAAATCCACTCTAAGTGGTAATAAATGTTAGGATCCTTAAAAGATAACTATGAACGTACAATGAATGTAATTCCCTAACCTCTATGCATAAAAAACCTATTACCAAACAATTAATCGTTGGGATATATAAGTTTGCTAGATAGTTTTGTTAAAGGAGTCAAACCTTCTGGAGTAACATTTGGGATTTTAATTGTCTAATTGACATATATATATATATATATATATATATATATATATATAAAGAAAAATAAAAGGACAACCCAGCATCGAAGACAGCGTTAACGCATCGATACAACGACTCAAAGACTACATAGAAAAACACGAACGAGGAATGATTACAACCATCAGAAACAACACTGACAACACGAGAGATAACAGAATGACAATAACCAGGAAACAAAAATGGGAAGAAAAACAATTCTATGGGTTTTTTAAACGACTAATAAACAACATCTCACACGACAAAAGCTGGACCTGGCTGAAAAAAGGAAACTTTAAGAGAGAAACAGAATCTCTCCTAATGGCAGCACAAAACAATGCCTTAAGAACCAATTATATCAAGGCGAGAATAGATAAAACTCAACAAAATAGCAAATGTAGGCTCTGCGGTGACAGATATGAAACCATCAATCACATTATAAGCGAATGCAGCAAATTAGCACAGAAAGAGAACAAGACTAGACACGACTGGGTGGGCAAGGTGATTCACTGAGAAATGTGCAATAAATTTAAATTTGACCATACCAACAAATGGTATATACACAACCCAGCACCTGTACTGGAAAATGATACACATAAACTCCTATGGGACTTTGACATACACACAGATCACCTAATCTCGGCCAAAAAGAGAACCTCAACCTTGCCAGAGGATTTAAAAAGCTGAGGAACATGAGGGTGACGATTGTACCTATTGTGATTGGTGCTTTTGGCACAATAACTAAAGGATTATTAAAAGGCCTGGAGGATTTGGAAGTTGGCGGACGGGTAGAGACTATCCAAATGACAGCATTACTGAGAATGGCCAGAATACGGAGAAGAGTCCTGGAGACTTGAGGAGACTTGATGTCACTCAAACTCCAGTGAGAAACTATCAGCTAAAACTGATGTGAAAAACTCTCAAGGAGTAAATAACAATAATAACAATAATAATACAGCATGCACGACTTGGTGAGGAAAGTGATCCACAGTGACTTGTGCAAACGACTGAAGTTTGAACATGCACAAGCATAGACCAGAATCTGTCCCAAAAATTTCTCCGGAATTTCAGATAACTGATCATCTGATTCCAGCCAGACAACAAATAAAATCTCAGAAAATAAGAAAACGGAGAGCTGAAAAAGTTATGAAATATGAAAGTAGCAGTTTCGGTTTTTTAGTTTAATGACATATCAACCTTTGTGTCTTATTTAATGCCAGTCATCCTTGTATAAAAACACTAGTTGTAGTATTTCAGCCATAGCTGGAGGGATAAGAGGGTTCCCAAGAGCATTACTCTGAAAGTATCCGTAATAGTGCGATTAGAGTTCGAAGTCACTTACTTTAATATCACTGTCCAGCATGCAAGCATCGGAGACTCCCCTATGAGTGACGGTATAATAGTTAAAGCCAATGAACAACCCCCAAGACTTGAGGAGATGAAGATTTGTGAAAGGACTGAAAACCTCAAAAATAGTCGTGATGAATCTGGAGAGGGTTGCAGTTATAAGACATCCTGTTTCTCACTTAAGGTGTCTTCTGCGTGACAATGTCAGTGACTACGGGAGAGTCAATATCTGCCTTTAAAATTTTTAGAGGAGTGTTTTCACTGTTACTTTTCTTACTTCACTGTAGCATGCATTCCTTAGTGTTCACACATTTGTTTTCCTTTTACCACTTACTTTTCTCATATAAGTTGTCACCCATTTAATTACTAACTGGCGCATCATTGGTTAACTTCGGTGATCTGCGTAAGTCATCCTATTTTTATTATATTTTCCATGCTCTCTGGTGGATATATCACCAATCCCATTTTGGCCATTTGAATACACTATCCAATGCTAATGAGTACTTTTTCTCCTTTCTTTCTTTTAACTTACAATCCGTTGGTGTTATCTGTGGTATGTGGGGATTTATGCAGAGACATTAAATTCCTGGTCAGGTGATCAATCGATTTAAGTTCTTCCCTTTTCCACACTAAACGGCCTGTGTATATCACTATCGATACTGTCTATAAATTCATCGTTTTCATGTCAGATTCAAGACTTTACATAATGATGGTCAATTAACAGATTGATTTTAACGGCATGTCAACACGTCTTAGAATATTTTCTGCAAGAGGTTCGGGAATCGGGTTCATTATAGGTTTATATTTACATTTTTTATGTAGTTGTTTCTTAAGAGCTTTTTCTTTGCATATAGTTGTATAATTTCAAAAATTCCTATCAAATATATATAATTTATACACAATTATGAGGTTTAAATAACTATTTCTATTTATCAAAAAACCTTAGTTCGTACAAAGTTATACGGCTTCAAGTATTCCTATCGAATACTAATAATCTGTATACACTTATATGATTTCAAGAATCTCAAGCAATCACATGGTTCGAAGTAACTAAAAATCAGCCCTAGATTCAAGTAACTATTCTTAAAGCACATAATTTATACAATGTTATATGGTATCAAGTCTTCCTATCTAATTGTAGTAATTTCTAATCAGATCAATTCGATCAATAGATGGGACCCTAACGACCTCTACCACTCCAGGGTAGAGGGGATCTGGGAATGATAACAATGATGTTGTACTCCACACTCCTTACAGCCTTCATAGAACTGATCTTTCATAACTAGAAACAGTTTAGCATCATATTGAGGACACCTCTTATTAAGTAGGTCTTACCCCTTCCGCATATTCTTCAGCGTATTCTAAGCCCTTAATCACTACATGCAGTTTAGTATCATATTGAGGACACCTCTTATTTGGTAGGTCTTACTCCTTCTGCAGGGAATGTAATCCGGGTCAGAGTGGACCAGATAATAATTGTTATTCCACATTCCCTAAATTCCAGATGCTTTTTAGCGTTAATTAAAAAAGTATTATTAAATGGCGATACTTATTTGAAACCATACAATTCTATGTGTATTTACCCAACCCCTCCGCTGAGAGTCAGATGCGACGTAATGTCAATTTTTCAATATGTTAGGTTGAATTCGGAGGGTTTTCTTCACCTAAACCGGTTCCCATAATCAGATAAAGAATACAGTCTACCCGACTATTTACCTATCGCTGGGTGAGAGAAAAGATAGAATAATGTCTTTCCCAAGAGCATCAGTGTGATGTGAAATGCAAAGAGTTTCATCCAGTATTTGAACTCAGTTCACTGTGTCCAGATGTTTAAGATAATAACTGTTACACCTCGCGCTTCATCATATAATTGTGAATAAATCATTTATATTAAGAGTAATTAATTGAATCTATAATTTGTCTTTTGTTAATGATACTTGGAACCATATAATTGCTTGCAAAAGAAAAATTGACTTCAACATTTGTGGATTATTTAATGCAAAAGACATCCTTGCAGAAGAACAGCACAAATAGTATTTAACCCTTTTAATTTAGGGTGGATAAGAGAGTTCATACCTTTCCCAAGAGTTTTCGTCCGAAAGTGAACGTAATAGTGCGACTGGAGTTCGAACTCACTTTCTTTGAGACAGCACTTTTGCTATTGATGCCTCAAGGACTTCCTCCCACTTTGATATTAAATCGCCCAATTAGTATTGACTAGCTGTAAAAAACTTAGAACCATTATTGTTGCTTTTTACTGAACTTTCTGTAGTCTCTTACACTGGCCTTATATTACTTACAGTACTTTTGTCACTAAGTGGTAACTCATCTAAGCACTGAACAGGCTCGTCGCTTCTTAACTTCAATGATTTGCCTGGAACCGGTGATTCAAATGTAACTTGACTGTAGTTCGTCATTATGATTATTATTAACGTCATTACTTTTTATCATGACTCCTTTGAGAGTTTTTTTTTTTTTCATACCAGCGTTTCCACAGGAGTTTAAGTGACATCAAGTGACATCAAGTATCTTCAAATCTCCTGGAGTCTTCTCTGTATTCTGGCCGATGCTGTAGTTTGGATGGTTTCTACTTGTCTTCACATTTCCAAGTCTTCCATCATCATCATCATCATTATTATTA
Source organism: Sepioteuthis lessoniana (assembly GCA_963585895.1). Classification (NCBI taxonomy): domain Eukaryota; kingdom Metazoa; phylum Mollusca; class Cephalopoda; order Myopsida; family Loliginidae; genus Sepioteuthis; species Sepioteuthis lessoniana. Next base: position 30,659,099 of record OY757920.1, read on the forward strand.
TCATTATCATTATTATTATTATTATTATTATTATTATTAACTAGCTAATGCTGGTGGGAAAAACTCGAATGTAGTGAAATTATATAATTGTAGCAGAGTTTATGGTTATAACTTATCACCGTAGCATCCAGTTTTGTAGATTTTTCATTGGAATCTAGTTTATTTGAATGTTAAGAAGTGTGATTTTGAATGATTACATTTTTGTATCTGCCATCAAATAGAACTTTAAGCAATGAAAAGAAAGAAATAATCTGGTAAAATCGTTAAATATCTGAGACTGACAACGCTCCATTCCTTGTTGAAAGTGGTGCTAACATTTCAAGGAGCAAACCGTCACGTCCAATCATTTGCTCTACGTAAGAGTTCTTCTCGTGGAGAATCCTCCCTGGATACTTTTGAGGAATGTGTAACCTACTAGATCTTTCTTTCAATTCACAAAATCAGTAAAACTGTAGAGTGTCGGTGGTAATCTAAATGATTTTTCCCTTTTTGGTTTTATTTTTCCTTTGGATTTTGTTTGCTTTTATGTTGGATTCTGTAAAATTTACTCAACACCATTTATCAGCCCGAATATAGTTTCTCCAGTCCATTCCAGAAACTCATATTTCATTTTAGAAGTATTACTAATTCTAGTTAGAAACATTTCCTTGTAACTACCTCCTTCTCATTTCTTCGAATGCCTCACCTTCTCAAAACTACTGATCGTTCTGTAAGTAGAATAGATGTTCCAAAAGTAAAACCTTCTATTTAAGATAATTAATCTCGATATTTTTGGGACACACTTCGTATTCACGTCGGAAATATTTTCAGCGTTAAGTAGTTCAGTATATTGTCCTAAATAGGACACAAAACTGCATCAAGGAGTGAGGCTCCAGTTTCAGAGCTGATTCGTACGTGGAGTCGCTTATTCCACTCTAACTTGGAGAGGTATTACTTACTACAGTCTAATCTTGATAAATGAGATGATGTTTGAATTGATTTTGAACATTTGATCTAAGAAAATAGATGTAGTAACTTAGCATGAAGTGTTTAGCTGTTTAGAATGATTGTGATGATATATTTTTGTCCCCAATACAATTGTTAAACTGACTTTGGCATAAAATAACCCAACAAGGGTTGACATGCAGTAAAACCAATCAAACAAGTAATACTATTTCGGTAGATATCATTATGATTATTAAAAGTGTCTGAAAAAATCTTTCACTGTCAACAAATGAAGATAAAAATGAAATGAGAGTTAATCTAATTAATTGACTAGAAGACTGACATTTTATGGTCTGTATTTACTGTCTGGTGTTCATAAGATGAACGCTGTTGTGACCAAATATTCTATAAAAACTCTTTTGAGAACCAACTTGGTACAAATGATAAAGCTTACTTAGCAGCCAAGTTGGCTTTAAGTACAACTCCCGACAAAGCCAAAATTTCACACACACACTTGAAAAACGAAATCAATAAATTCTTCTACGCAAAATAGCAACAATGTTGAAATAACAACATGCACAATAAATTCTTCCAAAAAAAACCCACTCGCGTTGAATGGAAACCAGCTTTCAGAAAATCCAGGAACAAGTCACTATCTCTCGATATTGCTTTAGCCACACAAGACTTAAAACATTTCAAACACCCTACAGAATAAAACGTTATCTCATTAAATGCAATGAATTTAGCTCTCATTAGATAACGTCTTGTTCAACGCAAACAATTTAAAGGAATTATTTGAAAATGTCAACATGGATAACATTTTGTCCCTCTTGAGAGAAATAAAATGATTCCCAAAATTATAATTATAATTATAAACATAATCATTCCCATTCAAAGTAAGCCTTAAAAATATCCCAGAAGATTTTGACTTATTAAAATGAAATGGTAATAAAAATAAACTCTTAAACAACTACACTAAAATATAAATATAAATGTACAATGGACGCAACTCCCTAACCTCTCGGCATAAAATAAACTTGATGTGTTGACATGCTGTTAAAATCAATCAAACTGATACGTATACAAATACATCGTATGATTCACGTGTACGCATAAAAATCTCTAGCATATGTGGATTAAATTTAAAATTGACCTTTTACAATTGATTTTGAGTCTATTAGTGTTTATTATTCATTAAGTTTACTCATCTTTCTTTTATTTGTAACTCAAAAAAACGATCAACTGACTTCAGTGATTTATTAAGACTTAAATTAATGAGAACAAACAAGACAAGTCAGAAATAGTTTTCTTGATGTTTGTCCAAAAAACAATGCTGGGTGTTCTGCATTGTGTAAAAAGATTTATTGATTGATTGATTTTAACAACATGTCAACCCATCTGGGGTTATTTTATACCGAGAGGTTAGGGAATAGAGTTCATTGAACATTTACATTTTTGTGTAATTCCTCCTTGAGGTTTTCTCCACACAGTTACATGATATCAAGTATTCCTATGATTTGGTTTGGTTATTTGGTTGAATGATATTTTAACCCTTGATGATTATTTAATGCCAAATCTTTTTCATATATGTGTTTATGTGGGGGATTTGTAAGTGAATACTTTTTAGGTAACTTCATTTTTAAATGAGTTAGAGCTCATTTGTTTGTATACAGTTAAATGGTTCCAAGTATTACTAATACTAAAAATTCTATTAAATATTAATTACTGGCCCACAAACAGCTAAATGGTTTCAAGTATTGTATTTATTGTTTGCACACAGTTAAATGGTTTCAATTATTGCTATTTAACATTAGTAATTCTATTTATCAAGTATCTTTATCTCATTCGATCATATTGCGCATGGTTGCATGGTTTCAAGTATTCCTATTTAATACTAATAATTAAATGATTTCAAGTAATTACCTCTATTTAATGATATTCATTTGTTTTCACTCAGTTTTATGGTTTCAAGTAACAAATGAAAATCTTTTAAAACAATTATAACTTCAAGTATCTATATTTAAAACAACTAATTTATACTGTATCAAGTATTCCTATCGAATACGAATAACTTTTAAACAGATCTATTTGACGTATAGACAGGTACTACTACTCAGTCTCAGTGTGGATTTGTTAGTAATGCCACGAAGAGGTGCTCTATCTTCCGCAGATCCCTAGAACTGGAGCCTCACCACTGGATGCAGTATCTTTCTTTTCTTTTTTTTTCTTTTTTTTTTTTTTGTCGGTGTCTTACTCCTCTGCAGGTCGCGCGTTGTATAATGACTCAAGAAATTGGCAAGAAAGCCATTGATGTTATTTAGAAAATAAAGCTTGGTTGGTTGAGTTTTATGACATATCAACATTGTTAGTTATTTAGATGCCAAATATATATATATATATATATATATATATATATATATATATATATATATATATATATATATATATATGGGATTTGTCAAAGAATAGTTTGTTGGTAACATTATTTTAAGCGAGCTGGAGCTCATTTGTTTGCAAACAGTTTAATAGTTTCAAGTATTGCTATTTATTGTTTGCACACAGATGGTTTCAAGAATTGTATTTATTGTTTGCATACAGTTAAATAGTTGCAAGTCAAGTACATGATTAAATAGTTCTATTTGATCATATACTGGATTCTAATTTGTACAACTAGTCTGGGTCAAAGTGGACTTGGGAATAATGGCAAGAAAGAGGCACTCTACATTTCTCAAAGCTCTTGGATTTCGGCCACATCATCAGATTGTTTAATGTCATATCCAGGAGAGTCTTACCCCATTTATAGAGGTACAATCGTTGTATTTTACAGCGCCTGCTGACAGGGCTATGTATTTTGAAAAGACATATCAAAATCTTTTTTAACTCTCTCTATTGTCGACCTTAATACCATAACAAATAATTATAAATTCATGCATGATAAAGAGAAAAAAGAAGAGCGATAAAAAATGGAATTTCCATTTCTATAGATAGTTCATATCAATACAGAACGTAATATGCGCGCTGCAAATTAGCACATTCCAAAATATTACAAAATTTTTGACTCATCCAGCTATTGCTGGCAATAGAGAAATGTTATTTCTATTCCTTCAATCAAACTTTTATTTAAAAAAGAAAATTGGGGGGGGTATTTTAAAGAGTTGGAAAGGATTTTATTTTATTTAAGATTTGTATGTTTTACATTATCCGTTTCTTTTGCTATTTGACTTTATGTGCGAAATTCCGAACTTGAATTCAATTCACCTGAAGGAGTAAAAGAAAAAAAAAACCTTTTCATGAATCACACAACTGACTGATGTATTTAATTTGTTTCTTTCGTTGTTTTTGTTTTACTTTTTATTTATGTACTTTTTTTTTTTGTTGTCTTATTTGTTGTGATCCGAGCTTTTGAGATAAAATAGCCAGTAGCAACGCTTTTCTTCTGATCCCCCCATCCAATGTTTGTATGCATTCTTCTTCACACATCGAGCAATAAAAACATTCCAGTTTGAAATATACACCAGCAAAAGGCGCTACACTAAACGCCACTGAGGTGAGCCGACCGTTAATGCTATTAAAAACACCGGAGACTCTTACAAAATGCAAACTACTCCATTTTGTTTATATATATATATATATATATATATATATATATATGAGAATTAATTTTTATTTATTGCGGACTTTTTGTCCTCATCCTGGTTTTTTTTGTGTGTGTGTTGTTTCTTCTTTCACTACGTTTCGGCCAAATTTCACCTCTGGCCTTCTTCAGGTGATTTTACCGCGACCTCGGATAGGAAGGCAGTAATTACTGGGAATACGGTTACAAGATTCATCATTCCTATCCGAGGTCGCGGTAAAATCACCTGATGAAGGCCAGAGGTGAAATTCGGCCGAAACGTAGTGAAAGAAGAAACAACACAAAAAAAAATACCAAGATGAGGACAAAAAGTCTGCAATAAATAAAAATAAATTCTCAGATTAAGAAGTCTCATCTCAAAATGATCCAATTAAAGACAATTATATATATATATATATATATATATATATATATATATATATATATATATATATATATATATATATATATATACGAGGTTCCTTCAATAAGTTTCCAGAATTTTTTTGTACAGGTATTTAATATTGTCGAAGACTCTTGAAAATTCTGTATGTTATTGATATATATCTTATGAGATGACTGGCCAATTTCTATGATTCCAGGTTCAAATGAACAGCTACAGCAACAATTAGAATACACCCTACTAAAGCCTGATTGTCACGGCTGGTGAATTTCAAAAATGCAATCTGGACGTGAGGACAATTTAGAAGAACGATATGCAATAAAATTCTGTTTTAAACTTGGAAAAAATGCCACAGAAATGTATGGAATGCTTCAGACTGCTTTTGGATTATCTTGCATGAATCGAGTATCAGTTTTTAAGTGGCATAAGAGATTCAAGAAAGGCAGGGAGTCTGTGAGGGACGATGAGAGGTGTGGGAGGAGTAAGGAAGTCAGAACACCAGAGTTGATTGGCTAAATAACGAATTTCAGGGATAAAGACCGTCATGTGTCTATAGAGACAATAAGTGAACAGTTTGATGTCAGTGTGGGAACTGTACACACAATTATTCGCGAGGAACTGAACATGCGGAAGATTTGCGCGAAGTTTGTCCTAAGGGTGCTCAGAGAAGATCAGAAAGGAAGACGTTGTCATAACAGCAAGGAGATGGTCGAGCTGGTCAATTCAGATCCCGCCGTTCTTGATGCTCTGGTGACCTGCGATGAAAGCTGGATCTACTTCTATGACCTAGAGACTATGAGACAGAGTTCCCTATGGAAGCATGCTGGATTTCCCAGACTCAAGAAGGCTAGACAGAGCAAATCAACCCACAAAATTTTGATGGTCCTTTTTTTTTTATAGCACTGTCATGATCTACATGCACTGGGTTCCCACTGGACAGACAGTGAACAAAGAATACTATCTTGAGGTTTGAAGGGAGTTCAGGAAGAGATTCTGACGGAAGAGGCCAGCACTGTTCAAATCGGGTCAGTGGCATTTCCACCAAGACAGTGCAGCAGTCCACAACTCCATCCTTGTCACAGACTATTTGACCAAGATGGGTATCAAGACAGTTCCTCATCCTCCCTGTAGTTCAAACCTTGCTCCTTGTGACTTTTGCTTATTCCCTAAGCTCAGAGGTTGTCGTTATGAGACAATTGAGGAGATGAAAGAGGCTGTGACGAAAGTCATTGACACGCTCACACAAGAGGACTTCCATGGGGCCTTTCAGAATTGTTGGAACGGTACAACAAGTGCATTGCAGCTGGAGGAGATTACTTCGAAGGGAACTAGAGTTTGTGTACTATCAATAAAAGTGCCCATACGAAAAAAGTCTGGAAACCTATTTAATGAGCCTTATATATAAAAGAAATCCGAAATAATGACAATCTATGTAACTCTAAGTACAATTTACTTCGTTCCTCATGTTTTCAAAATGAAGATGAAATAGAGTCAAATTAGATGTTTCTTAACCATTGCAGAAACGTTGGTGGTGTGATAGTTGTCGTTTTAAAAAATGGACTCGGTGAGCCGAGTTCGAATTCTGGATGCGGCTGTTTATGTTTTCCTGCGTGCTCATACTCTTCAGAAAGGTATTAATCCATCTCACCAACCTAACGTTATATATGGGTAAAAAAGCGCGGACGAGGCTCACTAGCCTTTTTATAGGCAACGGAGTTAAGAGAACGAAAATTTCTTAATACCAGCATGGCTGAGTAACTTAAAATAAAAGTGGTACAATCAGGAACTAGATTTCTTTATGGTAGTTTAGGGGGCGGGGGAGACCCTGTGGCGTCGTGTCTAGCTTGCTGGGCTGCGATGTCGTAGTAAACGAGGTTGAACTCCTGTCAATCTATTACGTTCACTTTCGGGCAAACAAATTTGGGAAAGGTATTAACCTCCTTATCCTCCTTCAAGAATGAGTTAAATAGTACCTCTACAGTTTCCTACGGGGATGGCTTTGGCATTAAATTACCAGCAAAGGTTGATATGCCATTAAACAAAGAAACCAAACCAAAACCTAAGTTAATGTAGTCTTCAAATTCGGTCAGGAAACTCCTGCGCCGACACTAATGTACCTTGCTTGTTCCTTGGTCTGCATCAGTTACTTGTAGAAGGGATGCTTGCTGTATGAGCAACTGTCCGTCATAGATACAATCTTTCTTAGGCCCTAGCCAAAACTTAGGCACAGATCCATTATCTCACGAAACTGACGGAGACTGAAGATTATATTATAGCACTCAGAGTGTTAATACCCGTTAGGGTCTCATCAATATGTAAAACAGTGTTGTTTATTTGTCTGAGTTCGTTTCTACCTGCCAACGATAATTTCTGTGGGGCAATAAAGTGAAATTTACCTAACCCAATGGCAAGATGCAACGCAAAGTCAAATTCTTTTAACGGAGTTTTAATTCAGGTTTCCTCCTCCTTGACTGATTGTCTTACCAAGGCTAAATAGCCCAGTCTGTCTTACTATTTACCCATAGTTAGTAGGAGAATAGTTGGATTCATACGTTTTCCATGTGTATTAGCGCTATGTGAAATAAAAGTACTCTCATCCAGGATGGTAACTCGATCACGCAGTCCATTTTGCGTGACGATAACCGTTACACTACGAGCGTATATGAATAGCCTGTGTAACTTGGCTGGAGAAATGACTTTTCCCCCTAACGGGGGTTAGCTAATTTGCATATTTTGTTTTCTAAATCATTTATTCAAAAAAAAAGAAAAGTAATAAGAAAAAAATTGAAAGCATATTATCAATGATAATAGGGATGGCATGGTAAATATCTCGTTGCAATGTGAAAAGTTTATTGATCTTTTCTGAGGTCGTATATATTTCAACTATTCACGATTATTCCACGAAAAACCTCGTGCTTCGTACGGTCGTGTTCATATTACACGTTATTATCAACACTTTGCTGAATTCTTCCATTTCGTATTGGGGAAACTCGTTGTAGCCTGACATTATCATTCCGTGAACATTCAGGCATACGACGTAATCATTTCCTTTCGAAGCGCCGTGTCAATTCTCTTATTCATTCCTTGAGTTTGGCTGACGAAAGCACTGAGCACATTGTGGCCATGGCTTCTAGACGCGCTCAACCATGATGAGATTATGCAACAACGTGTTTGGAGTAACAGGCTATAAAAACCGTGTTCAATACCTATATGCATCGTTTACAAGTTCGTATTTCATCACATCAACAGATTTCCGGACGGCTTCAAAAATTTCAAAATCCATTTATTGATTCAGAGAAAAAAAAGTTATTTATTACAAAGAAAAAAATGCAAAAATAAAAATGTTCTCATACATAAAAGGCAATGTAATTTTGTATATATATATATATATATATGTGTGTGTGTGTGTGTGTGTGTGGCCACACTGAAGAGTTGTCATACAACGAAACAGTCTATCTGTGAATGACAATATATTGAACCCCTTCTCTCCCACCATCCAGCAATAGGTTAAATAGCAACACAACTATTCTTCTACGTGGACAGCTTCGGCATTGAATGACCCACAAAGGCCGATATGCCTTTCAAAAAAGAACGAAACCAAAACCAAGTATATATATATTAGAGGGTTCCTGATTAGTTTAGTTTCTTTATTTTGATGGCATATAAATCTTCATAGGTTGTTTAATGCCAAAGCCATCCTTGCAGAAGAACAATTATGGTGCTATTTAACCCTGGCCCAGAGCTGGGATTGGATAAGGAGGTTCTTACTTTGCCAAAAGCATCAGTTCGAGAGTGAACGCAATAGCGAAACTGGAGTTAGAACTCAATTACTTCTATTTCACAGTCCAGCACGCTAGCCACTACACCATGAGGACTCTTCCAGGACTTCTGAACTCGTTAGATTTCTATTGTAACAGGAGTTCATGATGCTTCTACTTAGAAAAAAGTTTAGAATTCCAATCAGCATTTCGTAGTTATCTACAGAATTCATCGACATTTTAAGTACTTGGATAATGTAAAAATGATGTCCAGCCCTTATAAAATCATTCAATTGTAAATTTAATTAGAAACAGATTTACTTGCATTTTAAGTTAATATATATATATATATATATATATATATATATATATATATATATATATATATATATATATAAAGTTTATTTAGATTATTTTCCATAAGTTAGTGGAAGAATTATTAGATAAAGTTAGTAGAAGAATTGTTAGATAAAATAATGTTTTTATGAGATCGATTTCTATTGTGAATTTTAAGGGCTTTAGATTTAGCAGATGTATAAAAATGTTAAGATAAAGAAGGTTTAGAAAGGAATTTTCTGTTTATTTTGAATTTATTTATCTTCATTTTCACTGAATCTGGTCCTTTTGAATATATAATCCCAAGTAATTCATATTACTTCAGATACATAGACAACATTTTACACATTTACCCACAAGAACTTACTGACAGATTAAACAATATAGAACCTTCCATAAATTTACATATAAACTTAAATCCAACAATACTTTACCTTTTTTAGATGCCTTACTCATAAGGAAAAATGACAAATTAGAATTCAAAGTTTACCGTAAACTCACCTATAAAAATGACCACAAAAATCTTTATTCACACCAACACAAAAAGAGGAATTATCTTAGGTTTTACTTTAGGGTCCTTCGTATTTGCTCCCCAAAATATCTAGATGAAGAATTTAATTATATAAAAAATTGTTTCTAAACCTTCTTTACCCTAAACCTTTTATACGTTTTGCTAAATTCAAAACTCTTAAAATTCACAAGAGAAATCAATTTCAAACTGCTATCAACACACCCTCTAATGAAATTAAATTTTCCCATAAACACTTTATTTTAGCTAACAATTCGTTCACTAACTTTATTGATAATGATTTCTATAAATTTGGTATTAAAACTGTCACTTTATATATATATATATATATATATATATATATATATATATATATATATATATTGAGTTGCGTCAAAAATAATAACTGTAAATAAGCTTTTCAAACTTTCAATGTTTTAAAATCAATTTGTAATTACTTGATTAAAGAGTGTCTTCATCTGTCCTTCTTATTTCAGTAGTGAACGAGTATACATCATAATCTGATCAATGATCTCTCATCCAAAAACTAGATAAACTGAACGTACATATTCGACATGTTATGTTGTGGAAGTTTAAGAATAACAAAAACGCTACAGAAACAGCTAAGAAAATTACTAGCCAAGATGTCATTACTCACCACTAAGTCCGAAACTGGTTTTCAATGTTTCGTTCTGGTAATATGCCATTGAGATATGAAGCCAGGGAAAGACGCTCATCATAACTCGATCAAGATTTTTAAGAGAATTGCTGGAAGGCAATCCGCGCAGTTTGCAGTTGAACTCAAGACTTCCCATTTCACAATCTATTGCTATTCGAAAAAAATAGGAAATGTAGGCAAGCAAGGTGTTTAGCTTCCTTATACTTATAGTGAGAAGAATAAGAAAGATAGCATATCTCTCGTGACAAATCTTCTTTCAAGTCCGAGAAATCATCTTTTTCTTTAGAATATCACTATAGGTACGAAAAGTGGATCTTTTATGACAATGTTTAACACAAAGGGCAGTGTATTGACAATGATGAATCTCCGTAGCCAACCTCAAAAATGAAATGTCATAAAAGAAAATTTATTCTGTGTGTATGGTGGAATCAGCGAGCTATTATTTCTTTGGGGTTTTATACACCAATCAGACATTCAATGCAGACTTATATTCTCAACAACTTTAACATGTGCCTTAAAATCTTTTAAGAAAACACCTCGCATTCATCAATAGGAGAAACGTTGTGCTTCTCAATGATAAAGCAAGTCCACATTCAGCAAGAATCACGAAGGAAAAAATATTGGATTTTACCTAGTCTGTTATAACCCATCCACCATATTTACTAGATCTTGCGCCAAATGAGTTTCATCTTTTTCCATCTCTACAAAATAATTTGAATGACAATAGATTTTCTCAAGGAGATTAGGTAAAAATGTTTGTGGAAAATTTCTTGATCTCAAAACCAGCTGAATTTTACTTGAGAGGAATTAACAAGCGACCTGATAAATGTCAAGAGATGATTCAAAATTATGGCGAATAAACAGTTTATCGAAATGGTTAGATTTTTAAACTTTCGTTATAAACCGTAGAAGACACACATTATGATAAATAAAACAGTCAGTATTGGGTAATCAAACCCAAATTGATAAAATGAAACTCCTAATAAACAAATGGAAACCCAGTTCAAGGAATTAGTTTCAGTATTATTTTCCTTTATATCTTAACACATTTATCTTTTCAAAAGAGTTATTGCACATGGCTTCACATACGCTTGCCCATGAATACTTATAAATTCCTATCATTACTCAAGACTTTGACTTTATTTTAACTTTTCAAGGATGCCCACCTTTGTCGTATTTTCCAATCGTTAACGTCTTTTGAGATCTGTACCCAGCTCTCAATGAGGTCGTTTGCTTCATGAAATTAAAGTCTATTCATGCGACTTGTTTATAAAAGGACAGCGTTCATTGAACCGGTTTCAATGGAGGCATTCGGTAAGAAAGGAAAGTTGCCTGTCATGGGCGACATGTTTAAGCAAATTGTAATGTTAATGTCAGAGTTGCAGAAAGGGCAGGCAAAAATGGCGCCATGGTGACTTTGCAATTTACAATGAAGAAAATGAAACGGAAATATTTGCATTATTTGTTGTCAATGGGTTTTTCTTTTCTTTAATTTTTTCTCTTTCACATGATTTCTACTTTATCTATTTTTTGTCTCTTTTCTACACAAAGATGGATCTACACACGCAGTGCGCATAAAAACAAACAAACATACAGTTATTGTATTTACTTACTTTGTTATAAACAAAAGTTCTCGGAAAATACCATTTAAGTGGAAACAGTGATGGAAGTCTTCAGCTGTCTCGCAAGAACTCACTTAAGAGATACAAAATACGTAATCTGCCGAATCAAATTTATATACAAATGTAACAATTATTGTGGGACAAAAGTATATCTTATAACGTCTGTCAAAAAGTAATGGGAACATGTAAACAAAAATATAATCAACTTCATAAGAAATTTCCTTGCAAATATTTCTCTTTGGGAAGTTATATGCTGGCAAAAGACATTTTATTTTCGGTTACATGTTCACAAATTGTGACCACAGAGTTTGTTTTTCATTTTCGGGGATAGGAAATATTCTCAAGCACTCAAATCAGAGGAGTAAGGCGTTGCGCTATCACAAGAATTATCCAAAAATTGGCACACAGAGAATGTTGTTCTTCGGTAAAAAATTTGTCACAGATTTTCCCCGTCCCTCAGTGAAAATATCACGAACAATCTGATAATTCAAATTAAATTCATAAACAAACATTCTTACTCTCAAATGTTCACCAGATCTGAGAAGAATTCTCACTTTTATTGCATTTTCCTCAGATTGTAAATTGACCGGTTGACTAAAAGCTATCCAAAAATATCTTGTATCACCTAAAAACCTGTGTTCATGATAAAACTTGTGCTCTATAAACCTATTTTAACTCGTTTATGTTGGATTGTCTTGTTAGCACAGAATTTCATTCATTTTTGTGTTTCATTTTCATATCATACAGACGTATAATAATCTAAGAAAGTTCAGCTGAACGTTAATTCTGTGAGGCAAACATGAACCGAATTTCAGTTAATGTTGTTAACCTGAAATTTTTTTTTTTCAAATCGGTTTCATTGTATTCTTGACAGATCTCATTTGCTTCTTTTCCTCTTATAGCCTTTCTAATTTGTTTCCAAAGCTCTACTCAATATTTTGTGCTTTTGAAATAGAAAAAAAAGATTTGTGAGCTACCAAAAAATCTATGTCCAAGATGAAACTTGATCTCTATAAACCTATTTTTCATTTGTTTCAATTGCATTGTCCTCTAGTTTGGTATAGAATTTGATTCATTTTATGTTTCATTTTTATTTTGCATGTCCTCAACTGTTCCAAAATAGTGACCACAGTAGGGTTTCGATTTTTGGGAACATGAAATATTCCTAAACTCTCGGAAAGGTAAGGCGCTGTACTATCTCAAGAATAAGACAAACAAACTCACTGAGAGTGAGATATTTGGGAGCCAATTTTGCGCAGATTTTCCACATGACCAGGTCCTTATTGGAAATATCATGAATCATCGGATGATTCAAATTTAATTCATTACCAATACTTATCACCATCACATGTCAATCAGATTTGAAGAGTGTTTTCACTTTTGTCACATATTCCTGTTTGAGAAGTAAACGTTCCACTAGAACAGCGTTGACCTTTCACAGTTCTTACCCATCAAAAATGACATGTGCCACCTAAAAATATGTGACTGAAAATCAAGTTGGTCTTCACAAGCCTGTGTCAACTTGTTTCTTTCACACTGAAAATTTGAGAAAGTATTTGATGCAAATATTTGATCCAAGAATTCGAATTGCTCAGCAAGATATTCTTGTGTCTCATATTCATAGCACATTTAACCAAACTTGTATTAATCCAAGATTATTATGCTTAATGTAAATTCTAAGAGGCAACATCCATCAGTTGATTTTAATCGGGTTTGCTAACCAGAAAAATAAAAAATTCAAAACAACATCATTAGTTTCTAGACAGGCCTCATATTCTAAACATATTATAAGCTAAAATCATTTGGGAGGCGTTCGTTGTGTAACGATTATCGTCGTAAGAAATAGACTTGTCGGCCAGAGTTCAAATACTATACGAAGCTGTTTACATTTTATATAACGCTAATACTCTTGGGAAAGGCATGAATCGATTCCTTCTCTTCCAAATATGGCTTAATAGTAAATAGACTCTTTTGGTATGGCAACAAGGGTAGAAGGAAAACTCTGAATTCAAACCAGCTGTACTCCGCTTAAAAATTGACCTTGTATGCCATCCTGCCTATGGGGAAGGGGTTGGGTAAATACATACAACTAAAATTCATCTAATGATACATAGATGAAACTATGTCTAAAATAATATCAATAACAATATAGTTTTAGTGTGCGTTTTGTTCTCTTAAAACTCTTCCTGTAATCTATCATCTTGTCAACGGGGCTTAGAATATACTGATTGCATCATCCTGCAAAGGGGGAAGATACCCAAAAAAATCGGTGTGCTGAGCATAACAATAAACTGCATCCAATGGTGAGATTCTGGAGATCTGGGGAGTGTGGAGTATACCTTCATTGCCATTACTAAGTACACAATAACACGGAAAGGTAGGGTCCAATCTATGAACTAAATAGATCAGTTTAAGATTTATTCGTATCCGATAGGACAATATGCACAAAATCCTTAATAAACAACAAAAAAGTAAATATAAACGTCCAATGAACACGATTTTCTAACCTCTAGGCATAAAATAACCTTATAAACTTTGACATTTCTCGAAAATCAATCAATCCATCTGTTTTTTCATCGGAAGTAAATTTGCATCTATACTCTTTACGAGACATTTTCATTGCATAATGTTCCACCAGAAATAATAAAACACTGGTATTTTTGCAGGTGGCACAGAATCTAATCTGCGACATCGTAGTAAGCGAGTTCGAACTCCAGTTACGCCACTTTCGGACAAACACCCTTGAGAAAGGTAGGAACACCTTAATCCCCCTAACTATGGATTAAATAGTACCGGTACTGTACTTCAACAAAGATCGCATTTACATTAAATAACCCACGAAGGTTGGTATACCACTGAACAAAAAGCCCAAACCCAATCACGAAGTTTTTCATTGCTCAGGTATATACAGTCAATCATCTATGTTATTTATTTTGTTTACAAAATTAGCATAATAAATTATTTTGAGCATTTATGCGAATTTTGGGGGCTACAGATCGAAAACACCGTTTTTCCAGTCTGATTGCAAAACAAGAATTTTCGCTCTCCCTGCGAAAAATATCACGCATAAATCTGAGCAAACCGAAGTTCAGTCGACATCCATGCATGAAATCCACAAAACCCTCGAGATTAGCCGATAATGCGATTTCCCTTCTCTTTCCGCGTGTTCTAACATGCCAGACAAATTCAGTCTCGAGCAAAATACATATTGACGTGAATGAGGAATTCCTCTGGATCAATATGAAATTTGGAACAAAAATTTCCGACTCTAAAAAAGACAAAATCTTCCAAACATAAAAAAGCGTGTTCTCTCGGTAAGGACTTTGGAAAACACCGACTGAACTTCTACAGACGTGTAAGACCTCCCCACACCCAACGAGTCTAAAGGGTATTACACGAAATTGCATGATAGAGAGGTTCCTGTCTTACAGCTTTGAAGAATGTGGAGTACCCCTTCATTTATGATGGTAAGTTTCTAGTTCTGGAGATCTAGGAGTTGTGGAGTACTCCTTTACTGCCATTACTCCCATGTTCACTCTGACCAAGATCGGTAGTACCTGCACTCATTTACTAAGGACCATTATCATTAATTACTTAAATACACACAGTGTGTAAATCATTTATACTATATAGGAATATATATGATAGATAGAATTACTAATGTTAAATTGCAATACTTGAAACCATTTAACTATGTACAAACAAATGAGCTGTAACAATTCATTTAAAAATAAAGTTAATGACAAACTATTTGATTACAAAATCATAGATATATAAACACAGGATTTAGCATTAAATAACCCACAATGGTTGATATGCCATGAAATACCAGCCAACCATTTTTTTTTAAATGCGCTGAATGCAAACTTGCGAATTTTCAAAATCTCAGAGTTTTCCTCAAACAATTTTCTGATAAAAAAAATTTCAATATCAAATATTACGAAGAACTCACTTCATCAATAGCAACGTGTTAATTCTCTCTAAGTGTACAAGAAAGTGACCGCTCAATCGGTTGGGACTGTAGAATATGCCGATTGCACCTCCGCAGAGGAGTACACTCCCCACTCCAATGAGGCTACCTGTTGGCCTTGAGTGGTGACCTGTAACGCTAGAGGACGGGATCCTGGTGAGTGACCCTGCAACCGAAGTGGTCACGTTACTTATAACACTCCACTTGCTGGGCTAAACAAACAGTCGGAGAGGCCAGATCTGCTCAATCGACTGGACATGCAAGCCACCTAAAACCCTTAATGATTATCCCGACCGTAATTCTGCTCATGTAACCAACCATATTTTATTTTAAAGGTGATAGAAAATAGGGCCTGAGATAGCAATACTTTAAACCATTTAACAATGTGCATACAAATGAGCTGTAATTTCTTTTAAAATAAAGTTTTCTATGAAGAATTCGCTTGGAAATCATTCTATATACATGTGTGTGTGTGTGTGTGTGTGTGTGTGTGTGTGTGTGTGTGTGTGTGTGTGTGTGTGTGATGTTTAGATAGAATTTGACATTAAATGAACCATAAGGGTTGATATGCCATTAAACTAAATAACCAATAGCTTAATAAGAAAGTTTTATATCTAAGAATTACATATCGTATAAATAAACAGTTTCAAATTCATTTTAACTTACACATTTTTTAAATGCCCACCGAAAATAGCAAGCCCTGTCATTGAGGCTTAAAATACACTGACCCCAAGTGGATGTTCTGAGTATGAAACTAAACTGCATTTGCTGGTAAAGCTCCAGTGTGGAGTTCCCTTTCATTGCCCTTATTCCCAGATTCACTCTGACTTGGAGTCGTATAACGTGTTAAATTCCCTCTAATGAGTCGAATATATATTTGCAAATTATATTTATTAGATAAGAATACTTGATATTATATAACCATGTGAAAAACTTTTAAGAAACAACAAATAAATGGGAATATGCAATGTACGTAATTCTTTAACCCTATGCATAAACTAACTCCAGGCGGGTTGATATGCCATCAAAGTCAATATATCAGTCTTTTTCACAAAAAAGTCTTATGTCTTATAAATAAAAAGTTATTATGAATCAAGAAGTTAAAGGTCTTCTTCTTCTACAACTACAACAACTAGTAGTAGTAGTAGTATTAATTTCTCAAAATGTAATTCGTGAGTTAATTAATGTCAAAGCCATCGTTGTAGAGGTATCATTTAACCAATAGCTGAGGAAAGTTCATCTACCCAAGACAAACTAGTAAATACGAACAGAGAAAATAATATAATAATGTGGGTAGAATTTATCTAACGTTCATTTTATTTCTTTCAACATTAACATACAAATTTACACTTTGTCTTTTAATAATCCACGAATTATGAACGGCTGAGTTACCTTGCTTTTATGATTTTCAGTCGCCTAATATGGCCTGTTTTGGCTATAAACATTGTTTGGTAAATTTGCGAACGTATAATTAATTGCATTTCAACATTGAATTCTTAAAGTTTTTCGAGATATTTTGTTTGACAAAAATTGTTAACAAATGTGTTGCATTTGGCTGTTCTAAATAATATGTTGATAAATAACCCACGAAGGTTGGTATAAGTATTTGTCGCTGCCTCCCACCAGACAGGACTTGACACAATGTCAAAAGCACGAACGCCGAACCCACGAAGGTTGGTATACCACTGAACAAAAAGCCCAAACCCAATCACGAAGTTTTTCATTGCTCAGGTATATACAGTCAATCATCTATGTTATTTATTTTGTTTACAAAATTAGCATAATAAATTATTTTGAGCATTTATGCGAATTTTGGGGGCTACAGATCGAAAACACCGTTTTTCCAGTCTGATTGCAAAACAAGAATTTTCGATCTCCCTGTGGCTGGGGCTGTAGAATATACCGATTTTCGTCTGGGAAAATCCTATCTCCTTGCGAAATGGATGAAATTTGTAAACCGTAATGAATGGTTCCCATCAAAAAATTCAGTCATCTGTATCGAACATTTTGATGAAAAATTTATTTTGAAAGAAAGCAAAATAAACTGAATTGGGATATACATCCAATTCCTACAATCCATTCAGAAAAAAATAAGAAAACCGTCTCTTTTGCAAACTATAACAGAATTTTAAAAAGTCTCCGAAACTCCGACGGACAGTTCATCAACCAGATGAATTACAAGATTTTCTTTCAGCTGACACAATAAAGGATTTTAATCATTTGGAAAAAGAAAAGTTTTGTCTTTAAGGTTTTGAATTTCAAAAAACGGAAGATTATATCCTAATTCATAGAACAGTCTTTGACCCTGAAACATATTTTCCATTTATAAAAGAATGTATTCGCTTGGAAATCAAAATCTTCACGTTCAGCTCCAGTGTGATGGAAACACTCTATACCATTTACTACAGTGGTTTATACATGGACACGATGCTAAACTTACAAGATTTAGCATGTAAGAAAATTTTCAAAACTAAATACAAACTGTGCTGGAAGAACAACCATACCTAGTTCTAAAAGAATTAGAAAAAAGACAACATTACAAACAAAGAGGCCATCCTTCTACTGTGCTATACGTCTAAACAAGCCTTCAAATTACTTCTGGAAAATTTTCCATTATCATCTTTTTCTTTATTAGAGAAAATTCTTTATCATGAAGGGTTTTCGGACTATTGTCTTCATCTTTTTGTTATTTCCACAACGTTTCGGCCGATATATCGTCCGGCCTTCTTCAGGTGTTTGTCGAACTCGGGAACCTACACGGAACTTCGAACTTCGTCCTTTATTGAATCCACAGGCCGTTAACCATAACCGGGTACAAGTGTTAAGAATTCCTGTGTTGTCACTCGCCTGCAGTCAGGATTGAACCTGCGACTTCCTGATGATTGTCTCCTTATAAGCTTAGGGAACCAACGCCTATAACTGTTACGCTATGCTGGACCCTTTAGAATGAACTTTTGGGACTTATAAACTTAATGTTCTTACTTGACTAGGATTACTACTATTATGTGTGACTTTTTTACTTGTACTCATACTCAGATTCTTTTTTATCTCACCTTTTTAATTATCGGTTCCCATATTGTATACGTCTCTATACTTGGTCTACTCAACAGGTCAACATATGTGCTGATTCCTTAAGGCGTTTAATCCTCCAATATTCTTCGCTATAAATTATTTCAACTTCATCCCATAAAAGCAGATGGTTTCCCTTTTCCTTCCATATATGGTCCGCCATACCCGACTTTTGAATCTCACCTCGTACTATTGCCTTCCGATGTTCTTCTAGCCTTACTTTTAATGGGTGACGTGTTTTGCCTTTGTATATTTTACCAGAACTGCAAAGGATTGAGTACACACGGTTCTTGATCATGTTGAATTCCGTTGGTGACCCGGTACAGATATCTCCGGAGATTTTAACCACTTGTGAATATTGTCCTGATGTCATCAGGACCCTATGACACATGTACCCGGTTATGGTTAACGGAATAAGAACAGGTGACCAACGTGGATTCAATAAAGGACGTAGTTCGAAGTTCCGTGTAGGTTCCCGAGTACGACAAACACCTGAAGAAGGTCGAAAGACATATCGGCCAAATAACAATAAAGATGAAGACAATAGTCCGAAAACCTTTAATGATAAAAATCATCAAGCTTCGTCTTAGAATTTCAGTAAACTAGAGAAAATTCATACGGTAAAATGCTTTAAAAAAGGCAAAGGTTAAAAGATTTATAAAAAATTTATTGGTAAGGTTCTTTTTACTAGTATTTGTTTTGTATTGCTGCAAATGTTTTAATAACTATTTTTGTTTGTTTACACTCTTTTATTATTCCATTTCTGAAGAAAAAGAAAAAAAAACAGTTTTTGTGCCAATGAATAAAACAGGACATATCGGCGATTGAAAATCCTGACCAGCCGTTTACAGGCGGCCATAAATGGGTGACCTTTTTTGTTTACATTATTTCGGCCTGATAGCTTTCACTCTTAAAATGTGAAATGCGGACATAAATGGGTTACTTCTTTCTTTACATTACAGAAGCTTGTTAGCTTCACTCTTAACATGTGATATGCGGCTATAAGTGGGTGACTTTTTTGTTCACATTACCTCGGCCTGTCAGCGTTCCATCATAAAATGAGACATGCAGCCATAGACGGGTACCTTTTTTTACATTACTTCGACCTGTTGCTTTCACTCTTAAAATGTGACATGCGGCCATAAATTGGTTACTTTTTTCTTTACATTGCCTTTTAGCTTTCACTCTTAACATGTTGCATACGGGGTCGTATTTACTAGTTGGCCGTGGACTACCGCATATACCCAAGTAATAAAATCGAGTCATAACCCATCCTAATTATAAGCCACAAAAAGGCGTTCTTATTATATATTGTTTGTAACGGTTTGATTAATGCCATATGAAATTTCGTGGATAATCTAATATGAAAGCTATTCTTGTAGAAGGGCAGTAGTGGTACTGCTTAAACTATAGCTAGGGGTTGATAAGGAAGTTCATACCTTTCCCAATGGTATTATGGTGTAATTAAAGATGTTAAACTTCAACATGTTCAAAAATCTATTTGATATAATAAACGAGCTCTTCTTTTTTGAGTTGAAAAATTGATCTTAAAAGATCGTTTATTAAAGTTATATAACTTATACATTTTTTAATGAACACCAAAAATAGTACGACTTTGCTTATTATTTTTTTTTAGTTTGTTTTAAAACAGTATACTAAAGAAAGGTCTACATCTATTCGTATGCAATTTTTCTGTCTTTTTAACTTTCTTATGTATTGCTGCTGTCTTCTTCTTTGGCTACGTTAAACTATTCCTTTTTCTTTCTTCTTTTCCCTTCACTTTTGAGTGAGTAAATATGTATTAATTTATTCTCTTTTTTACTTTCTCTCTACCTGCCAAGTAGATTTTTAGGATTAATTGTTCTTTCCATGATTTCTGTTCTTCCTTCTTCTTTCTTTCGTGACCTGTTTTCCCCTTTTCTTTCTTTGTTTTTTTTTTGGGGGGGGGGAGTTTACACCTTGTTTCTACTACGTAGTTCATATGTTTTTCTCATTTTTTTCTTTTTTTAACGGACACATGGAAAAACCCTCTCCTCCGCCCCAGCAACCAAATAAATGAGTGTGGAAGGTCGTCAAAAAAGAATAAGGAGAAAAAATAATATTACTAGTTCTCCATATTCGTAAGGAACGACAGACACGTTTTTCACAACGACTTCAAGAATCATTCACATTTTATTTCGGATATTACCTTCTTTCAACCAGTAAGAAGGATATTGAAATACAAGAAATGGTTTTCTTAGTCGATAGAGGAAAGATGAAAGATATTGTTTTCCTTTGTGAATCACAGCCGCTAATCCTTCCTCCTACCTTCGATGGGAGAGGCGTTTTTGCTCAAACAACAAAATATACGACTTTACTCTTCCCTGCTCCGATAATAACCATCACTTTTCAAATCTACCCAACTCTCGCCTGAATGCCTGTATTTTCTAAACGGGAGCTCACGAGATTGACTTTGACCTCTCCTCGTCGGTCAGATTTGCCATAGTTGGGTACTGAGGTTATTGGTGAGTGAAGCTACCATATTTGAGTTGGTTTAGATTTTTACGAGCATGACAAGCAGATACTTGTTCTACGCAGGGGAAAATGCAGAGCTATTACTGGTTACTATGTAAGAAAACTGTAATACAGCTTTCTTTTTTCTTATTTAACAGTGCTTTTGTGACACTGTGGAAATAAACACAAGGCAATACTTACGGAACAATCATCGCCACTGTGTTTATGCATATGTATGTTCGTGCACGCTTGCTTGCATGAGAGATGAAATTTTAAGAAATATCGAGGCTGAAGCCTTTATTTTTTAAGATTTTTACATTTTAGCTACTTACATAATAAAGTAATTATTTCCAAATGTCTAGATAGAAGTTTAGATGACAGAGCCAAGTCTAGAAGAGTCTCCATATTTTTTGATCGGTAGACTCGATTCTTTATGATCAGCAGTTTGGGGTAAAACAGGTTTCTGTGAGTACAATACCCTCCATACTCAACAGACCAAGGTGCGTGCTATTTTCGTTTCCCAAAACTAAAAAAATAATCTCAAGGTTTGTGAATATGAAGGATATAAAAAAATACACCGGTGCATCCTCAAACCCTTACAAAGAAAGCCAAAAGGTGATTCGACCAATGAGTATTCGATTGAATTAGTGTGTTGAATGGCAAAAGGATTAAGGCGAAGGAATATGTTTTGTTTTGTTTTTTTGTTTGTTTTTTCATTGTTTCTCTCTGTCCTGATAAATGAAGCTTGAGTCTAGATACTTTTTAGATACATACTATATAGATCGAATAAAAGAAAATGGTTTCTCATTAAAAAAATGAAAAGACAGCGAACATCGACATCCCACTGAAATTATAACTAATGCAGACTACACAGATGATCTAGCACTTCTTGCAAATACTCCTGCTCAAGTCGAATCTCTACTGCATAGAATAGACAGGCATCAAAAGGAATTCTTTTGATATGAACTCAGATAAAACTCAGTTCAGGTGTTCTAATCAAGATGGTTTGGCTTAGTTTGGTTTTATGGCATATCAAACATTGTAGGTTTTTTTCATGCCAAGTCCTGTTTGTACATTTATATATTAAATATATAATTTGTAAACACATTTTTGCAGAAACCATGAGTTCATTTTATTGGCACACAGTTAAATAGTTTCTAGTATTGCTATATAACAGTCAGAATTTAACATCAGTCGTTTGTACACACAGTTTGTTGGTAATTTCATTCTTAAAAAATTTTGTAGTAATTTGTTCGAGCACTAGTATTACTATTGTTTGTTCAGTTAAATGGTTTCAATTATAGTTATCTAATAATTTATTCAACGTTGCTTATTCGTTTACACACAGTTAAATGGTTCCAAGTATTGTAATTTATCACTAAATTACACAATTAAACATAAGTCATTTTACATACAGTTAAATGGTCAAACAGTTCTATTTCAAACAATCAACTTAGCATAAGTCATTTGTTTTCACTCAGTTTAAATGTCAAACAGTTCTATTTGGCCCATCGATAGGACTTTATCAGGTGCTACCACTTCAGACCAGACTCTGGGAGCGATAGCAATGAAGGGGTACTCCGCGTCCCTCAAAGCTCCATGATTACTGGAGCTTCACAATCAGATGTTTTGTGTCATATCTTGGACACTCGTTGGGGAGGGTCTTACCACTCTGCAGAGATGCAGTCAGTGTATTCTGCAGCCCAAGCCGACTGGGTTATCATTAAATGGTAAGCCCCCGTAATTAACAGACACATTCACATACTTATTCTATAGTAATATCTTATTTACTGAAAGCGTTGTTAAAACATATGCAATGATTAACAGTTTAACGATCAAATAGAAATCTGATCTCATGGATAAAATAAAACGGAAATTCGTCTAAGCTGTAGCTGTATCAGTACTATTGTATGGTTGCACAACTTTAACGAAACGATTACAGAAAAAGCTAGATGGAAACTACACAGGAATTCTGCGTACTGTTTTGAATAAATCCTGCAGTTCTCTACAAAACAGCATCTGTACAGCTACTTACTTCCCACCACACCAACATCCGAGTAAGATGAACAATATTTGCTGGCCAATGACAGTGAAGTAAGGACGAACACATAAGCGAGATTCTTTTATTGGAGTCCAGTGGACATACCAGTGTTGGCCGACCAGCAAAAACTTATATACATCAGATCTCTACGGACACTGGATGCTGTCAAGAGGATTTACCTAGAGTGATGGCCGATAGGGAGGTATAGTGAGAAAGAATCAAGAGAATCCGTGCTATAGTTTACTCTATCTATAAATGAAGAGTGCAACAATATCTGTGATAGAGCAAATATCTAAGTTAGAATATGGAGTCAACGACTTTTGGTGATTGACAGTTTAAAAAAATATGCAATTATCGAACTAAGCGATGACAACGTGGTAAATAACCCTTTATATATTGCTGTGTGGCGTATGATAGGAAAGGTGCTTTACTTTAAGCAACATTCTGGGAAGGATACTTTATGTCTACGCTATATATATATATATATATATAGTCAGAGAGAGAGAGAGAGAGAAGGGATACTGCTTTTTGGAGGAGGGGGATTATTCTCGGAAAATTTGACATATTTGTCGTCATACTGAAATTAATTATTTTTATCTTATATATATTTTCAGGACTTTTTATTTTAGAATTTTTTTTCTTTCTTTCATTTTGGCTCAATACCACGACAAATGTGCCAATTATCGGATTTTAATGATATTTTGTAACACATTTGTCCGGAATCACTAAATTTAATTAAAGAACAATTATTACTAACTGCTTGAAAATTCTCCGTATTTCTTTTAAATCTTAAAATAAATTACTCCGTTCATTTTTATCATACTTATAAATATTAAAGAAAGCGTTTGTGACGTCATGGTTATCAATGTAGAAAATGAACTTGACAAGCCGAATTTAAATTGGCGTTTCACTAAATTCCTTTGGAAAACATAAATCTATCAGTTCTCTCTTCAGCAATGGGTAAATAGTTAGACAGACTAGAAAACCAGTATAGGAGAGAGAAATCTCTGAATTTAAAATCTCACTGGTTTTAGAAAAATCTGTGGCACACTAGTGCATCATTCTTCTATTATCAGCCTTACGTCTGGACCGACGTAAGGCTTGCGAAGACAATCGTGGCGTAACGGTTATCGTCGTAGGAAATGGACTCGACTTAGTGTTTGTGCCCTTGGGAAAGACATTAATCCATCGTTCTTCCCTATCCACGACCAACTATGGATAAATACTTGTGTAGACTGGGCTCTTCAGCCTTAATATAGCAACCAATATAGGAGAAGGAAAACTCTGAATTCAAACAAGTTATAGTCAACTTAGAAATTGATCTTGTGTTGCATCCTTCCCGTGGTGGAAAAGTTGGGAATCCTTCATCGGTTGAAATAAATGATTTGTGTAAGCAGTCCAGTGGTTAACATCTTTAACTGAACTAATACAAATACTGAAAAGTATATTTCATATACTTACAGAGAGAGAATCCCTGTTGCGTGGTAGCAAACGTACTGGAACTACGACATTGTAAAAAGCAAGTTCGAACTACAGTTGCACTATTACGTTCACTTTCGGACTAATACCTACCTTTGCTGAATAGTATGGCTTTGGCATTAAATAACTCACGACACGGCTTCAAGAAAGAAACGAAACCAGACCACATATGAAGAAATTGCTAATGTGCTGGTTAATGTAAGTTTTTGCTGGTCGGTTAATATTGGTGTGTCCATGTAGAGTAGTCCAAAAGAGGGCGTCTCTTATGATGTTGTCCTTACTTCTCCAGCAGTGCCCTTTATGTCCTGTTTCTCTTATATAGATGGTTTGTGATATGAGAGTTAATTGACCGCACAAATGCTGTTTTACAGCGTATTACTTTCAGAATTTGTTCAAAACAGCATGTAGCATCCTTGGGTAGTTCCCATTTAACTTTTTTTCAAATTGTATCATTAGATTCCAAGTAGTGCAGCCACAAAGTAGTACTAACATGGTTACCGCTTGGTAGACATCATGCTTGATTTATCAGAGACACCAGATTTCCATATGGTTGATAAACAGTCCATAACAATCTATGCTTTACCAATGCGTATGTTGACATCGCTTTCAGTAGATGAGATATTGCTACCGAGGTATGTGAACTGATCCATCTTTGTACGAACACTGAATATCGTCTAGAGGACCTAAGTATCACCGAAAACGATAGCTGATAGGGAATCCGTACTATCGGTATGCTTTGATAATGCTCATGATAATGATGAAATAATTTTCTTTTTTGTTTTAGGGTTCTATTCGCAACGAGATTAAATAAAAACCGTATTATGTTTCCACCAACCATGAAATCTCCTTATGTCTATAACTATAGGTTAAATAGATTTGCTGTTGTTCTTCTACCAGAATTATTTGACATTAATTAACCTACGAAGCTTGATATGCCAGTTAACAAAGAAACCAAACCAAATCAAATCATGAAATATCGCTTTTATTTTTTATGTGGTCAGATATGAGACACTCGAACAATTACTAGATGGATAGCTACACAGACATTCAATTTGTAACACTGCCGTGTCTAATGTAAAAATAAGAATTATAAGCCAGACGTCGAAAACTGTAACCCTGAGACGAAGTCGATATCAATAATGCGACTAATTGTCCGGAAAAGTCACTATAGAATCGAGAAATAAATGAATAGAATATTTTTTTAATTATCTAAAGTACAACATAATTGGAGACTGTAAGATAGGAAAGATGCGATCAGCCAGTTTGCCTCTTAGTCAGACTGTAATGAAAAAAACGGCTGCTTCCTTCTCTACCGCTTTTATACCAGTCAGGGGCAGATAACTTCAAGGTACTGCCCACCTTGGAAGGGCAGATAACTGAGTCACCATCTATACATCTCCACCCCCGTGACCATGGGATGAATTAACATGGTCATCTTTATATGCATCAGAGAAGCCGTGCGATTTTCCCTGCATTCACTAGGACAGATTCCTTCGCGCTTGTTTTCTGCGACATGAAGGTTGTCTTAACGGTGGGGGACCGACCGGTTGTATATACTCTCCTATGTTGCTTCCAACCACATCTGTGGTTTCATCCACTTCTATTTCTATTTCGTTGGGTTGGCTTGGTTTCGTGACATTGATATCCCGTTCGATATCCATCGGCTCCTCTGGGGTTTGTTCCTGTGGGAGCTCTGGATTTGTAGACGAATCTGAGGTTCCCGGAGTGGCGTGAGGCGGGCCATCCACGACCGGGTAGATTTTACGGAGGAACCGGCGATTGCGTAACGTTATCTTACCGCTTCCATCCACTCGCACTTGGTACTGTCGGTTACCATGAGTCTCTACGACCCTCTCCGTCTTTGTCCATCGACAGGCGTATTTACCATCCTGGTTCTGGATCTGGACCGAGTCTCCAACTAGAAGTTCCTGGAATGGGCGGCAACGCTGGTTGTAAAACTGTTCGTTTCGCATGTGCCTCTTAGCCATTGCCAACTCCCTTAGCTCGCTTATTTCCTTCCACTGCTTCCGTGTTTGGTATTTGTCCCTTAGGACCGGAAGATGGTCCTAAATGATTCGACCGTAGAGCCTTACAGGCGGGGACATGTCGAGGTTCTGGACGGGAGTGATGCGATAGGCCAGCAATGCCCGAGCAGCTCGATCCTGGCATAGGCGTCCGCAGTTGCCTGTATTGTCGAAAAGTATTCGTTTCGCTGTTTTAACGGCTAACTCTGCGCACCCATTGCTTTGAGGGTAATAGGCCGAGGAGGTGCGTTTCCGTTTTCAAAAAGGTGTTATACTCCTGGGATTCGAACGGGGGTCCTCCATCCGAGGATATTTCTTCGGGTGCGCCATATGTGTAGAACCAGGTCCTCATAGTGTCGCACAGGCTTTTGACCTTCCTTGATGATATTAAGGCCACTTTCACCCATCCCGTATACCGGTCAGCGTAAACCATGTAACTTTTGTCCTGCACTCCTACAACTTGTTGAAACAGGAATTCCGGATCTGCTGGTGACATCAAGGGTTCCTTCAGCTGAGACGGCGCGATTGTGTTGCAAATACGACCCTGAGATATGGTTTGCCTAATGCTGGCATCCAGACTCGGCCAGAACAATCATTGTCTTGCGTTCGCCAGCATACTGTTTACGCCTTGATGTGTGGCAAGGAGTACCTCTGCTCGAAGTTGTCAAGATATTAGGATTTTATTGGCTTTGACTGTTACTGTTTCGAAACAGTATAATTCCTCAAGCATGGGCCAGAAAACCCAAATAATGGGCGGGAGGTCGTTGCGTGATTTGGGGAAGCCGTTTTGGATTACGTGTGCTATGGTCCGGTATTCTTCATCAGTGGCCTCTGCAGCGACAATCCTTTTGCACGTAATCGCCTTCAGCTTGGGGTCACTTCCGTGCATCGACGTGAAGGCGGCTTTGACTGTGGTGTCGATAATTTGAGCAGGGCTTTCGTGTGGGGTACCTGCCGGATATCGGGGGGCGCAGTCGTGTGCTAAATTGCGTTTTCCAGAGCGGTGTTTTTTTCTGGAATCTGTACATCAGCGTTCTTTCTTTGAAATTCAAAAGGTGGAGATTTTTAATATTTTCCTGGGCCTGTCCCGAAAATATTTTTACCAGTAGTAAATGATCTACTGTCACTAGCAAGTATGGACACCCAAGTATAAACATTCGGCCCGTACATAAGGGCTAAGGCTTCTTCTTCCATTGATGCGTACCGTGATTCAAAGTCACTGGTGAAACAGGAACCGGTCAGAATAATCTTCCAGTGGCCATCCCCGCGCCCCATGTTCAACTCGCCGCTGCATCCACAGTGTTTCTGAAATAGGAAATAAGAAATACATGTTTTACTGTAGTCAGTTGCCAGTCCCGTCGCTATGTTCATTTCGAACGTTCAAACACCCTTTTCAGTTTTCCCCACTATTACTCTCTTCGACTCTTGGAATAAGCGTTCAAGTGTCTCATCCCAATAGAACTTTGTTCTTTGTTGTCAATAGTTCTCGGAAGGGGTCATGACTTCCGCTTGTGAAAATGCACATGACACCTGATTCACGAATCCAAACCAAGACCTGACGCGGGAATGGAGAATAGCTTCTGTCATCCTTTTTGTGGGCATAACACCGTTGTCTATGACCAGAAATCCCGCGAACTCCACCTCCCTTTCGGCAAAATGAAACTCGTCCGCGCAGTGACTAATGTACTCAACCGTTGAAACGGGCGTTCTCTACGGGCATCCGCATGGGACCATTTCCTTCGCAATTGTTAACGAGCTGCTCTGCGACAATTATGTCGGGAAATCGGACGGCAGTAGGTCCAGATCCTTCAATGCAGTCGGTAACAAGTAGAAACCGGATGTATCATCTGATACATATACAGCCTGCTGCGTCTCCTTCGTCCCCAACATTATACATAGAAATAAGACACACTTAATACACAGCCGGTTATTGTTTATACCTCGTATCCGATGGATACCAGATATCCATCTGGGTACCCAAGGAGTTTCAGAATCTCGGGTCCAGCCGAACAAGTCTGGGTCCTTGTATCTGCATAGGCGAGGACGGGATGAGTGCGTGGGCTAACTGGCTTCTTTGGTACACGTCCGAAGGTCACCTAAATCCCAGGCATCATGCTTATCTCTGCTACCACTGAGGGGCGTAACTCTGGAGAGCTCCTTTGAAATCGTTCCCCATTCAACTCGCGGTGGGGCACATTCGTCAGCCCCATGTTGTTGTGCCTGTTGATCTTGTGGGTGATTTGACCCCCCCCCCCAAGTACACATAAATGACTCTTCATAAACATAAATGACTCTTTACTTTTTAATGCTCTACTTGTGGCTTCCGCTTCGGATTTCACGAACTTCCGGTATACCTTCTTCACGTGCCCTGTCCTTCCACAGGACCTGCATTTCAGCTTAACCGCCGGGCAATCCTTCCAGTTTATTGACCCCCACCCTTGAATGTGAAGTCTTTCTCCATCCGCTGCTGGGTTTCATATATCGCGGAGTCGACTGGGTCTCGGTCTCCAGGGGCAGTCGTTTCTGGTCCGACTTTTGTACTTTAGATGATGCAATAGGGTGCATAGCATCCTGGAAGTGAGGGATCGACTGGTCTGTCGTTTCAAGGCAAACCAAACGAGTGAGGTTGTCTTCGCCAATATCCTACTTAGTTGCTCTAAATTGGCGAGCCCTGCTATCATCTGTCCAGCGACTATGTCTTCGGAATAATCCACTTGCTGCCCGCAAGTTTGTTCATTTAGACATCTAATATTAAACTCGCAAAATTTAACTTGGCTACGTAATCTTGATAAAAAATGTGTTATCGACTCACCCTCGTTCTGCGCCATAGAGTGGAATTTTTGTCGGCGAACCTCTTTGTATAATCCCTTCACTGCGACAAGTGGTATCTGTTATAAAAGAGACTCCTCCGTAGCCGTGTTGAGCCTTGTAGGACTAACCAATTCAAAGAGTAGTCGATTTATTTTCGATATACACGTCGCCCGTAATTCATTCAGGATTACGGCTTGGTCTTTTAATCTGCATATATCCTTGTATCGGGTCCATGTGTCCAAAAACAACGCCCATTCTCCTTCTGTTGTGTCTAGCCCTATCAAGAGTCGTTCTGGTTTCTTAACCTGCGAAATGTTGGGGTAACAACAAAGCATCTCCTTTCTGAGCTCAATGTTTTCCTTTTGTAGCTCCACAAGTTGCTGCATTAATTTCAAATATTCTTGTTCCATGCAGTGGTAATCCTAGTGTCCGGTGTAGTTTTTGTACATTCCCCGCTTTAAAAATTAAATTCTGCTCGCAGCGCCATGTAAAATAGGGAAGATGGGGTCAGCCAGTTTGCCTCTGAGTCAGACTGTAATGAAAAAATGGCTACTTCCTTCTCTCTCCCTTTTATACCAGTCAGGGGCAGATAACTACAAGTTACAGTCCGCCCCGGAAGGGCAGATAATTCAGTCACCATCTATACAGAGACAAAGAATTCAAAGTACAAAGAACACTGGAAAACGCAACAGCTGACAACGCAGATTTAAATATTAGATTGTTCAGAAAATAATGTTCGATTTAAGAATGATTTTTATTCTTGAATTAAACACAGTTTCTACATCTCCTTAGGAATGGATTTAAATTTTTTTTTTTTTTTTTTTTGCATAAAAAAGATTTCAGATGCTGAGAAGAAAAATGGTTGTCGGTGAGTGAGAGTTTAGGAGCAAAATTATAGAATATCGAAGTTTTTATTTATAAAATTTCAAATTTCATAGTTGAATATTTTGTATTTTACATACAATAAACATCTGTAAGAAATATATTTATCTTTTACTTAATTAGGTTAGGTTAGATTATTTGGTTTAAGGGCATAAGAACCATTGATGGTTATGTAATCCCAAATTTTGTTTATCTATAAATATATATTATACATGAGTTTTAAGGGAATAGTTTGTTAACTTTATTTTTAAACAAATTTGACACAGATTAAGTTTGCTATTTAACGCGAATAATTCTATTTGATATTAATCATTCGTTTGCACAAACCTAAATGGTTTCAAGTATTACTATTAAATATTAATAATTCTATTTATCATTAATAATAATAATCCATAGTAAAAATATGAACCGCTCTTTTTGACCCAAATATGGGACACTACCAGGTACTACCACTCCGATTCAGTGTGGACGTGAGAGCAAAAGCAATGAAGAGGTACTCCAGATTCCCGAAAGCTCAAGGATTAGAGGCTCACCATCGGATATTTTAGTTTTATATCCCAAATACTCGTAAGAGCGAAGCCTTACCCCTTTGCAGAGATGCAGTTGGCGTATTCTATAAGCCCCACTCAACTGGGCTGCTTCTACTAAATGAAAATACCGAAGAACAATGCATTGGAACGAAATCATTTTCCTTGTCTAGAAATAGCAACATGATCACCTTAACATAAGAAATGTTGGCACAGACATCGAAGTTAGCAGAGTATTAAACGCTGAAAAATAATTAGAAGAAGAAGAAGAAGAAGAAGAAGAAGAAGAAGAAGAAGAAGAAGAAGAAGACTACGACTACGACTACAAGGCTTTTAGCATCAGGATAAACAGTTACAGCAAAGAAAATGAAAGCGTGAAGTAAATGTCCATGCAAAGAAAACTACATCAAGTTGTATTCAGAATGCAAAAACTGAAGAAAATCGCAATAACGAAGATACAAAAAGTTAAGACTGGAGAACGCTAAATGATGGCTGACATATTTTATCGACTTTTTTGCTTTGTTTTTTGTTGGTTTTCCCCCTCTTTTAAAGTTATATTTACTGATAAGAAACGTTTCTAGTTCGATTGTCGTGGTGGATGATGTACGAGCTCGAGAAGGAGTAAAATTGTTCTTTTCAACAAGAAAACAAGTAATAGTTATGGCTTGACGTATGGTCTTTCCAAACTGAGGCTTTTGGCTTGAGTGGCTGGAAGGACGTCAGAACACCTCTAGCTACGAAGGGAAATAGTCCGAGCGCGCATAAAGAAATGGGAAATGATTTCATTCTGCAACAAGATAACTACAGGAATTTATGCTGCCAAAACAATGAAAGAATGTATGTCAGGTAAAAATGACAGTCATAGAATTGCCTGCAAGAAGCCCATATTTAAATTTTAAAGACAATATATAAGAGATGCACACAAAAATTGTTTGTAACAGGTCAGAAGTTTAAAAAAAAATAGTTTAATAAGTGAACGCATAATCACTGCTAAAAGAGGACAACCGGAAACACGGAATGATATACAATACCTGTTGCTTTACGATTACACACACACACACACACACACACACAAACAAACATACCTGCTGCTTTACGATTACACACAACAAACACACACACTCACACACACATATCTGCTTCTTTACGACTACACACAACACATTCACACACATATCTGCTGCTTTACAATTACACACAACACAGAGACACACATACACACTCACACACAAACATATACACACACACACACATATGGAGAAATGATAGATTTTGGTGAATATATATATATATATATATAGGAAGAGAATTCTTCGCCATCTCAATGGATCTTAAACTACGCTAACTGTATCGCCTGAAAAAAAAGACCGACCCTTCTCAAAAAAAAGGTCCAAGGTATGGTACTAACGTTAATCTGAAGTTAGGTTCCAGATCTGGAGATCTTTGAAGTGTGTACCCCTTCACTGACATTACTCCCAGGCCCACTCTGACTTGTAGTGATAATCCCTGTTAGGGCTTCGTCTGTGTGACGAATAGATCTGTTTAAAAATTATTAATATAAGATCACTTGTTTCAATATACGTGGTGCTCTCAATAAGTTTCCAGACTTTTTTGTACCGACATTTAAAATTGTCGTAGACTCTTGAAAATTCAGTATATTATTGCTATACATCTTATGAGATGACTGACCAATTTTTATGATTTCAGCTTCAAATGAACAGCTACAGCAGCAATTGGAATATACCCTACTAAAGCCTGATGGTCACAGCTGGTGAATTTCTAAAGTGCCATCTGACACTTTAGAAGAACGATATGCAATAGAATTCTGTTTTCAAATTGGAAAAAATGCCACAGAAACGTATGGAATGCTTCAGACTGCTTTTGGAGCATCTTGCATTAATCGAGCATCAGTTTCTGAGTGGCATAAGAGATTAAAGGAAGGCAGGGAGTCTGTGAGGGATGATGAGAGGTGTGGGAGGAGTAAGAAAGTCAATATACTAGAGTTGATTGGCCAAAAGGTTAGGGTTAGGGTTACTATGTCGAGGTTTTAAGGGAGTTAAGGAAGAGATTCCTTGGGAAGAGGCCAGCACTGTTCAAATCGGGTCAGTGGCATTTCCACCAGGACAATGCAGCAGTCCACAACTCCATCCTTGTCACATACTATATGACCAAGATTGCCATCAAAACAGTTCCTTCCCCTCCCTATCGTTCATACCTTGCTCCCTGTGACTTTTGGTTATTCCTTAAGCTCAAAGACTGTCGTTATGAGACAATTGAGATGAAAGAGGCAGTGACGAAGATCATTGACACGCTCACACAAGAGGACTTTGATGGGGCCTTCCAGAAGTTGTTGGAACGGTACAACAAGTGCATTGCAGCCGGAGGAGATTACTTCGAAGGGAACTAGAGTTTCATGTGTGTACTATCAATAAAAGTACCCATACGAAAAAAGGTCTGGAAACTTATTTAATGATTCCCGTAAGTGTGTGTAAATGATTTGTATTAAGAATATTTATTTGAAGCTATAATTGTTTACAAAGTATTATTTTTATTATTTATTTATGTTACCTGAAGGTATATAACTGTGTGCCAACAAATGTCTATTATCAAATAGAAATAATTAATTGAATCTGTATAGTTATTTGTATTAGAGAGGAATACTTGAAACCATACAACTGTGTGTAAATTATTTATATTAGAAAGGAACGCTTGATATCATACAACTGTGGAAAAATCTTTTAAGAAAAAACTACACAAAAATGTAGGGCAATTTCCAAACCCGTATGCATAAAATAACCCTAAATGGATTGACATACCGTTAAAACCAATTAAAAAGAGAATTCTAATATAATCTCTACAAAAGAAATAAACGCTTTCAGAAATCGATTTTTTAACCGAGATATTGATATTCATGATACTTAATTCTTAGAGGAATACTTGTAATTCATTAAAGCAACGAAAAGTTTACTCATCGCTCAAAATTAGGCGCTCCATAAACCCATCTTCACAATTTCCCAGCATTTCTTTACAGAAATTACGATATCGAATTTGGTCCTTTGTCACTGTAGAATAAAATGAATCATTTCAACCATTTCGGAAAATTTTTTAGAATATTCCATCAGACGTGAAATATGTGGCTCCTCACCTGCTTTCTTGGTTAATTTTTGTGGGAAGAGTAATTAGGACGAACACTCAACAATTTTCTTTTGATACAGCTGGTCTTCAAGGACTTTACACTATGATTTTCTAGATCGATTGATTGATTTTAACATGTCAATCCGACTCGGTTTATCTTATACCAAGAAGTTATGGAATTATATTCATTGTAAGTTAATGTAAACATTTTACGTGTAGTTTCTTAAAAATATTTGTCGGTGGGTGCAAACGATTATATGATATCAAGTATTCCTATCTCATCATCATCATCATCATCAAGTCGTGCTGATAGCACAGAGTTCTCTCTCTCTCTCTCTCTCTCTCTCTCTCGCTCTCTCTCTCTCTCTCTCTCTCTCTATATATATATATATATATATATATCTTCCATCGCTGCTAAGAGGTCCTCTAGATTGCATCCAGTATTCGCACAGAACTCATGTATATATAAATCCTTTAGCTGATCGTCCAACACTTACGTGTCCATGTGTAGGAATGCATAAAAGAATGTCGCTTATAGGTTTGTCTTTACTTCTCTATCAGTTACCAACATGTTTTATTTGTCATATTTCGATGGTTTATAAGACAGGAAGTAAATGGCCGTACAACCGCTATTTTGTGGGGTGCCAAAAATTCCTATTTAATACAAATAATTTGCAAACAAATTTGACCCATAAATAGAATCCTAAAAAGTACTACGATACCGAGTCAGAGTGGGCCTGGAAGTAATGATAATGAAGAGGTACTCTATGCTACCCAGAACTCCAGAACTGGTGCTTCACCTTACATTTAGTTTAATTCTATCTCACCCCTTTTTGATGGGGATCTTATCTCTAAAGGGGGTACAGTAAGCCCCATCTACAGTAGACATTTTATTGAATCAAATTTCTTATGCCAATCGTAAATTGATTGTCTAGTCGACGAAATGTCTTCTAAAATGCCGTTGCGCGATGATAACAGAATTTATTTTTCTTAATTCAAGCAGACAAAATACCATCAAAACCTTTATGATTTTTGCCATCCTTTCTGATACTTTGTACTACTAAAATCAATAATAGAAAACCTCAAGAGCCACGAGAGTCGATATCTTAAATTGTTTTTGCTTTTAGAGTGTTCGCCAATGGTCTAGGAGACATGGGTTCAATCTCAGGTTGCGTCATCCCAAAGACTTTTAAAATGTTACTTGATATCTCCTTGCTTAACACTCAGCAACATAAGGTACGTATCAAGGGTAAAGTGGAGCAATCCATGGAAAGAAGTAGCGCCTTCCCCTACACCTCAGTGTAGTAGCTATTGAAAAGGGAGCCTTCTGGTTTCCCTCGACTAAGGTCGCCAACTTTACTTTTACTTTTATATGTATATATTTTTGAAACGATATATTTCTCCTCTAGATAACCTGCTAATAGATAAATAAAATATGTTCGGAAAATGGCGATTTTTAAGATACGAATTAAAATGAAACAAATCGGGTGTAATTTATATTTTTGACGACCCAGAACAAATTGGTTACAGTGATTTTATACAAATTAACAAGAAAATATTTGTGTTTATTTTTAATTTTATTTTTAACTACTTTTTTAAATTCAAGTTTTATAGAAATACTCCATCTTCATGGCCGATGATGAAAACCAAATTAGAACGATCAGAATGAAAATGTACTCGTTGGTTGTTTTTTTTAATTGATGCTTTGCAATTGAGTTAGAGAAACCTAATAGGGATTTGTTGCCCTGGAAACATTCGTGAAAATTCTCGCTACAGGAGGGTGACGCGATGCATAGCTGTCCACTAAAACATTTGCGTTTCTTTTTCATTTATCAAATGCATTTGTTCAATCATAGCGCTCATATTTAAAGTTTGTGAGAGAGAAAACGCTGCCCAGACTTTCATTAGCTAAAAATGGAAAATTTACTTGAAATTTTATTCATAAAATATTCACTAATTTCTTTTTTATTTTTCATTTTATTTTAGATACTTTTATGTGTGTAAATTGTTTCTTTTTCACGCTTGTATAAACTTGAAACTTAGAATTAAATATTAAAATGCTGGACGAGTTTGAAATAGAAATGTTACTTAAATATTTTTTCACAACTCCTTAAATGTAATGACTCTCCAAAAACCAACCTTTCACTATCAGCCCTGAGACAGGTGCAGGTGTTTTGATAGACAGGAAAAGGTCAAAAGCTGACCTTGATTTGAAAGGCAATGAGAAAGTTTATTTAGGGTTTTAATAATTGATTTTTAGACGATCAGTGAAATAGGTCCACTCCTGGAGTGTTTATGATTTGCAGGAGTCCCCTAAAAAAAGGCCCCAATTAAGACTTATAAATAGCAAGGAATTTTTTTCTTTCAGTGGGAGACGGTAGATGACCAAGAAAGGGCCTATCTGGTTTATTAAAATGTAGGAACAAAACGAGAAATATTTGTCCATTTCTGTCCCTAAAGGAGATCAAGTAAATAACCTTTTCAACTTTTCCGTTTTCTTATAATTTCAAGAACTGACAACGTTGTGACCAGGATACGTTCATATTAATATTGCATATCAAGGTTTTATAACTGAATCCTCAAACATTTCTTTTCTGTACGGTGAGTAGCGAAAAATTTGGTTAGTGCATGCTGTACAAATTTCCCATGCTTTTGGGCGTGTGGGGGACATGCTGCGTACACAAAATCATGTCTGCACACATACGTACATAACAGACGTATTTGTGCTCACACACACACTTACATGTACATGGCTGTGTACGTATGTGTATATGAAGTTATTTGCTAAGTTAATATATATTATATAGACATGTTATATTACATATAAGATATACATTTATATCAATATATTTGAACCCAGAGTCATCATCTGATGAAGACTTTGTTAGAAGTAATGCTGTTGTATAAACATCAGTTATTGTATGATACCTCCTATATTTATATTAACATATATATATATATATATTAATTCATATACATGTTTATATAAATATTATATATATATATGTATATGTATATATATATATAATATAGTATATATATATGATTAGATTTAATAAATATATATAGATTAAGTACATATATATATATATATATGATATTAGATACCATATATATATATATATATATATATATATATATATATATATATATATATATATGTATGTATATATATATAGCTAAAATACATATATGACCTTTTTTTTAAATGTACATTAAAAAAACGACAATGAAACTATAAAAAATCAGTTGACCGAAATAGCCCATTTGAGATCATTACCTAAATTTAAAAAAAACTATTTATATTTACAAATCATACTTCTATATAGTGCAAATATCAATATATACTAATATACATATCATAGAATATATATATATATATATATATATATATATATATATATATATATATATATAATATTTGTGCGTGTGTGTGCATACATTATATATATACGATATGTACATATTAGATATATATAATATACATGTTTATATTGATTCAAATATTTTTAATATCTATTAATGTACAAATATACGAGGATCATTAAATAAGTTTCCAGACTTTTTTTCGTATGGGCACTTTTATTGAGAGTACACAGATAAAACTCTAGTCTCCTTCGAAGTAATCTCCTCCGGCTGCAATGCACTTGTTGTACCGTTCCAACAACTTCTGGAAGGCCTTATGGACGTCCTCTTGTGTGAGCGTGTCAATGACCTTCGTCACAGCCTCTTTCATCTCCTCAGTTGTCTCATAACGACAGCCTTTGAGCTTAGGGAATGACCAAAAGTCCCAGGGAGCAAGATCTGGACTATAGGTAGTGTGAGGAACTGTCTTGATGCCCACCTTGTCAAATATTCTGTGACAAGGATGGAGTTGTCTACTGCTGCATTGTCCTGGTGGAAATGCCACTGACCCGATTTGAACAGTGCTGGCCTCTTCCCAAGGAATCTCTTCCTTAACTCCCTTAAAACCCCAACATAGTAACCCTAACCCTAACCTTTTGGCCAATCAACTCTAGTCTATTGACTTCCTTAATCTTCCCACACCTCTCATCATCCCTCACAGACTCCCTGCCTTCCTTAAATCTCTTATGCCACTCAAAAGCTGATTCATGCAAGATGGTCGAAAAGCAGTCTGAAGCATTCCATGCGTTTCTGTGGCATTTTTCCAAGTTTAAAACAGAATTTTATATCATATTGTTCCTCTAAAGTGTCCTTACGTCCAGATTGCATCTTTGAAATTCATTGACAGTGACAATCAGGATTTAGTAGGGTGTATTCCAATTGTTGATGTAGCTGTTAATTTGAACCTGAAATCATATAAATTGGCCAGCCATCTCATACGATGTATAGCAATAACATACTGAATTTTCAAGAGTCTACGACAATTTTAAATGCCTGTACAAAAAAGTCTGGAAACCTATTGAATTCACCACGTATATATATATATATATATATATATTATATATATATATATATATATATATATATATATATATATATATATATATATATATAACTTTAGTCTATAAAGATAATACTTATTCTTGATTCTTATTCTTGATTCTTAAGTATGCCATGTGCTACCCACCTGAAAAACTAAGTTTCATTATTTTCTCGACTGACGGCATACGAGGATCATTCAAAAAGTTCTAAGCCTCTTCTAGAAGGGGTTGGAAAGTCAGAATCAATCCTATTTAGCTTGCGATCTAGCGTAGGCATTGTTCGTGCCCATCTTGCAGACAGCTTACTCATCTCCCAGATCTCGGTTAAAAATGTTCAGCTATGCCTCTTTTTCTGGGAGAGGCAAAGAACTTTTTAAACGGCTTTCTATATAAGGTCCGGTATTATCTTTATTTTCATTTATCTGTAAAGGGTCTTTAAAAACATATCTTATGTTCTCCACAGATAAAGATGCTCTTCTAAATGGTATTACAAATAAAAGAAGCAGTCCATAAAACTAATTTCAAGAGGTGGGCTTTTCAATCCTGTTATAATTAATATATTTGATATATATTTATAACTATTTTTATGCAGTTTGTCTCATTTAGATTAGTGAATCGACTTCAGAAATCATTGCCAGTCTTTCATAAATCCACAATCCTCAAGTGATTGCGACCAATAAGAAATAATATATGCAAATTTTTAAAAAAATAAGATAAAATATGAAATTTTTTCGAAAAATAAAAAAAAAACTCGTTAAAAACATGAGGAACGCTCCAAAATTAAAACTTTCTGTATAATTTCACGGAAACCACAAAATATACAGGAAACACTATAACGCCATTGTATAAAGTCAGTTGTCAGATAGTAAACACAATTTTTTCCATAATCATAACCATTATATATGCTTTCTCGCTAATGATTATGTTACACTGCAAAGAGGATACCTCCGAAAGTATTGACGCATATTTTATTATGTTGTACCAAATGCCAGCGGTGTATGTTAGTGATACGACAGTATAGGTTGAACCTTCTTGTTAATAACCCATTTTTTGCCTTGTTACCGATAATACCTGAACGACAAGTCTGGCAGTATAGTGTCAGAAACGTAACTAGAGATGTGTCATTGAATTCTCCCATGCGAGAAAAAAGTGCGTGCACTGATATTCATCGACGTTTAATGAACGTTTAAAGATATCAACCCACTTAGATGGTGGATAATGTGTTTCAGTAGTGCTGACAGCGATATGACTAGTCACATTCGACACAGCTGTTAACCCACGAGATAGAAAGCGCTTTGATTGGCTCATCTGCGCGAATTGAGTCGGTTAAAGATGGACAAAGCAGAAAACATTTTCCTGGTAATAAATACATTATCGCAGCTCTAAAAAGAAAGTGAAT
Source organism: Sepioteuthis lessoniana (assembly GCA_963585895.1). Classification (NCBI taxonomy): domain Eukaryota; kingdom Metazoa; phylum Mollusca; class Cephalopoda; order Myopsida; family Loliginidae; genus Sepioteuthis; species Sepioteuthis lessoniana. The sequence continues at coordinate 30,699,217 of OY757920.1, forward strand.
TCCTCCGCTGGTGCAGACGTTTACCAGCGCGAAAATACAAAGCCAATGGTAGTGACTATCTTGAAAAATGTTTTGTAACTGAAAACTTGCTCTATCCAATGGTTTTATTGTGCTCTGTGTATCTGTAATAGTTTCCATAGAAATAAACAGGCAGCATTATCTTCGTATTTTACATGTTTTTATTCTAATTTCATTTTTATTTGCCACAATCGGTAAGGAGTAATTTCTAATCAATCAACAAGTTCGTATTTTTTGCTATCGTTTTAATCGGAAGCAACTTGTAATAACGAATCGGCAAAACACGAAAACCTAATTATTGATTTAAATCAATTACAAGATATTTGCGTTCCATTTTTGAAATACAGATATTATCATCGTATCATCACACGACATTAACACTTGAGGAAAAAGAAAAACGTGTGTCGATTAAGAAAATTACCGTTTCTAATTATTGGTAATTAGCGCTTCTAAAGATCATAAGAAATGAATAACTTTGTCCGCGTCGACTTTTACAAGTGTATTGGCAATTGAGAAAACATAATAAGCAATTACTTGCTAAGAATTTATTTGGGTGTGGTTTTGTAATCTGAATCAGATAGAATAAGTTAGATGGTAACGGTACAATCGGATGTCGACACTAATGAAGGGTAAAAGACTTTGTCACATACTACCAAAGAAATTTCTGGAGGAAACCTCATGGCATAGTGGCTAATGTTCTAGACGATGACATTGTAATTAGCGAGTTCGAACTCCACTCACGCTATTACGCTCACTTTCAGGAAAAATTCACTTTGGGAAAATTATGAACAACCTTATCCTCCAAACTATCGGTTAGAGAAGCAACACTTCTGTTCTTCAATAAGGGTGGCTTTGCCATCGAAAAACCCATTGATATGCCATTAAACAAAGAAACTAAACAAAAAGGAAATACTTTTTTACAAGATATTTTTCTGATAAACTATTCTATCAGTAACGATTGCCTTAAATTCTAATGAATGGAAACCCTTTTTCCTGTTTTTTAATGGATTTCTTCAGTAAAAGCATTTGATTTGCATTATTTTGGTAAAATCATTAGTAATGAATTTAAATTGTATCTATAATACCCATTTCGTGTAAGTAATGTTTGCCTTAATTCCTGGCCTTTGTCAATTTTTTTTCATCATGAATTTCAACGTAAATCACATAGCTGGCAAGCCTATCCTGGGAGACCTGGGTTCAATCCTAGGTCGAGTCATACCAAAGACTCAAAAAATGGTACTTGATGCCGCCTTGCTTAACACTCAACATTATAAGGTACGAATCAAGGGTAAAGTGGAGCAATCTAGGGAAAGGAGCAGCGCCCTCCTCTACACCTTTGTGTAGTAGCTATCGAAAAGGGAGCCTTCGGGTCACCCTCGCCTATGGTCGCCAACTTTACCTTTACTGTAGTTTCGGAGAACTTGCATAAATGAATCTCATTGGTCAAAATTAATGATTTTATTTAATATCGAATAGGATTTGAGCAAAAACCAAACCGTTTTATTTTAGTTTTTGGTTTTTGGCTTCTCATTTTGTTATTTTGGGAGTTTTAGTTCGGTTGTTTGTTTGTTTGTTTGTTTCGAAGAAAATTGCGTTCGGGTTAAGAGATATTGAAAATTGAGGAAATGCCGGTACTTCTTATGCAACAAAGACTTTATGCATGAGCAACCCCATCGTGTTAACAAGCCACTGTTTCAACTTTTTCTGTCTGACGATTGTGTGCCGCACAGGAAAAATAAGCAACGGATATAATCAAAACATAATTGAGATATTTCGGGTTTTAGATCCGCGCTTTTTAAGCGAATTTTATCTACTTCTCTTTCTCTCTCTCTCTCTATCAATATATATACATGTGTGTGTGTGTGTGTGTGTGTGTTAGATCTATTTTCAATAGCATTGAGTATTTTAATTTAGATACAACAATCTTCCTTAAAGATAGATATATGTGCTGTATGATGAGGAGATCTATCGCTTTTTTCTCTTTCTCTTCTTCAATAAGAAAAAATAATTCCCTTCCCTCATATCTACTAGTTTTACTATTTGCTCTTGGATATCTAAATTAGCGTTGCATTGGTAAAGTTTCTTTTTTAATGTCTGGTCGGCCTTCATGGGTTATTCAAATGGTCGGTAGAAATACTATATAACACAAAGCTTGGGGGAATGAAGAAGTATTAGTCCCCAAGTCATTAGTCCGAAAGTGAACGTAATAGGGGTGATTGGAGTTTGAACTCGCTCACTTAGATGTCGCAGTCCAGTACGTTAGAAACTCCGCAACTGTGACTTCCCCCGACGTTATATTGACACATAATTGCTATTCATAACACACTCTACAGCAATATGCGAAAATTCTTCCAATCGCTTCCCCGTTTTAATGGCTTAGAAACTAAGTTGATTCAAACTGACAATTATGTTCATCGGCTTAAAATGCCTGATCGCCGTTAAATCGTGATCGCAATTGCAGAAAAAGCCGATTTGTCAACATTATATAACTGCAAACGTATAAAACAGATACAACTAAGACTGGTAAAAAACAAAGTTCGCAATTAACCAAAAAGAACTTCGCCTCTACGTTTTACAGATTTTAGTATTCACACGCACGCGTGTGAGCGTTTCTCTCTGTATGTGTGTGTGCGCGTGTGTATGTGTGTATGTGTGTGTTGCTCTCGACCAAAGGCATGTATTATAATCGTTAACCCAAGGCCCTAACCTTATCAGCCCGAGTTTCATACAGCTTAACTCAAAAGGATCCAAAGATGCAACCTTAAAAAGACTGAAAAAGAAAAACTAAATTCACAAGATAACAATCATAATTATAAAAAAGTTGTATTTACTCAACCCGTCCGCCACGGTCAGCAGATGTGATACGGTCATTTTAAGTGGAATAAAGCTGCTTTATCTTCTGAATTTTCCTTCTCCTAGACAGGTTGCTCAAGCAAAGTTAGACAACTCAATCTGTCTTACTATTTACTTATAGCTTGGGATAGAACAATAAAAATGTAATATCAGGGTTAAATGAAGAGGTTGACTGAAGTAGCACATTAGCTAGGTAATGGTTTGACAGTTGCTAACGCAGCGTACTATTGCTAGGCTTCATTTTCAAAAACAACTGCTCAAAGCAGTATCTAGTACCAAACATGTCACTACTTGCTGGGCGTGGGTGATAATCTCGGTGAATCGCCCTGATGGAAGTACGTAGTTCTAATAGAAATCGAGGATGTGTCAAGGAAGGAACTTGGACTTTATATCTTCTGAACTGTGAAGATCAATAAGTTCCATCTGCAGTTGTAATGATACTTCTTCACAATCAACGTAAAAAGGGAGAAGAGAACATTTTGAAAGTTGGGTCTAGGGCAGCACGAATTGTCTCGAGAGCTACATTTGGCTCTAGAACCGCGAGTCGGGGACCTGCTGCAAAGTCTCACCATAACGATCTCTAGACTCCTTCCGAAATGACTTTGTATTTACAAAATGTACGTTAATAAATGCGACCAACACGTAGACCGTAAAGAACGTTCTTCTTATTTACTGACCGTACGCATACCAAGACTGATGGAATATATTGTTATGAAGGAATTCTATCAGGAGTGTGCGGAGTTTCGGCTATTAAGACACTGAGGTTGATAGTGTTTATCTGACCTCGGTATCAGATGAATTGACCAAGACGACACCTGAATAAAAATTGGTCAGTGAAAAATTATCAGAAGTAAAATTGCTTATTTGAATATTAATTTATGAATATAATTCCAACTGTTTACTGAGTATGAACTTCCTTATCCCCCAGCCTAGTAATGGTTTAAATAGTAACACTGCTGTTTTTTCTACAAGGATGGCTTTAGCATTGAATAACCCAAGAGGGTTGATATGCAATTAAACAAAGAAACTGAAACCAAACAAAAAGGTGCAAAATTAATCACTGTTTTTATCCATCAACTTCCCAAATACTTTTGAATTCATCTAGTCGACGGATAATTATGATAAGTTTTAATTTATAATAGACACTGTAAGAAATTTCATGGACTGAAGATTCGTCCTTAACGTAGATTTTAGCAACCTCTGCATACATTTTTTTCTTTTCTCATTAAGTCGAGAACAATTACCTTTTTGAACTACTCTTGCCCCTTCATTAGGATTAAACCCGAGTCAACTCTTATCCAGACAATTACTCCCTGTTAGGGCCCAATTAATGTATCAAATAGGTTTGTTTAAGATATTTAATATGATTATTAACTACACCAGTTCTTAAAAACACTAACATTGCAAAATGATCGAAATAGTTAATTGAAGATATAAAATTGTTAGCAAATTAATAAAGAAGAAAAAATATGAAAACTGTGATCTCGATTCTTCCTCTGATCGCCAGTTTACTCAGTTTCTTTTCCAGCTTCTTGAGTATTATTCCAAGTGCTCCAACGACAATTGGCATAACTGTCACCTTCATGTTCAACAATTTTTTCAGCTCTCGGGCAAAGTCGTGATATTTGTCTTATTTTTCGCTTTCTTTTATTTTTAGTTTGCTGAAACGGTAAATTTCATTAGTTGAAAAGTTCTTTCATGTTGATTAATGCTAGTCTTCTGGCCGGGATTGGATGGTCCAGTTGCATCTGAAAGCCAAACTTTAGTCTCTTGCACAATTCCATTTCCCATGCAGTGATACCTATTCTTGTATTAATTTGGTGCTAGTTAGCTTATTGGTTTTGGTGGTTTTCACTTAAGTCCAAATGATACCAAGTCTCCACAACTCTCCAGCACTCTTCTCAGTATTCTAGTGGATTTCAGCAACGCTATGGTCTTGACAGTCTCAATTATCTACGGATTTCCAGTTTCCCCGGTTTCTTTTCCAGATTTTTCAGGGTTGTTCCAAGTGCTCCAACTATGATCAGTATTACTGTTACCCTAATCTTCCACTTGTTTTTAACTCTCTAGCAAGGTCCGGATACTCATCTAGTTTTTGTTTTCTTTTTCTTTTGTCTCTTCAGAACTCAAGGACTATTCTAAGTGTTCTTGCTGAATTCAATAGTGATGTAGTCTGGACAGTTTGAATCCTCCCTGGGGTTTCTAGTTACGTCATTTTCTTTTCTAGGTTTGGTTTGGTTTCTTTGTTTAATTGCATATCAAACTTTGTAGGTTATTTAATGCCAAAGCAATTCTCCTAGAAGAACAGTAGTTGTACTATTTAATCCATAGCTGGGAGGATATGGGGATTCATACCTTTCCCAAGGGTATTTGCCCGAAAGTGAACATAATAGCGCGACTAGAGTACGAACTCGCTTACTACGATTCCGCAGTCTATCGCTTTAACCATTACACCACGAGGACATCCCCTTTCTTTTCTAGTTTCTTGTGGATTGTTCTGAGTGTTTCAACTATGATTGGTCACCTTCATATTCTATAACTTTTTAACTCTCTTGCAAGGTCCAGATATTTCGAAAGATTTTTGCTTTCGTTTCTTTTATTCTGCGATCTCCTAGACAGCGAAATCCACTTGTTTGTTTGTTCTTGTCTATTACAACTAGATCTGGTCTTCTAGTCGGCATTGTGTGATTTGTTTTTATCTCAGAATCCTGTTTCTGGTTCATACGTGTAACATTTATCTGTAGGGTCGCTGGCACAATTCCCAATTGATCAGATTCCCCACCCAGTCATGCATACTCTTGCATTTCTTTTATACCAGCTTATTATGTGGTTAACCGTTCCCCCCTCTCTCTCTCTCTCTCTATCTATCTATCTATCTCCACATAGTCTACACTTTTAATTCTCTTTGGTTTTCTCTGTTCAAGCTTTTACATAATTATTTTTACATTATCATCTTTATCATTATTGTCAAATGGGAATGATTTTTTTTAACCTATATAATTGCTTGCAAATTATTAGTATTCGGAATACTTGAAACCATATAACAGAGTTCTAGTAAATTATTTTTATTAAGTAGAAATAGTCACAGGAAACCATATAATTGCTTGCAAAAAATACTGACCTCGGCATTAAATAACCCTATATGTGTTGGCATGCTGTAAAATCAATCAACCAACCAACTTCTCTTGACCTTGAGATCTATTGCGCATGTACAAAATAAGTGCTGTTTTTCGCCATGAACTTTCCAATTATTTCTGCTCTCATCCTATAAATGATAAATTTAATTTATCCAAATTGGATTGACATATGGTAAAAAAAAGTCAAAGAATTATGGTAGGACTAAAAAGACAACGTTTTGAATTTGGTTTTACGGAACTGCTTAATCTAAATTTAAATCCCCAGTAAAAGAGTCCCTTTATCTGCAGAGAACTGAAGATTTATTTCAAAGATAACCTGAAAATGAAAACAGTAACGATGACATCAGTCGAAAAAATAATGAAGCTTTTTTGTTTTTAGGTTCGTAACCGTAATTTAGAAACTAGTTGATCAGCATTAACCTCAAACATTTTGTACATTTTGTCACTCAGAATACGTGTTCAGCTGTGTAATCTTGAATTATAAAAGTTAAGTCTGTCACGAAAAAGAAATACAAGATTAAACCCTGTGTCAACAGAAATATTCCACAAGTTAACCCAGGATTATATGCAATAAGAAATAAACAATAATAAGAGAGTAGAACTATTATAACAACTAGTAGTACTTATCTGTATAAAATGCTAGTTTTAAAATGATCATTAAAGTTCTTAAAATACCTTGTCCTAAAATCTTTTCGGCGGACATGAACCGATATAACCCCAACTCAATATTTTTTGTTATAATAAAATAAAAGATATTTTCTTTGGAATAACATCGATTGAAAACTAAATTTTTGAAATTATAAACAAATTTTTGGAAGAAGCTGTTCGTTTCATTTCTTGAGTTGGGGAGGTCAGTTTGCTACCTTACCTTTATGTCAAGTCGAACACCGACTAGCACTGTATTTCGACGAATTTCTTGTCTCGGACAACCTATCTGCATTCGGTCTTTCTACATTTTAGCACTATGCATAAAATTGTATGGTCATTGTCTTAGTTATTCCAACTAGCTCTTGAAGATATTGTAAAATATTGTCGTTGCAAAATTTTTCCACGATTTCCACTCTTGGAGAGCTTTTAGTAGGGTCGTCAAATTCAAAGTAAATGGAACAAAATGGCCGAGGGGTGTCCTGTTTGGCGTAAAAGTAACGTAGCAAACTAATCCCCACTTTAAAATTAAACGGGCAACTTTTCCCTAAAAACTTTCTGATAATCTGAAAATTAGGTTCTTAATCGATATTATTCCGAAAAAAATTTCGCAGAGCGATCCATAACAAAATTTTAACATGGTCTAACAGTATATGTCTACCGATCTTTTAGAGTTATGCCTGAGCATGTGGTTTTCAAAATCTCATTTGACAAATATTTTCATCATCAGATAATCCCTGGGGTGACAGCATTGTATGTATTGTCCTTGTTTGACCTTTTGGTGAGGATTAGCAACCTCACAGAATTTCCAGCTCTGCTCATATAAGAAGTTATACGACCAAACGAGAAGTTAGTGTTTGGGTAGTAAAGAGTCACTTGCGACGAAACGATTATCGTTGCTGAAAAAACAACCGACAAGCCAAGTTCAAATCCTGGACGAGGTTTTTTGTGCTTTATTTCCCACTAATGCCCTTGGAAAAGGCATGACTCCATATTTTCTCCCCCAAGCCATTGATAAAAATTTGGGCCGAATGGGGTCTTTCGGTAGTGTTCTGGGGTGTGTGTACTCCTTCATTGTCATTACTTCCAGATCCACTCTAAACCGAAGTAGTTCCTGCAAAGGTAGCATCTATGAATCAAATGGATATGTTTGAAAGTTATTCGACTAGAATACTTGAAACAAAATAACTATCCAGGCAAATTATTATAATTAGAATTATATTTGAAACCATTTAACTACAAATTTAACCCCTTCATTGCCACTACTCTAACATTTGCTCTGACACGATGAGGTTGTACTTTTTAGGGTCCCATCTGTGGCTTTCCCAGTCGGCTGGGTTGGTAGAATACACCGACTGCACCACTGCAGAGGGGTAACCCCCCCAATGAGTGTCTTGGATATGACACATAAACAATCTAAGGGTAAGGTTCCAGGATGCCGGGGCTTTGGAGAATGCGGAGCACTCCTTCATTGCCATTGCTCCCAGGTCCACTCTGGCCCGGCGTGGTGGCACTTGATAGGGCCCTATCTATGGGTTAAATAGAACTAACGGGATACCCATGCTAAACTGAACTGTTTGACAAAACTGAATAACTTGAAATAGAAATTTTTTTGACAATTAAACCGTACTTATATTTGAACTGAACCAATTAAACCGTACTTATATTTAAACAATTAAACCGTACTTATATTTAAACTGAATTATTTGAAATGGAACTGTTTTTTTACATTGAAATTGTGCTTACACTAAACTGATTTGTTTAATATAGAACAGTTTTGACATTTAACTGTATGTAAACAAAATCTATACTTATACTAAACTAAATTAACTGAATTAAAACTGCCTGACTAAACTGAATAGCTTGAAATAGAAATGCTTTTCACAACTAAATATTACTTACATCTAAACTGCGTTGTTTGAAATAGAACTACTTTCATAAAACTGGATTTGGCGTTGAATAACCTACAAAATCCAAACTACCAACCAACCAATCTGTGGCCCGAATAAATCTATTTGAAAAGTATAAGTATTGGATTAAATGCTTGGAACTATATAACTATGTACAATCAAATGATTATTATTAGATAGGAATAGTTACTTCACAACCATATTGTTTATGAATTATAAGCATTGGATTGAGATACTTTAAAACATATAACTGTGCGCCGAAAATTATTATTATTATTATTATTATTATTATTATTATTATTATTACTCCTATAGAGTTTTTCACATCAGCGTTACCTGATGGTTTTTCATTGGAGTTTGAGTGACAGCAAGTCTCCTCAAGTCTCCAGGACTCTTCTCAGTATTCTGGCCGATTTGAACAATGATGTCGTTGGGATGGTCTCCACTCGTCCGCCAACTTCCAAGTCCTCCAGGTCCTTTTATAATCCTTTAGTTACTGTGTCAAAAGCACCAATCACAGCTTTTTCAATTCTTTAGCAAGGTCGAGGTACTTATCCTTCTTTTCACATTCTTTCAGTTTTATTCTGTGGTCAGCCGGGACAGTCAACAATTTTACAAAATCTCTTTTTTTTTTTTTGTTGATTATTATAAAGTCTGGTCTTCTGGCCGAAATTAGGTTATTCGTGTGTATGTCAAAGTCCCATAGGAGTTTATGTGTGTCATTTTCTAGGACAAGGTGCTGGGTATGGTCAAATTTAAATTTCTTGCACATTTCCCAGTGGATCACCTTGCCCACCTAGTTGTGTCTAGTCTTGTACTCTTTCTGTGCTAATTTGCTGCATTCGCATATTATGTGCTTGATCGTTTCATCTCTGTCACCACATAGCCAACATTTGCTATTTTGTTATGTCTTATCTATCCTCGCTTTGATATGATTGGTTCTTATGGCGTTGTTTTGTGCTCCTATTAGGAGAGATTCTGTTTCTCTTTTAAGGTTTTCTTTTTTTAGCTAAGTCCAGGTTTTGTAGTGTGAGATGTTGTTTATTAGTCGTTTAAAACGTCCATAGAGTTGTTTTTCTTCCCATTTTTGTTTCCTAGTTTTTGTCATTCTGTTGTCTATCGTGTGGTCAGTATTGTTTCCGATGTTTCTTCGGGTCGTAACGATGCATCAACGGTGTCTTCGATGCTGGCAAGTCCTCTTGCTCCCTCTTTTCTAGATACATATAGTCTGTCAGCGTCGTCTCTGGGGTGTAATGCCTTATGCGAATAAAAAAGTGATAGCATTGGAAGGTTTAAAATATAGATATGATTAAGATCAAATATTTACAAATGAATAAAATTTCGCAATCAAATAACCCATAAAGGGTTGATATGTCATAAAAAAATAAATCAAATAAACTATTATTCAATAAAACTTGTTTATTTCTAAGATCACAAATTATTGAAACTACAGGAACCAAAACCGTGGATATGGAGATCTCTGTATTCACGAATTACCAGAATAACATTTTATTCATTTCTTGCAATTTTGTGAGAATGAGTTGATTAAGTTCATCAGCTAAAATAGAATGTCAAGAATTTGGCCTGGGTATTTTATTTCAAGTCCAATTTGCTGTTAGATCGAATCATTACCAGCTTCCCAATTCTATTTCATTCATTTGAATTAATAAGAAATTCTAACAGTTTATATCTGGGCAGCAAGTAAACATAGTAATATCTGCAGCTAATTAAATTTTATCTTTTATAAATTAAAAAACAATAAAATGAAAAAATGTAAAAATAAAATGCGACCGTGTAATAACATTTCAGACAACAATATGAATGAAAAAAAATGTTTTCACTAAAAGCTATTGTTCGGATGTGCTATCCAAATTTTGAGAACGAAGAGACAGTTTTTTATATAATACCTGTTCTAATCCTCTCTCTCTCTCTTCTCTCTCTCTCTCTCTCTCTCTCTCTCTCTCTCTCTCTCTCTCTCTCTCTCTCTCTGTGTGTGTGTGTGTGTGTGTTCGAAGATGTCTTATAAAAGTACGCTCCACTCAGAATAAGACGGTAAATTTACACGTACAATTAGTTTAATGCAAACAACAAGACGAGCCGTAAACCTGCTGGGTTCTCGTTACTACGGAGGCATATGAGGATGGTTATGCTTCAATTTAGGAAAAAGTGTGTGATTCTAATTAGCATTTCATACTTATTTCTGTTAAAACTTCGATGATTAAAAGAAACAAACCATTCCATTTCGAATCGCTTTATTCTCTAAAGTGGATCATTTAAGTATATCACTTAATAAATATCTCGCAATGATATGCCGTTTCTCGAGGTTACGACTAAACACACACAAATTATATACATACGTGGTGCATTCAATAAGTTTCCAGACTTTTTGTACAGGCATTTAAAATTGTCGTAGACTCTTGAAAATTTCAGTATGTTATTGCTATACATCTTATGAGATGACTGACCAATTTTTATGATTTCAGCTTCAAATGAAAAGCTACAGCAGCAATTGGAATACACCCTACTAAAGCCTGATTGTCACAGCTGGTGAATTTCAAAAATGCAATCTGGACGTGAGGAAGAACGATATGCAATAAAATTCTGTTTTAAACTTGGAAAAAATGCCATGCAATGTAAGCTGGATCGACTGCTATGACCCAGAGACCAAGAGACAGAGTTCCAAGTGGAAGGCCAGACAGAGCAAATCCACCCACAAACTTTTGATGATCCCTTTTTTAGACAGCACTGGCATGATCTACATGCACGGTGTTCCCACTGGACAGACAGTCAACAAGGAATACAATGTTGAGGAATACAATGTTGAGGCGAGCACTGTTCAAATCGGGTCAATGGCATTTCTACCAGGACAATGCAGCAGTACACAATTCCATCCTTGTCACAGACTATCTGACCAAGATGGGCATCAAGACAGTTCCTCACCCTACCTATAGTCCAGATCTTGCTCCCTGGGACTTTTGGTTATTCCCTAAGCCCACAGGCTGTCGTTATGAGACAATTGAAGAGATGAAAGAGGCTGTGACGAAGGTCATTGACACTCTCACACAAGAGGACGTTCATAGGGCCTTCCAGAAGTAATTGGAACGGTACAAGTGCATTGCAACCGAAGAAGATTACTTCGAAGGGGACTAGAGTTTCATGTATGTACGTACTCTCAATAAAAGTGCCCATACGAAAAAAGTCTGGAAACTTATTTAATGATCCTCGTATATACATATATATAATGTAATGTAGTTTACTATATTTGTAAATAAAGAGTGCTAAATATCAGTGATAGAGCACATGTAGATCTAAGTTAAGACTAGGTAAACACAGAGGTAAAGGTGTTTGACGACTGTTTATGCATAGGCGAGAAACTAACTGAGAACAAGCACTGCTATTCTAATATACATATGTGTAACTTTGAAAATTAGATTATTGTTGTATATGAAGGGATTACAACAACATAGTATTTTAAGATTGTTTTCAATATTTCTCCTGGTCGAGGCTGCAAATACACGATTTCCAAGCAGTTGATATTAAAAGTATTTGAGATACTAAAATACATAAACAACAAAAGAAATAATAAATCTTATTTCTACAGTTATAGAAAAATACTTAATATCACGCTTTTCTGCCATTTATTATTCAGAATGTCCGTAGGAGGGAATAAAATTCCCGATTTTAGTAAGTACATGCTATTTGATCCTAACAATTAATCTTTGACTAATTCTTCCAATGTAGTGCACGCCAGAACTACAATTAAATGAATAAACAAAAGAGCTATTGTGGTGGGGAGGATGAACGTCCAAGTCGACGCTAAGATCGGTTTAGTTGAAAATAGAATTCGTGTATTGGCTGAAAAATAACACTGTTGTACAACTGATGAAATTCACTGTGCGAATCTATCGTTAATTTTACCTAGACAAAGAAAACGTAGATTAATAGGACATCTTTGTGTGGAAGCTGTTTTGATTTTATTGAAATTAAATGTTTTAATTCTAACTACAGATGGTACAAGGTCTAATGGAAAAACATTCTTAGCAAGAGTAAAGTAATAAACTTAATTTCTTCATCAAGCTTAGAATCAGATCAAATTGTTAAACCCTTATGTGTAAGAGACTTGATTGAATTAACTTTTTGTTTAGTAGGAGTCCCAATGGATGAACGTGGGTTTTCCGTGTATTATTTAAGGAAACAGGAAGTGCTCCGACAAACTAAGACATCTAAAAAGAAAAAAGAAGCGTTAGTTTCTTTATCTAGTGTGAACTTAAAGGCGAGGGGAATACTGACATTATATGTACTATATACTGATCTCATAAGTAATCATAAGTGCTACAACAAATATAGCGTAAACTTGTCTGTCATCTTAACCAAGTCACGCTATCATTTCCATCCCAACATGTTAGAAACTATTTATATGAGGTCTCACCAGCATTCCCTAAATAAACAAAGGGAATGCTTGCTTGGACTTAAATTTTTCGGACTATTGTCCTCATATTTGTCGCCATGTTTATCATAACGGTTCGGCCGTTGTACGCTCCGGCGTACGACAAGGGCGTGTCCTGCTTTTCTATTGGTCTGTAAACCCTTGAGGAACATGCTTTACCTGATTACACCCTCGCCGGGTTGCTTTTCAGTTTAATCAGGAACCCTTGAGGCTACCAAGATATAGGCACCTCGCCTTTCCCAGATTCGTTTCACTTCGCCAAATCACGCACGAATCCAAAACATCATCGTGACTGAAAGACTCAGACATCATCCACAAAATATTGGAGCAGGCCATTCCTTTCTTTCCTTTATTCCATCAACTTGGAACACCAATCTGAAAATACTGGCCACCACAAGCCTTCAACAAATCCATGGGACGGTGAATTCCTCTATAGAATTACTTCTTAACGTACGCCCAAAACAATCTGTAACACAACTTGGATGAATCTCTGTCCTAATCTCGCGTCAGCCCACGATTCGCTCAAAAACAGAAACCTAAAAAAATATTTCCTATTCCACAAAAACCCAGTATTCCAAAAAAAGTTTAGAATCAAGAAAATTTTCGTAAACCTAATATTAGATCTCCTGTTAATGGTTTTCGTCAAATTTCATGATATGAAACAGGAAAAAACAATTCCTAATGTCGCCTTTAAACTCAAACAAACTCTCTTTTTTTTCTAACAATTCTGAACAAGTCAAACCAATATTACAATATGTTCACAATCAAAGTTCACAAATGTTCAGCTTTTTTCTTTTTCTTTTCAATCTATGCACTGTCTATTTTCCTAAAAATGTTCGTTTTTTCCCCTTTTTTATGCTGTGTTCATCAGTGTTCAAGTTTCTTTTCTTTTTTTTTTCTTCTCTGTCTTTTTCTATTGTCCTGTCGTCTTTTTTTTGTCTTTTTTTAATAATAAATTGCTCATTCACTATCTTTTTTTTAAAAAACCTTATATCTGATTCTCTTTGTCTTTACCTTAATATAATAACTATAGGTTCTTGCCTACCCGTTTATTCAATATCTAACAAATATTTCCATAAAACAAGCATGGTTCATTAATCAAACTTTTTCAGCAATATTCTTTCTTCTTTCAGCAAATATCTCAACAAAAGCATGGCTCGTATCCAGCCATCATTTTTCATTTTTACCTGTTCCGAACACGACAACACAATACTAGTATCTTGCTTACTTCCAAAGATGAGTTTGTTTACTTATGGCTCGTCAATCATTTTAACTCAGGGACCATCTTTCTTCTCTTTTCACAGCAACCTGCTTGTATGTTTCCCTCTTACTCTCTTTCTCTCTCCCTCACTACGATTCAAAGTTACATATAGCAGTAATTGTCATTTTTCTATGCTTAGGGCTCAATCGGGTTTTTTTTTTTCCTGAAATTATTTCCAATTTTATGTTTTAGAAAGGCCAAATAACATTATTATATAAGCCAACAAGACTCATTTTACTTCCCACTTGTCATTATTACTCATTTTTTTTTTCATTATTATAATCATTTTAAATTCTTTCCACGAATCCTAATATGACAGGGAGAAAAATATTCGAATGAGCATTTTACTTACAGTCTCTTAAGTGTTTCTCTTTTTTTTTCTTTTTTCTTTTCTGTTTTTCGTTGTTGGTCTGTTCTTGTTTTCTTCTTTCTTCCAGCATGTCACATTTTTTCTTAATTCTTTTTTTTTTTTCTTTTTTCTCGATTTTTCTTTTCGTGTCTCGTTCGTCTTCGAAGTGCTGCATTCTGTTTCCGATTCTCTCTTCGGTCGTTTCTTTGATCGTCTACTCAGGTTCGAAATCATGCCATGGTGGGCATGCCTGACCTTAGGCACCAATATGAAATATGTTGTATAGCCACATACTCATATACATGCAGATGTAAGCAGAAACATAATGACGACTTCAATGAACGAAACAAACACACTTCTTTAAAAAAATATACCTCACACACTTTATTCTTGAAAGGGTTGAGAAAGGGTTGCGAAAGGGTTGATGTTGGTTATGTGTGAGAGGTGAGTTGGAGACAGAACAGACTGCCACAAATTGACCCCAAGTTCCTTTGACCATAGCAGCACTTCTTCCTCATTCTGCTGGGCTGCTCAACCGGGGTCCTGAGGGCCCAAGCCCTCTGTCTGGAGCTAGTTCTCACTCGGCAGGCAACTGCGACTGGAACTGAATTGCAGCTCGAACTCCAACTGCGACAGGAACTCACTGCCTCGAACTGAACTTTGCCTGCCTCGAACTCCAACTAACTCAAACCGTCTGTGGCACCTGGTTATATAATTGTTTGACACCCACAGGAAGAAAGTGGGCGACGCATCTGCACCGAATTCAACCCGTCCACAGGTCAAGGTGATATTCCGATATTTTCGACCGGGTGCACCTGTTTCTTGATTGACGGTTCGGTCGAAGGTCAATATGTTACACAAGGATCACTTCGCACCTAAGACGTATAGGCAGTTATTGCAGCGTTACACCAAGCTACCTCACATATAAGATCTCCCTAAGATTCACAAAGATGGTATTCCGCTTAGGCCGATTGTTAGTTGCCAAGGCTATGTGTGCCACACTCCGAGTCGCCTCCTTGTGGATATAATTGACCCATTGATAGGAAAGTCTCCTTCATATGTCAGAAACTCATCCCACTTCGTGGAAATAATCAAAGATGTTCCCATCCTATCCAACCAGATGATAAGCTTGGACGTGGTGTGTTTGTTCACCAAGGTACTCTCGGAGGAGGCACTCAGTAGTCAGGGACAGATTGGCCTCTGACACATCCATAGAAAAACGGACCAGTATTCCAATAGATAATCTGATGGAGATGTTGACTCTCTGTACACAAACAACACACTTCGGAATGGGATCACACATATATTGACAGGATGAGGGCTTAGCAATGGGCTCGCCATTATCACCAGCAATGGCGAATATATATATGGAATACTTTGAGGAAATGGCATTAGAATCTATATCTCTAAAGCCAACTATATGGTTAAGGTACGTAGAGGACACCTTAATACTCTGGCCACACCAGGAAGATGTTCAGATTCTACTGGACCTTGTGAACTCAATAAGACCTTCGATACAGTTCACAATGAAGAAAGAAAGTAACAACACACTCCCATTCCTGGATGTTCTATCTCGAACGTAGCAAGGGTTCAAGACATCCGTATACCGTAAACCGACATTCACCGGACAGTACCTCAATTTCAACTGCTACCATCCATACAGCGTAAAGAAGGGGATCGTCCGCTGCTTACAACTCCGGGCAAAAGTCATAAGGGGTGACCCAGGGACATTAGATAAGTAATTGGTCAGTATAAGTAGTACCCTACAATGTAGACTGGGTACATGGTAGCAGCCAAAAAAACTGGGATAGACGGATGCAAGAAAAGGAGGAGGTGAACAACACTCAGAAAACAGTCTGCCTGCCTTATGTGAAGGGGTTATCAGAGAAAATACAAAAGATCTGCCGTCCATATAACATCAGAACAACCTTCAAAAGCTTGACGACACTTCGCAGATATCTCTCCCGAGTAAGAACCTCCATTGAAGAGAACATGACTAAAGACTGTATGTACGCTATCCCTTGAAGCTGCAGAAGAAAATATAAAGGAGAAACAGGCCTCCTCCTCCTTAAGGTGAGATTTCAAGAACACCAGAAGGCTGTAACACGTGGGGAAGTGGAATAATCAGTTGTGGCTGACTACATATGGAGAGAGAAGGGAGATCACCGCCCTCTGTGGGACCAGGTTGAGATCATAGACAAGGAATGCCATTGGAAAGTTCGTAAACTTAAAGAATCAGCACATATGCAAAGCCACAAAAATCTCCTGGGCCGACCAAGCATAGAAATTAATACAATATGGGAACCAGTAATAAGGAGTTCCAGAGAAAATCAATAATAACAACAAAGTTGCAATACGAGCTCCGGTAAAAAAATGCAATGATAACAGCAAAATTGCAATATGAGCACTGGTAAAAATGGTTGCTGAAGACATTAGGTTTAGAATACCCAGAAATTCATACACAAATGTCCTCAAGGATAAATGGTAAAGTGGATAAAGGCGTTGGTGAGATCCAGTGACATGCCCAAAGAGTGTGAGTTCAATACCCGTTGGAGAACTTTCATAGGGGGGAATTAACAGGAGATAACTGATAACTTCCATCCATTAAAACGTGGCTCGAAAAACTAAAACAGTCTACCCCGGTAAGCGAAATAAACGGTTAAGTTCGACATTCCAACCACCTTAAGAAGGCCGGAGCGTACAACAGTCGAAACGTTGTGATAAATATGGCGACAAAGATGAGGACGATAGTTCGAAAAATGTAAATAATGTACTTAAAACCTCATCTCAGAAATGTAGACATATTAAAGTAGTCTCTATTTAATCTCCTTTTTTACCCGTCCCTATTCCCGGCTATTTTTGATCGTATAAATATTTCAATTATTATTGCTCTAACGAGCTAAGCACGAAACCAGTTAGCAAGCCCTTACCTTTTTCATCTTAGAGCTTTAATTTTCATCATAGCCAAGAAATAGGCTTTTTTAAACAAATCATACAATTTTATACTACAAACAAAATCTTCATATAAATGCAAACCCCATCGTCCTGCATTTGAAGTCAGGTCATCGTATCCATTTCCTACACCGATTACCATTACATCATTATATATATATATATATATATATATATATATATATATATATATACCACATGCTTTAATGATTAGCAACTGAACCAGTTCCATGACTAAATTCATCTGATGAGGAAGATAGATAGACACTCGGCCAGATCAAAAATAAGACCTGATAAAAGGTGAATGAATACTTTATTTGATCAAGATTTTGATTTAGTTAGGTTAATGTAGACACAGAGTCAACAGTACTTAGAGACAGTCAGTTTCTCTCCTATGCGAACATCCGACTAAATCTTAGATACATATGCTCTATCACCGATATTGAGTATTCATTATATACATATAATATTCATTATATATATATATATATATATATATATATATATATATATATATATATATATATATATATATAAGCATAATGAGAATTTTAGTAACTGAAAACGACGACAGTATACACTGGTAAATCATGGCCTGTTATTAACAGGTTATCAACCATATGGAAATCTAATCTCTAATAAAAGAAAAGGAGAATTCTTCCAAGTTGTAGCCGATTCCGTATTGTTGTACTTGGATTCTGACGAAATACTTGAAAAATAAGCTATATTGAAACTACACAAGGAAGCTACGTCCTATTTTGAAAAAGAAACGTCCCACAAAACAGCAGTTTTACGGTCTCTTACATTCCATCTCATAAACCATCAAAATAAGCAAAGGAAGACATGTTGTAGAACTCATGAACGACTTTTTCTATACAGATACAACAGTATTGGACGACCAGCAAAAACTTGAATTCACCAACTTAGTGGGGACATTGGATACTGTTTAAAAGACCCTACAAAAGCAATGACTGATAGAGACGGTTGGTGAAAGTGGGTCAAAGTATTCCGTGCAGTCGACAATCCTTGATGATGATGATGATGATGATGATGATTGATAGATATCAATTACATTGCAACTCTGCAACAATGTTTGGTACTTCAGATAATTAAACACGTTCAATGCGATACGACCACCAGTGGGTTGATTCGTACTAACAAAAAATGTTATACGATATGTCGTATCACATAAAGCCTATTCAGTTCGTTTGTGCCTTTCAATGTTTTAGAGTGAAAAGACTTGTTTCTATAATTCAGTTTTCTAATCAAATCGTTTTGTGTCTTTGTATTTCTATGTATTAATTCATTTGATTAAAAACATTCACAACAAATAATTCTCGCATTCCCAAAAGGTTACGCCCATCTTTCGAATTTCCCTGCAAATATTCTCACAATTTACTTTTCTTTTCCAAATATGTGAATAAGGGACGTCACTCTATTTATCCCCAAGATAGAGGTGTCTATCGGAACAAGCTCATCTCAGACAATTGATAAACTAAGTGAATTCGATTATCAATATTCTGGCTTTGTGCCAAACTAAGCTCCTATTAATAAACTATTTTTGGGGCACTTGCTAGGGAACAATTCTAGTCGAGTTTAAAAGCGCACTAAAGGTAACCATAAGCAGAACTTTTTAGACCTTATTTTTCTAATGAAGGTATCACTGGGAAAAGAGAAAAGTTTTGATAAACGGGCCAAGTTAAAAGCGCGGAAAGGTAACCTGAAGCCAAACTTTTTCTAACCTTATTTTTCCGATGCAGGTTTCATTGTGACCCGATTCCAACTAAACTTTCAGTATATATAAGAGTTCTTTTGAGAATCTCATAAGAACACTTCTTTCTTCACTCTACATTTCATAAGCTCACTTAGAATTACGGTTATCGTCGTAGGAAATGGAATCAGCGACAAGAATTCAAATCCAGGGCGAGGGGGTCTGCGTTTCAATTTCTGATAATGACCTTGGAAAAACATTAATCCAGCTGTTATCCCCCCACCACCACCAGTTATTGGTAAATAGTTGAGCATACTGGGTCATTCAGCTTTAGTTTGGTAACCAGTATAGGAGAAGGAAAATTCTTAGATGTATGAGATGCTTTATAAACGCTTTATTACAGCTTGGATAAGACCTCAATGCTAATTGTTTCTTCTGTTTATGACACTTGGATTCACTCAACTCGCTTAGTTTTATCTAACTGTTAATGAGAGAAGTCCTCGTTACCAGCACGTTGGTCAACAATACAACGGGCCCAATCCTCAGATTAACTGCTTACCTTCTAAAGTTAAAACTCTTGACCCTTCACATTAACTGACTCTGGAATACACTTGCTTAATGTACCGTACTAAAAAGTATTAAATGAATATTGTTGATTGATTAATTGATAGGTTGATTTTAACGGAATGTTAAGGAAATTGCGTACATATTTACATTTTCGAGTAGTTGTTTCTTAAGAGTACTTCTATGCAATACAAATAATTTCCCTGCAGTTCTAAGGTTTAAAGTATTCTGATCAAATACTAATAAGTATATGGCTTCAAGTAATTATTTTCATTTGATAATAATTTGCTGCACACATTTATATAGTTTCAAGTAACTGATGCTATTAAACCTTAGTAAACATTTATAGCTCCACGTAACTATTATTAATTCAAATAATTTACAGTTAATAATATCAAGTATCCCTACAGAATACGAATAATTTTTTAAACGGATCTATTTGACCCGTAAATGTGAACTTAATAGATTCCGTCTCCATAAATCGTTTATATAGGATAGAATTATTAGTGTTAAATTCCAATACTTGAAACAAATTTGACCCATAGACCCTATCAGGTACTACTAATCTGGAGCAAAGCAAACCTGGGAGTAATGGCAATGAAGAAGTACTGCATGCTCTACAGTTCATTAAAACTGGAGCCTCACCATCTGATGCCGTTTAGTACCATACCCAAAACATGATCCCTCCTGAGTTTTATGACTCGCAGACTGAAAAAGTTGAAGACTTCGGGTTTACAGTTATAATTCATACCTTTGGTCAAAAGTGAGATGTACACACTAAAACCTATAAAATGTAATGGTGAAGTTCATTTTTTTTTTTGTCATACCAAGGACACCCTTTTTATTAGTGGGGTTCCTACCTCACGCCAGGGGATACAGTTAACGTATTCTAAATTCCAATGACAGGACTCAAGTCGACTGAAGAAAAAAGGCTGAGGAGCAATTTCTGTTAAACACTTTTTCTCTGATAAGAAAAGATCGATTTGCTTCCTGAATCGATTGGGTCAGGTGTCCTGAGAAATGAATAAACATGGTAGTAATCCCAAAAGATGGTTTCATCTTCTTTCGACCTTTCGCTGTATAATGAAAACGAAAGCCTTATATATATATATATATATATATATATATATATATATATGTATATTCACAACTGTTCTACTAACATTGCAGTAAAGTAATTTAAAGTTCACTAAGAGTGACTTGCTGAGAGCGTGAAAATGTTGTGGTGTTAAGAAGCAAGTTGACAATCGAGCTAAAGCCTCCATGGACTTAGTCGTTACGTGGTTGCCTCTTGGATGCTGTCATTTTAAATCTCTACTCACTGTTCGCTTTACGATTCTCTTCTCTTCTCTTCTCTCTCTCTCTCTCTCTCTCTCTCTCTCTCTCTCTCTCTCTCTCTCCCGAATTTCATCGTTCAAATGGTTGAAATAAGACAGAAATCTATTCAAAGCATGTAATTTTAACTGACAGGTAATTTAATCTTTCTAATCCTATGAGGACCCATTGTTGAAGCGGACTTGCATACTTTGCTTAACATTCTTCAAAACTGAAGAAAAACAACCAAACAAAAGCAAAAATATTGGATAAAAAACGAATTACCTCAGAAAATTAAGCTGATAAATAATTTTTTCACCGTAATCCTTTTATTTTAAACATTACTCTTTGATTTTTTTTGTTTTTGCTTTTTGTTGGTTTTTGTTGAGTTTTTTGTTTCTGCATTCATTTATTTGTTTGTTTATTTGTTTGTTTGTTTGTTTGTTATCGCATTTTTTCTTTTTTTTTTTTCTTTTTTTTTTACATTTTTGGGCAAGAAAAATACGAGAAAATGATTTGCAATGGACTCACACGTCAGTTTGAAGATTTACTGTGTCGAAAATCGTAAAAATGTAAACAGCTAAAAAATCAGATTTCAATTACTGTATATACTTGTGCATAGGTCGATTTTTGGAAACCGAAAAAATACATCTAGATTACTCATCTATAGATATATCCGAGAAAACTAGAAATCAATCTGACAGTTTGAAAATGTACAAATCTGAAAAAACAGATCTTTAACGTTGACAAATAATGGTAAAACCATCCACTTTTTCGTATGTTTACATACCGTCGGATTTTTTTCCATTTTCCCTAATACAGAAAAACTTTAAGATTTTTAAATGGGGAAACATTAAACCTTCATCAGGGCGTATAAGTTGTTAAATGAAACAAAAAAATCACTCATTTTTTTAGTTTCATACAAAAAACTTCCTTATTTTTTGTTTCATTTAACAATTCATATCCCCTGATGAAAGTTTTATGTTTCCACATTTAAAAACCAAAAGGTTTAACGTTGGCAAATAATTTAAGCTATAAATAAAATCATCCTTGTGTTTTTTTCATCAGTATATATCGGGAAAATAGAAATAAATCCGACGGTTTGTAAATATACAGTATAGAGAAAAAAGGTATTCAGTGGATGATTTTATTTATAGCTGAATTATACACCAACATAAAACGTTTCGGTTTTTACATTAAAAATCATCAGGGCCATGTTAATAAGTTATATTGTACCATCTGAATCATATTTCATTTTAAAATGAAACGAAAAAATAAGAAAATGTTTAGCATTCTATTTCCGTTAGTTCTGTTTCAAAATTGTACATAGATATATATTATTAAATGTATATATGTATATAATCGTTATCTAGCAACATCATTTTCTAATCATTTAAATTCTTGATAGAAGAAACATGAGTATGAAATGCA
This sequence comes from Sepioteuthis lessoniana, assembly GCA_963585895.1. Taxonomy (NCBI): domain Eukaryota; kingdom Metazoa; phylum Mollusca; class Cephalopoda; order Myopsida; family Loliginidae; genus Sepioteuthis; species Sepioteuthis lessoniana. The sequence continues at coordinate 30,721,809 of OY757920.1, forward strand.
AATTAGAATCCTACAATTCTTCCAAAATTGAATATAAACACAAATTTGGCATTAAATAAGCTACACGGGTTGATATGCCATAAAATACAACCAATCAACTTAAATAGAAGTATCAAAAAACCAAATATCGAATTTACAAGGAGTTTACGGGTCGTCTAATATGCTACGAAACTTCTCTTCACGTCTATATATATGGTTGGTTGGTTGGTTGGTTGGGTTTTATGGCATATCAACCTTTGTAGGTTATTTAACGCCAAATCCATTTTTATGTAAATAATCAGTTCTATTTCAAACAATTCGATTTAGCATGAGTACACAGTTTAATTGTCAAAAACATTTCTATTTCAAGCTATTCGTTTATTCAAACAGTTCTAACTCAGCTAATTAAGTTTAGCGTAAGTAAAGATTTTGTTTACACAGTAAAGTGTCGAAACAATTCTATATATAACAATTTAGTTTAGTGTAAGTACAGTGTCAATGTCAAAAACGGTTCAATTTCAAACAATTCAGTTCAGCATAAGCACGCAGTTTAAATGTAAGTACAGTTTAATTGTGAAAAAACATTTCTATTTCAAGCTATTCATTTTAGTCAAGCAGTTTTAATTCAGCTAATTCAGTTTAGTATAAGTACAGATTTTATTAACACACAGTTAAATATCAAACCAGTTCTATGTTAAACAATTCAGTTAAGTGTAAATACAGTTTCAATGTCAAAAAAATAGTTCTATTTCAAATAATTCAGTTTAGCATAAGCACGCAGTTTAAATGTAAGTACGGTTTAATTGTCAAAAGAAATTTCTATTTCAAGCTATTCAGTTTAGTCAAACAGTTCAGTTTAGCATAAGTATGCCGTTAGTTCTATTTAACCCATAGATAGGGCCCTATCAGGTGCTACCTCGCCGGGCCAGAGTGGACCTGGGAGCAATGGCAATGAAGGGGTGCTCCGTATTCCCAAAAACCCCAGCATTACTGGAACCTCACCATCAGATTGTTTATGTGTCATATCCAGGACTATATATATATATATATATAGAGAGAGAGAGAGAGAGAGAATTGTAGCAGAACAAAAATGGCTCATTACAGTGAGAATTTTATAAAAGTAAAGTTAGCGACCATAGTCGAGGGTGACCCGAAGGCTCCCTTTTCGATAGCTACTACACCAAGGTGTAGGGGAGGGCGCTACTCCATTCCCAGGATTGCTCCACTTTACCCTTGAACCGTACCTTATAATGCTGAGTGTTAAGCAAGGTGGTATCAAGTACCATTTTTAAAGTCTTTGGTATGACTCGACCTGGGATTGAACCCAGGTCTCCCGGGCCATTGGCGAACACTCTAACCGCTGGGCTCTGGGAATAAAGTGACTTTCAGTTCATTTTTCAAACGATACTTTTCTGGGCTCTGATTTTGGGTTAAACGTCGTTTTCAATCATCAAAATTTTCAATATAACGGAGATAACAACGAAAAAATAAATATCATCATTGACTGTTTATACTGCGGAAACCGAATGAGTTTATGGCTAAACTTGAAAATAATGATTTTGTGAGACTGAAATGAAATCATGAAAATTCTTAATAAAAAGGAGCCCCACAGAAAATTATAAATATTTCCCACATTTTCATTTTAGCTTTATTATTTTAAGTATCAGATGTTTACTGAGTGAATATTCCTTCATTTTTTTTTTTTTTTTTTTGTTAAGATTAATCCCCAAAATAATTAGCAATGAACATAGCAATTTGAAGATTTGCAGGGTCGAAAATCATAGAAAACAGGGAAAATCATAAATTTCAATTAAAGGTCGAATTTTGATTTTTACGATAAAGAAATTAATGTCGACTTATACAGGAGCAATCACTGTTTGAGATTAAAATTCAGGCATTATGGGAATCATAGGAGCAATCCTTAGCATCAAAAATTAATTCCATAAATTGATAATTTCCACGCAATAAGGTCGACCGACGGAATAATAGATCGACTTTTACATGGGTGAAGATGGTAATTCAATAATTTTTATTCAAAGCAGGTTCGATTTACATTTTATTTCACACCATCCTTTCATATTTTCTGGTCTATTTTTTACATCTTTCCTTTTTCTTGGTAGTTTTGTCCTTAGATTTTCCATCTTGACATTTACATTTTTATACACACACACACATTCACACAGACACAGACACACACACACACACACACACATATATATATATATATATATATATATATATATTCATTTTCTCTCTATCTATTTGCCATCGGTCATTGTAAATCCTCTAGATAGCATCCACAGAGCTGTAACTTTTTCCCGGTCGGCCAGCACTGGCGTGACGAACCATCGGAGTCCATTGAGGATCGTCGTCCTTAGTTTTCCAGTAGTGTCCAGCATGTCTTTCTCATCTTACATAAATAGTTTGTGAGATGGAAGGTAAGTGGTCATACATCAATTGGTCTGTCAGTTTTTGTTTTCAAGATCTGTTTAAAACAGCACACAATATCCTTGTGCAGTTCTCATGTAGCTTTTTCCCCGAAAGTTTCGTTTGAGTCCAAGTGGTGGAACTATACAGTAGTACTTATACGGCAACAACTAAGAAGGATTTAGTCGAGCAAATGTTGATTTTGAAGAACTAATATTTAGTCAAAAGAAATGGTGTTGCGTTGTACATGAGAAATTATTTTATGAAGTTGAAATTAAAACAAAATGTGAAGAATAAAGTGAAATTCTTGGTTTCAAAAATCAATTCCATAAATTAATCATTACATACAGCAATTCGACCAGTACATAAATAATGCTATTTGTAGCGATGAATTAGTTTTACAGCATGTCAACTCGTCCAGGATAGTTCCGTGTCAAAAGGTTCATTGTGCGTTCATATTTATATTTCATGTGTAGTTATTTCTTAAGAGCTTTTTTGCACACGGTCCTATTGAATAGGAATGATTTTTAATCAGTTTTATTTGACTCATAGATGGTTTGGTTCGGTCATGTTTTATTTAATGGCAACCGGCTCATTGGCCAAGTGGGTAGAGTGTTCGCCAATGATCGGGGAGCCTGGGTTCAATCCCAGGTCTCGTCATACCAAAGACTTTAAAAATGGTACTTGATCCCTCCTTGCTTAACACTAAGCAATATAAGGTACGCATCAATGGTAAAGTGGAGCAATCTAGGAAAAGGAGTAGTGCCCTCCCCTACACCTCTGTGTAGTAGCTATTGAGAAGGGAGCCTTCTAGTCACCCTCGACTTCGGTCGCCAACTTTACTTAAATATATATATATATATATATATATATATATATATATATTCTATAATATAATTGAAAGAAAAACTCAACAGACCGTAATTTTGCTATTATAAATTTATTTCAGTTAGCTACTAAAAGGCAACCAGCCTTTTTACATAGCATTCACATAATTGATAGAGAGGTTAACAATAATATTCGTTAAAAAAAACTAACCATTAACAAGAAGGGAAAAGATCAAACGGAACCGGATTAGACATTGTCCCCAATCATGTGTGTTAACTCCATATTAGTGTCTTCCTTCCTTCTTTATCTAGAAGTTATTTTTGACTTGTCAGCCAATAAAGTGCGCTGATCTACGTCTGTGGGAAGAGTATCCTTTCTCTGGTCAGATTTTGATTGGTCATACGTCTTTCTTCCTACTTTATCAACGAGTTATTTTGATTAGCAGCTGGTATCACTTTACCAATTTTAACTTCTATATTAAGAAAATGCGTCTATTTATTTACTTATATCTTTATTAGGGAGACATGAAGGTAATGTTACTACAACTTCCAAACTTTTCTTTTATTGAAAGGATAATTTTAAGGGGTTTTCTTAAATAATTTACGTTTGAAATTTTGTCTTTCGTTAATTGATGTATCGCTATTTTAATATTTAACTCTGAATACTGTCGATTTAATTACCATTAAAGTCTACTGTCATTTTATTAATTAATCCTTGATAATTATCTCCCTAATCATCAAACAAGATACTTTTTTAGAACTACCATGGCCCTTAAGCTAATTTATATCATTGTTATTAGTGGTTAGAGTGTTCGCCAATGGCCCGGGAGACCTGGGTTCAATCCCAGGTCGAGTCATACCAAAAGACTTTAAAAATGGTACTTGATACCACCTTGCTTAACACTCAGCATTATAAGGTACGGTTCAAGGGTAAAGTGGAGCAATCCTGGGAATGGAGTAGCGCCCTCCCCTACACCTTGGTGTAGTAGCTATCGAAAAGGGAGCCTTCGGGTCACCCTCGACTATGGTCGCTAACTTTACTTTTTTTATTACACTCAGTAACCACGGTAATGCTGATATCATAACCTTCATTCTCCTATCGTTTTCCCTATCTATTTTTATGTCAGCATTTGAAAATTAGTTCATTCCGTTAAATAGTTGGCTAGTGACTTTGTATGTAATGATTCTTATTTTTTCCTCCAGGTAAATGTTACATCTACCGTTGAAGCTTTTTGGAGTAGAAGATTTCTTAATAAATCTCCACTTAATTTTGGGAGTTTCCTTCCTTCTTTCAAACTCCAATAAATTAGTCGCTGACAAATTATATATATATATATATAATGTGCATATAAATTATATATATATATATATATATATATAGATATATATAATTTGTAAGCGAATAATTTATTGGTAAGATTATTTTTAAACGAACCAGAGCTCATATGTTTACATAGATTTGAATGGTTTCAATTATTGTTATCCAACACTCAAAATTCTATTTAATATTAATCATTTATTCGCACACGGTTAAATGGTTTCAAGTTTTGCGATTAATCGTTTGTACACAGTGAATTGCTATTTAATACTAATAATTCAATTTGATATTTATCATTTGTTTGTAGACGAATAAATAGTTTCAAGTGTTGCAATCTAACACTAATAATTATATTTATGAAGTATTTCTATCTAATTGAAACAATTTTCCTACAGCTGAATGGTTTCCTATAACTAATCTAAGTTATCCTTTGGAATGATTGAAGAGTTCTATTTGAGCTATAGATGGAACTCTAACAAGTATTGCCACTCCAGGTCCGAGTGAATCTGAAAGTAATGATAATGAAGCGGTACTCCACACTCCCCAAACTCCTTGGCTGGAGTCTCACCATCAGATGTATTTTAGTATCATAACCAGGATACATCTTTTAGTGAATGGTCTTACTCCCCTCTAAAGAATAAACTCAGTGTATTCTAATCTTTTTTCCCTGCCTATTGAGCGGAATAATAGAGGTTGAAGAAGAATGTTAAAGACTAGGAGTGATTCTTGTCTTAAATAATCAATTCCATAAATTAATGATTTCGTAACTAAAAATTAAGAGCCAACCTATTCGTGAAAGCGATTATTATGTGAGTGCTTGCGGTAATAATCCGTTTTTAAATTAGATTGTGTTGATACCACACATTTCTATGACACTCTTTCGTCTTCAGTCCCCATCGGCCAACACTTGGGTGGTTCGTCTAGACTACATCCAGTATCCGCACAGAGCTAATGAATATAAATGTGTCTTGGTCAGCCAGCACTGGTGTGTCTATCCATAGCAATCCACCAGAGAAAGTCGATTATGAGTTCGTCCTAACTTCTCCAGCAATATCTAGTACGTCTTGTTTGTCTTACTTGGATAGTTTGTGAGATGGGAGACAAGTGACCGTATAGCTGTTTAATTGTTTTTAATTCGAAATTCAACTTATTTGAGAAGTGTCCCTGGAGTAGTAGCTAAAGTGCTAGACTGCGATATCGTAGTAAGCGAATTTCGAAATCCAATTACGCTATTGCCTTCACTTTCGGTATGAACCGCCTTATCCACCAAGCCATAAATACTCCTCAAAGAAAACAAACCACACCTAAAAAGTTGTTTTAATATTTTTAGTTTACCACTAGGTTCGTTTTGCACTCTGCATTGTGTAAGGAAGGCGGTATCCAATGCAAAGATCTTATAAACTCCCGAAAAGAGTGTTGGACGACAAGCAAGGACTTACGTACATAAATTCTATATGGACACTAGATTCAGTCTGGAGGACCTGCCAAGAACATTTGCTAATAGGGAGGAATTTTGAGGGAGAGTCAGGAAACTCTATACTACCAGTACAACTTGATCATGATGATGATGTATATATATATATATATATTATGCAATTTGATATAATTATAAACAGAGCTCATTATCAGTGATAGAGCATATATCTAGGTTAGGATAGCGTCAACAGCGTTTTTTGTGTTTGTTAGTTTCTCACCTATGCGTTTATCAGACCAAGTGATTTCCATATGGTGAGTATCACTTAGTACAATGTTGTGTGAGGCATGATGGAAAGTATGATCAAGTTTGTGTGGCATGATGGGAAGTGCGGTCAACTTTATGCCGTATGGTTATTTGCATGGCTTTAATAATTTGGTGATTTATATATTTATTTACTTTATCATGTTTAAACTATTATTTTTCTATTTTAATCTTTTGAGAGTTTTTCACTTTAGTCTGAGTGACAGCAAGTGTCCTTGAGTCTCCGGGACGCTTCTTAGTTTTCTGGCCGATCTCAATAATGCAATAGTTTGGATGGTCTCCACTCGTCCTCTTATTTCCAAGTCCTCCAGTTCCTGTACCAATCCTTTGGTGACTGCACTGAGCGTGTCAATTACAATTGATATTACCATTACCTTCATGTTCCATAGTTTTTCAGTTCTTTTCGCTTTCTTTCAATTTTACCATGTGGTCTGCCAGAATGGCAAAGTCCACTATTTGACAAGTTCTTTCCTTTTTTTTTTCTTTTTTTCTTTTTTTTTTTTTTTTTTTGTAAACTTGGTCTGGTCGTATGGCCAAGATTAGATGATCCGTTAGTATCTCAAGATCCCAGAGAATTTGTTCGTATCGTCTAATTTAAGCTTCTTACACTATTCCCAGTGGATCACCTTCCCCACCCAGTTGTGTCTAGTCTTATACTCTCTTTGCGTTAATTTACGGCATTCGCTTATTATGTGATTGATCGTTTTCGTCTCTATCACCTCATAATCTACATCTGCTCTTTTGTTGCGTCCTTTCTTTTTTTTATATAGTTAGTCCTTATGGCGTTATTTTGTGCTGCTATCAGAAGAGATTCAGTTTCACTCGTAAGTTTTCCCTTTCTTAACCATGTCCATATTTTCTCGTGTGAGATTTTGCTTATTTGTTGATTGAAATGTCTATACAGCTGTTTTTATTCTCATTTTGGTTTTCTGGTTATTTTTGTTCCGTTGATGTTTATGTTGTCTGTATTATTTCCGGTCGTTGTTATCAGTCTTTCTCTGCACTTTTTGTGCAGTCTTCTAGTCGTAGCATCGATGCATCGACGCTAACTTGAATGCTGGCAAATCCTCTTCCTTCTTTCCTTGACACATATAGTCTGTCTACGTCATCTCAGGGATGTAAGGCCTTATGTATTGTCATGAGTTTTCTTATTCTCTGGTCAATTTTGTTGAAGTTCTTCTCTGGTCCACTTTAAGAATGGTCCCAAGTATCTTGTGAGCTGAGTTTGGTCAGGAATTGTTCTCTTGGAGTATTCCTTCTGAATTTTGTTTCTCTCATCTCTGCTTATTGGATGCTATCTGCTTCCAATATTCTCAAGTACTTCAAAGTTTCCTTTTCCCCGAGTGTTACTGATTTTTTCTTGGTTTGATAGTTCGATTCCTACCGTCATTTGTCGTTTTCTACTTTTCCTTATTAGCATCGCACATTTTTCTGTCAAATTCTATCCCTATATTATCTGTATAGTCACGATTTTTCCTCTGAATTCCAATTTCCTTTGGGGACCGTTCACAGGCACCAATTATTATTGGTATAACCGTCACCTTCATGTTCCACAGCTCTTTCTGCTCTCTAGCAAGTTCCAAGTATTTTTTTTATCTTGTCGCTTTCTTTTATTTTCACTCTGGAACAACAAAATTAATTTTTTGACAAGTATTTCTTATTATTATTACGATATGGTAACTTTGTTTAATAGCATATAAATATTCATGGGTTATTTAATGCCAAAGCTATCTTTGTAGAATGACATCAATGATACAATTCAACTCACAGCTGGGAAAAACGTGGGGGGGTATACCTACCCTAAAGGTGTCAATCCAAAAGTGATTGTAATGCAGTGACTGAAGTTCGAACTTGCTCACTTCGAGACTTTAAGTCAGCACTTTTATCATCACGCAACAAAACTACTCCTACTTAATTTGGTGCATTAATTTATATTTATTTGCATTTGATTTATCCTATTCTTATATATATATATATATATATATATATATATATATATATATATATATCCTGTATTGTCCTCTGACATATTCATATAATTATTTCAGCATCAAGTCAGTAACACTAAACATTACATTCATCCGATTCGCCTCGAGTCCTTTTTTTATTGGCATTTTATTTCTACATTGTAGAAGCGTATTTATATTTTCTATATTTTGTCCCAATTTATTGTTGTTCGTTAGGCGTTTTCCTACGTCTAAGAAAATTAATATCTTATGAAACTCAGTAAATAATTGGCCACGAACAAACAAGATGGCTCAACCATTCGCCTGCTGCTGGAACTTTTCGTTCGCAGAGTTCTTACTTGTTCCGTTATTGATTTCCAATCTTCGTTCACTTAATCGACTTCTTAAAACTATTGACCCTTTTCTTTCTATTTAACATGCTTTTGCTTGTTTCTATTCGTTTTAATTTCCTCTACAAGACCCCAGCAAACTCTTGATGACCTCCCAGGCTTTAAGTATATTAAGAAAAAGGGTTTCTTTTCTCATAATCGGACTGTATGTGCGTTTACATTGTTTTATAATAAAATTCAACCGAGAAATGAGTTTCTTGAAGTCATTTAATTTATAAATCAATATTTGTCTTTTATCTTATTTTTTCTTCTCGTTATGGGCCTTCCAAATAAAGATGAAGGTTTTCCTACTCGGCCAACACTAGTGTGTCCGCCCATAGGAGTCCATAGGACAAGGTCCTTACTTCTCCAGTAGTGCCCAAGCATGTCTTACACTTCTTGTAGGGTTTTTTTGATTGGAGGTAAATGGCCGTACGGTTGCTGTTTTGTAGAGTAGTGCTTCTTGGATTTGTTCAAAACATAACGCAGCATCCTTATGTAGTTTTCATCCAGCTTCTTCATACTAAAATAACGAATCATTATAGAAATATGCAGAATAAGGTGTAGCAAGCAATGTCAAAAGACTCACTACTTTGATGTTTTGAATATATCCAGAGGGAAAGGTTGTTCTAGCGGCATAGTGGGTAACGTACTGAAGTGTGACATTGTAGTACCCGAGTTCGAACCCAAGTCGGGCTATTACGTTCACCTTAGGACTCTTGGGAAAGGTATGAATCCTCTCAGCTATGGGTTAAATAGTATCAATAATTAACTCCTACAGAGATAGCTTTCGATAACACAAAAGACACACGTAGTAGTGCATTTTGTTTTGTTGTTGTTGTTTTTGTTTTTTCAGATAAGTGGAAATCGTCACAGAAAGAAAAGACTAAATGTTTTTCAAAGTTGTCATTTACTAAACTAAACATAATTTGGCACAAATTCCCCAGAAGTATTGGTCAACCAGCGAGAATCAAACTCACAAATAATGCTCGGCTTACCTATCTTCCAAGCCATTACACTACGCTAAATGCCCTAAAGACTGATGAGATTCATTTTGGTTTTTTATATTATCAAGGAAATTAATACTCAGAATATTACATATGTACAAAGATATTGGCAATAACATTTCAAAGTTTATTTCTTACTCGATCGTCTAGTCAGTCTTTCAGCACCCAACTCCTCACTCGTTCTTTCGTTGTCTTGTTGTCTGTGTCTTTTTCTCGTATTCTGTTATCCGCCATCTTTGTTCTTGTTCGGTTCGCTTTGTGTCACCTTATGACTTTCTATCTGTTCATGCTACAATGCCAACTGTTCTTTGTTCTTCGTTACTGGGATGACAAAAAACGTGGGCATAATTCTTATAAGTACATTACTTTATTATGGACGACACTTCTTGATTACCCACAGCGACATTGCGGAGAATGTGACATTGCAAGCAAAGATGGAACTAACAACTGCTTCATTCAAACACTTTTTACTGATTAGGGAGAGCCCTGTAGCTTAGTAGTTAACATGTTGGACAATGATGTCATAGTAAGTTCGTACTCAAGTAGCGTTATTACGTTCACTTTCAGACAAATAGTCTTGAATCCCCTAATCCATTATCAGCAATGGGTTAAATAGTGCCACTACTCAGCTTCTACAGCGATGGTTTGCCATAGTATAACCCACTGATGTTGATATACAATTAACCAAACAAGCCAAGAAATGAAAATCAATAGACCATGACTTCGCTAGAAACTCAAACTCCACCAACATAGAAAGGATTGAAAAAACGGATGAGACAACAATAACACAATGATACTAAAAACACTTAAAGATAAATGGATACGTCTTCATTCGTGCTTCTTACTTTTTCTTTCTTTGGTTTTTCTTTCCTTTCTTTTCTTTTTCTTTTTTGTTTCTTTTCTTTTGCTTTGTTTTTCTTTTCTCATCTTTTTATAATTTTATAAGTACTGAACAATGACATCGTAGTAAGCGAGTTCAAACTCCAGTCGCGCTATTACGTTCACTTTTGCACTAATGCCCTTGGAAAAAGTATGAACATCCTTATTCCCCATCACCGTTATTTTTCTACCTGGATGTATTTGGCATTAAATAACACATGAAAGTTGATATGCTATTAATCAAAGAAACCAAACCAAACTTACGGATCATATTTTAAACTATTTTTTAAATCTAGAACGTTTTTTTCCTTCATTAAAATCATTCAATCTAAAACCTGGTTTCAGATTGATCCCGAAATCAAAATCTATCACTCATTTCAAGTTGACCCACATTTTTTACTACTATTTCTTATCTAAATTAACCTCTACTGCATAGGATTAATAACACGGGCTGACCATCCCGGTTTTCCAGAAAGCATCTGATTTTTGCGCCAGATGGGTGTTATTAAGTTGATTGTTTAGTCTTAGGAGACCTTCCTATCAACAAAGCAAGTCTAAGTTTATCGCTTGACGCTTCAGGCGCCCTAAAAAGAGAATGCCAAGAGAACCAAGCATTTTTGTGACAGCCGCACATGAGTCTCAAATTGTGCGTGTTCTTCCCTACTTTAAAATGACCTTGTGCCAAAATCTTACCGGGTGAGAGGTCAGATAAATCTTACTAATCTATATTACATGTCAATAATAGATTTATCCAATCTAATTCGCCAAAAAGTTTTCAGCGCTTGACAGCGTTGTTTTCAATAGTCGGTCTCTAGTATTCATAATATCTACAGTTCTGGGAATTTTTGCACACACTTGATATTAGACTATGGATGTTGAATCAAGAATTATGAGATTTTTCCTGTTTTAATCAATTTTGAAAATGTGATGTGCTTTCATAAATCTAGTCACACAAATGGTTTTTCAGGTGTTTAAAAGGTGGTAAAGTTTATGTGTTTCTTCTTCTTCTTCTTCTTCTTCTTCTTCTTCTTCTTCTTCTTCTTCTTCTTGTCTCTTAGATTATGAATGATTTTAGAGAGGATTATGTTTGAGCATTTATATTACATAAAAGAAAAGAAGGCACCCGCAGCGCAACGGTTATCGTCATAGTAAATGGACTTGGTTCTACGAGTTCAAACCTTGGACGAGATTAATACTATTTCACATGGCGCTACTATCCTTGGAAAAGGTATGAACCCAGCTATTTCCCCCACCAACCACCCAGATATGTGTAAATAGTCGGACAGACTGATCCTTTTTGTAAAAAGTACAAACCCCGTTCTGCGGCTAAATTGGATCATACTTTAATACCACCCGGACGAAGTGGGGGTTTAGAATACGCTAACTATATCGCCCGACTATGTCTCTAAATCTGTTGGGAAATTATTGGTGTTTGTTAGGAATTCTTGAAACTATATAACTGCATCATTATAACATGCAATGATTTATTATTACTATTGTGACGCGAAATTGACTAAAATCTCAAAACGGGACTTTATTTTCGCACGTGTGAAGACGGGGCAGGTTGGCACTTGATCCCCTATAGAATATGTCTTCGTTCAGAGTTTTTCTCTCGGGCATATAAGAACTGGCATATTACGTGAGGGATCAGTTTAGGACCAGACTGACCGCCGCTGGCAAGGGGCTCCAAATTTCACACTATCACACACCCACCAGGCCGCTTTCTTCCTTCCCCGAGACAATGGTTTTAGTCGTAATAATAATGATATTGTAGTAGTCGGCAACTCCGGTTTCCCGTGTGATATTTTAGGCACTAATAGGACAATTCTAAGCAAGATAACATAAGGCGAATAGAAGCTAAAAGGGAAATGTGACAAAAACAAATTCGTAGTAGAACGGCAAAGAACAACATAGACCACATGGTAACATAAAAATACATGAATTCCTTTACTACAGTTATATACACTTTCAAAGTGTCAAAACATATAATAATTGGACAGTCCACGAATATAAATGTCTTTTCTTGACTTTTGTCTTTCTTCAAATTGAGAGAGAGAGAGAGAGTGGTATACAAAATTTGGGTATAAAGGAAAATGGCCCCAAAGTTACTTATCTTATTTTCGACGGGGTTCCACTGGAGAATCTTTCTTCTTTCACGGGCTAATAGACTTTGTCCTGTTTTTAATACTGGCTTGAAGAACTCGGGTCCCTCATGTCTCAGTTCTTCTTTTGTCTTCAACCCGGAGTAAAATGGCTATGGTTCGTCTGTCCGCTACGGACCCTGCTCAAAAACTGACTTTTTTATTATTTACTTCCGCTGAGGGGTGGGGAGTCCCCACTTCCGTTTTGGGGTCCCGGCCAATCATTTGGCTTCTCTCTTCTTCCTCTTGGTGTCCGGCGACCTGGGTAAGGTCACCAAGTTTATCCCCTCTGTGACCCACATTCTCCCTTAACGGTCACTTTTTTTTTTTGACGGCTACTACTGCTAATTCAACAGGAGGATAGTTTTAATCTTACCCCTATCGTCTCCGTGGGCTATCACGTGACACTATATTTATCATTGTTATAATATCATTTAATAGTTATTAATGTTATAATGGAAGACTTTAAACCATTTTACTGGAAACAAATTATTTGTATTAAGAATTCTAACTTGAAGGTATAATTGTTTTGAAAGGATTAAAAGTTATTTAAAACCATATAACTATGGGCAGACAAATGATTATTATAAAATAGAAATAGCTACTTGAAATCTTATAATTGATTGCCCTCTCGGATGGGGCTGTAGAATATACCAACTGTATCTCTGCCGAGGGATCAGGCTTCCTCCTCAACAAGTGTCCTGATATGACACTAAACAATCTGATGGAAAGGCTCCAGTAAAGCTGGAGCTTTGGGGAATGCTGAGTACCCCTCCATTGCCATCGCTCCTAGCTCCACTCTGGCCCGAAGAGGTAGCACATGATAAGGGTCAAATAGAACTAAACTGCATACTTATGCTAAACTGAATTGCTTGAAATAGAACTGTTTTGACATTCAAACAACGTACTTTTGTTAAACTGAACTGTTTGAAATAGAACTGTTTTTGTATGCTAAACTGAATTGTTTGAAATCGAACTTTTTTTGAAATTGAAACTTTACTTATGCTAAACTGAATTGTTTAATATAGAACTGTTTTGACATTTAACGGAGAGTCATCAAAATCTATACTTATACTAAACTGAATTGTTTGAATTAGAACTGACAAAACTGAATAGCTTGAAAAAGAAATGTTTTTGATGATTAAACTGTGTACTTATGCTACACTGAATTGTTTGAAATAGAACTGTTTCTTTGTATAAAAATGGATTTGTCATTAAATAACCTACAAAGGTTGATATGCCATAAATCCCAAACAAACAAACAAAAAAACTTATAAATGACAAAGAATTATTAGTATTTGATTGGAATATTCGAAACGATCCAACTGCATGCAAAGTATTTGCATTTGATGGGAATACTTGATATCAAATAACCATGTGAAAATAAAACAACTTTTAAGACACTAAACAAAAAATCTAAATATAAACGTACAATTTACGCAGTTCAATAACATCTAGGCATAAAATAACCCCAGACAGTTTGACATGCTTTTAAGTTCAATCAATCAATCATACTTTGATAGGAAGTGTTATTAAAAACTGCCCGGACAAAATCTTTATAATTTTTTTCTTTCGGTTTTAAAATTTCTCATATAAAAATCAAATGAAGACGTGTGCACAACTGAGCAACATATTGTTAAGGGATGATGTCCAAATGTATTGACAAGACAGTGTCGACTCTCTTTACTTTTTTTCATCAGCGGAACACAAATGCATGTGCATTATCGATCATTCTTACCTGCCCTAAGGCGCCTCTGGTGGTGTAATGGTTAGCAAGCTCGACTAGCAAACTTACACGAGTGAGTTCGAGTCTCATTGGGTGTCCCTTTCATATGGCCTTGTGCCACATCTAAGCAAAAAGCTTAGTAAATTTCCATTCTTACCTGCCCAAGCTTTGTGCTTCTTCTTGTTTCCTAAATAGAAAATTCATCTGAAGAGAAATAGATCTGAGGACGTGGAAGTCATAAAAAGAAATCCGATGTCACTCTGTATCAAATGTGTCTGAGATACTTTCACCAACCGAAAATTCGATGGAATACGTGTGTTCAAGTTCAAGATGACTATTTTGCTGAAAATTAAAGTTTTATTCACTGTTCATTTCTGTCTTGGTAAATAAAGCCCGTGTTTTGATATTTTTAACGCATCTCGGAGATATAAAAGTAGAAAATAAATTTGGTGACCCGAAGGCTCCCTTTTTAATAGCTACAACACCGAGGTGTAGGGTATAGCGCTACTCAATTCTATGGATTGCTCCACTTTACCTGGTAATGCTGAGTGTTAAGCAAAATTCACGTAATATCATTGATATACCAATCATCTTCATAGTTTAATGAATAGTTCGATATGGAAGGCATGAATCCAGTTCTTCCTGTTATAATGCAAATCATCTTTATCGTTGTTTGATACATAAGACATGAATCTAGTTTCCCCTGCTATAATAACAATCATTTCCATCATAATGCTATAATAACAATCATTTCCATACATAGTTCGAAAAAGGAGGCATGAATCCAATTTCCAATTTTAATTTAGTTTGATATAAACATTATTGAGGGCAATGTTACTGTATCTTCCTTTATACTACCTATTACGAGATGAAAACGCTCATCTTTTTTTCAGGCAAGTCTAAATTGAAAGGATGTTCAAACAAAAACTGACTTCTAAAATCTTCAAGCAATAATTTTTTCTAACATTATTTGTAATGTTTTATTTTATTATTTACTCAGCCCTACTCCTACCATGAACAGGATGGGATACAAGATCAATTTTCCAGTGAAGTAAAACTATTCTGAATTCAAAGTTTTTTCTTCTCCTAGACTGGTTGTCTTACTAAATAACCCCAATCAGCCCTATTATTTACTCATAGCCAGCATGAACAAGAGCATTAGCACGACGTGAAAAACAACCAGTCTCAACCAGGATTTGAACTCGGATCGCCGATTCCATTTCCAATTACTATAACCGTAACGCTAAGGAAGTTTTGAGATTTTAAGTAAAAGGCAATTGATTGCTTTTCTGATTAACTAAAACCAATTCCATTATTGAAAAATCTCTAATGACAGAATTGGATAAATCTATTCTGGCAGGTCCAAAATAAATTAAATTGGAAATGATTTCTTTAAAGTTCAAACTCCTAATCTTCTATAAACAACAGAAAAAAAAACTTACGACTTTCTCAAATACTTTACATTGCACATGTCTATCCCATCTATGGGTCAAATGGAACGATTCGATCATTTTCTAAGGATTATTATTATTAGTTATTTGAAATAATACAGCTGTATACAAATTGTTCGTATCAGATCGGAATACTTGATCGAATTATTGATGTTGAATAACAATACTTGCAACCATTTAACTGTATAGCAATATATAGCTCATTTATTTGTAAATAAATGAGCTATATATTGTTTAAAAATAAAAATTACCTACAAACTATTCACTTACATATCATATGTTTATATATATATATATATATATATAGTATTTGTCATTAAATAATCCACAAGGGTTGATGTGCTATTAAACCAAATAACCAACCAACCATCTGACTCTCTAATGCTGATCTACAGTTTCACGTAAGCACGATAAAAGAATCGTTCTGTCTCCTACGTAAATATATTCATACAGATTCTTCATTCGCTTCATTGCTGAAGACTAATCCTCCTGCACAAAAAATGCTTTTTCATTAAATAACCCACAAAAGTTGATATACCTTTAACGAAGAAACCAAACCAAATGAACTTTGATGATTTAAATTTAAAATGTTTCCTTATTTGGCTTAAAGTTCAACTTGCTCAAATTAAATTCTCAGTTTATTTTTTTAACTGAAGTTCAATTTTTTTTAATTCAAATTAAAAGGGTTGAGTTTGTGAGATACTTGTGTTACAAAAGGCGCGGAAACTTTAGTCGTTGTTTTTCCAATAGCAAATCAGGGAGCCTACTTACGTACGAGAGTCTTTTTATTTGAAACTCTACTGATCTAATTCTTTAATCTGACGTGACTTTTCTTAAAATAGGAGGCTTACCCTTACTCACGCATTTCTCAAACCCTTGACAGGAACATGAAATTCTACTTGCCATTATTGATTTCTTATTTTTATTTCTACTTCTGTTAAATGTTTCAAACGGAAGAAATGCTTGTCACGAAACACTGCAGATATTTATTTGTATCAAAATGCTCGGCTTGTCAGCCATACCTATTTCTAATTTATTTTGTCTTTATCGGTTTAACAATGACAATCAAGCACATTTATTAAGCTTGGCCAACTCTAAAAGGAAGACACAATAGTGAAGTACCCAATGAAAGGGAAAATCCCAGCTCTTTGGAAGGGTTCCATATTTATTATAGATCTTTACTAAGCTTAGTCTAGTCTGTCAGCTCTGATAGATCGGGGTTTCAGAATACCATGAATTGGTGCACTTCTTTAATGGTAGATTCTTAATATATGAAACGTGTTTGTTTTTTTATGAGTGCGGGTTCAGGAGTTTTTTGCTTCGTTATATTTTTTTATTTTGCTTTTTATTTTGCGTTTTTATTTCGTTTGTTTGTTTATTGTTTTTGTCGTTTTGTTTTTGCTTTGTTTGTTTTTTGTTTTTATTTTCTGTTTTTTGTGGGGTTGGCTTTTTGTTTAGCTTTGGTTGCTTGTTTGTTTCTTTGCTTTTTTGTATTAGGGGTTGTTGTGTTTTTGTTTTTGTTCCATTTTTGAGAATAGTTTAAAATTTTGTTTTAGATTATGGGACCGTAAGGATTATAAGAAATTTTTTCAAAAAAATTGGTCAACAAACTTTTTGCTACTTAGGTAAAAACGTGAATATTAGACGAAATCGAATGAGAAAATTTCGAATCTAGCTTGCTTGGATAGAAAATCTATAATCCAACCGGTTGCAAATTCTATCTTGAACAGCATCAAGAATTAAACACGAAAAGCTCTCAGTGTAGCAATTACAGATTCACCTGTCTTAAAAGACGTTTCAGC
This sequence comes from Sepioteuthis lessoniana, assembly GCA_963585895.1. Taxonomy (NCBI): domain Eukaryota; kingdom Metazoa; phylum Mollusca; class Cephalopoda; order Myopsida; family Loliginidae; genus Sepioteuthis; species Sepioteuthis lessoniana. Next base: position 30,739,439 of record OY757920.1, read on the forward strand.
GGCAAACGCAAGGTGTACACAGGTTCACTGGTCGTCTGTGAAAAATATGGCGATACATTAGCTGGAAGGAGCTATCATTGCCACTTTCCTAAGTTCACTCACACCACACTGGTGACAGTATAAAATTTGGGTAGGTTTTTCTGTGGCACCTTGTAGAATACCACAACAATAACGGTAAATACACCAAGCAACATTTGAAATTTCACGAGCGAAAATTATGCCTGAACTACACCAAAAAACAAAAACATAACATGGCTGCTAAAGATAATTGTTCACTTTTAACTAAATTCGGGACCCTGGATTGAAATCTGAAGTTAAAAATTAGCCATCGCGTCACATTTTTAAGTCATATGCATTTAAAAGTCATGTGCACAATGTTATAATGGTATATTATAAGCTATCGTCACAGTGGAAAGCAAAATTGCGGATTGAAACTCAGTAAATACTTTATTATATCATATAAATGGAGAAATGGTTGGCGTAACAGTTAACGGTGCGGAAAATCGATAAGCGGTTCAAATTTAGGCTAAGGATGTTTAGGTTTCTCTTCCCCTGGGAAAGTCATGAATGCAGATATTCTTTCCTAACTATGAATGCAATCGGAGGAGAGACTGGGATCTCTATCCCTGGTAGGGTAACCAATCTAAAAGGGGGACATTTCTAAATCCGAACACCTACCAATACATCATGAGCCAACGTGGCAGAGTAAGGAGCATTGTTCTCGTCTTAAAGATTTTACCGGACTCAAGCAATCAACTGAGAAAAAAAAGCTTATTAAATAGGATGGGATATATATATATATATATATATATATATATATATATATATATATATATATATATATATATATATATATATACGTGTGTGCGAGGCGAGAAAAATAGAAACGGAGAAAACATAGTTGACGACTTTCAAGAAACAAGGGGATTTCATTTCTAACGCAGCGAGGAGACACCTGTTTAGTGTACATCAGCTACGAAGAATCTATTAAAGATGATTTTTTCCTCCGGCTATTCTTTCCTCTTCTTATCGGAAGAAGCTATGTCGCTACCATATTTAATGACATTATTACCAACGGCAAAAACAATGTCCACATACCAGGTAATCAACATTCGAAAATTGCATATTACCGATTTGGTAGAATGTAAACATTGTCCATTTATCAAAAATCTGGAAATGTTCGGTTCCCAATCGGAATCATTTTATTATTTCATCGTTCATTTTTCGACAGCGAAGTAGTCATTTACTGTGATTGATGATATTCCTTCAGCGGTTTCGTCAGTTTTCTAAATTAATTCATCTTCACATCTTCTTCTTTCGATTATTATTCTTTTGTAAAAGAGAAACAAAAGAAATGTGGCAGGTTCGTTTACGTTTTATTATTTATAAATCTGAATTCAAACAAGCTTTACTCCATCTAAAAATTAGCCTTGAGTCACGTCCTGCCGGGTTGGGTAAATACAAACAAGATATATCTCCAAGAATGAACAATGGAATATGAACAATATACTCCAATGGATTAAAATAAAGAGGGTTTTTTTTTTAATTCATAAGTTACCATTAACAACAAAAACCTAAAAAAGGCCAGAACATCATTTGGCTATAACAACCTGCGTAAGGACACTTACTTGAGTACATCAGTGAATGATAATGATAATTTCTCAAAGATACAGACAAAAATTGAATTCCTAATCTTCCTAGATGATTGCTTAAACGAAATAGGACGCAGATATAAACATCAGGTTTGAATTACCTCGTTACCGCCGGGTGATACATTTTTTTCTAAATCTTACTCGGAATAACTGTTCCCTTTAGATGTGGTAATCACTGATGTCGATAGGTTTGTGAATGTAACGTAATGACTTCGACATGGTGTGCTCTAGAAATCTCTACCAATTTATTTAGCCATTTGTATTTTCTATAAAAGCGAAGTTCCTCAGGGGCGGAAGGGGATGCTGCTGACAGCAAGATGTCGAACTAAATCAATGAGATTTCACCTTGTTTATTTCAAAGTGATTATAGAAACTTTTTCGTCTCGTCTCGTCTCGTCTCGTTTCTTATTTACACATGATTTCGCATTTTCTTTAAAAAGTGAGCAATACAGATTACTTATCGCCTGCTTGAAATTACCAAAGGCTCTCATCAAAATAATGATTATTTATACATACATCTAGGTACCGGGCCATCGGCTTAATGAGTAGAGTGTTCGCCAATGGTCCGGGAGATCGGGGTTCAATCCCAGGTTGACTCAAAAAATGGCACTTGATACCACCTTGCTTACCACTCAGCATTATAAGGTAAGGGTAAAGCGGAGCACTCCATGGAATTGAGTAGTGCCCTCCGCTATTGAAAAGGGAACCTGTGATCAAAGTGTACTTAGATAATACTTCGTGACAGTTCTGTCTGGGATCAGAAATCTATCAAACGTTGAGATTATTTGGGGCCTTAAGGTAAGTAAATTTCGTTCATTGTACATTCATTGAAGTGTAGTAGTTATTCCTTAAGATTACCTTAGTTAGGCACAGGGCTAAAAAATGAAGCACTCAATGAGATTCGAACTCATTCAAAAAATTCTCATCTAGCAACAAGCAAAGAGTAGGTGTTTAGTATGTCTTCTCTCTCATCTGTGGTCTTGTCTTCAGACAGTATGCAGCAAAAAATACAAAATAAGCCTGGTTCCTGGGATTTCCAAACGAGAAGAGACATCTCCCATTACAACAAGAGGGAAGGGTCTGAGTTGTCTAACGCCATCATGGCCTTGGCCATAGGGGTTTTGGAATCTTTCTCTTCCGCAGAATTTTCGCTCGTGAAACTCCACGTTAAACAGATTATATGTTGTGTTCTACCCCAATGGGAAATAGTTAAATATGAGATTAGTATATCGTAGCCATCTCATCTACAATACCCAAAATATCTAGTTAAGAAAAACGCTGAGTCACTCGGGACGTCAGACAACAAAACATCGAACGTACATCATGAGTGAACTTCGGTTATGAACAACCTAACTATTTTTCGAAAGGAGTTATTTCTGCTAGCCTTTCAGAGACAAAATTATTACCACAGAATAAAATATATTGTATTTAAAAGTTCCTCTTCAAAGTATAATAAAGTATCTCATTATCACTTATATCTTAAAAGGAGTTTTCCTGTGTACTGAAATACTTCCCTCGACGTGCGGAGTGGCAGCGGTTAACGCTATATAAACACACAGGCAGCAACTAAATGTCAACGCGCCCACAAGGCGTTGCGACAGTGTTTATCGGGACACACTTCGATCGGCCGTGTTAGGCGTACACGGATCTGGTCGGGTGTGTTCTGGTTCCGGTGGCAGTCAGTCGAGGTGCGCCTTGACCGGCATCCCCAGGTGGGTGTTCTCCAGACTCTAACCCTTCTTGGGGGTGCTGGGTTTATCGACTGGCGCCTGGGACGCCTCTCTGTAGGGGAATGCCGACGGAGCCCGAGACAATTTTGGAGCCCGAACCCCTCTCCCTCAATCCCTACTATAGTCGACCTTCGGGTCATTGACCTTGTGTCAAGTTCTGTCTGGTGGGAGGCAGAGACAAACAAATAACTCGGCGACCGTGATTGGGTCGGAGGAGAGGAATCCGTTACCTCTCAGCAGCATGGGGTCTGCATCCTCACCACTAAACCATGCTGCCGAACGTGGGGTCTACGTCCTTACCACCAGCCGAATGTGACGTGGTATGCTATAGATAGAGTGTGAATGGAGAGGTCAATACCCTTACCCCTCTTTATTTGAATCAACAGACATTAAATAAGATCGGATAACAGGGACCGACCGTTAAAGTGGTAGGGGAGATAAAGGGTAAGCTATTTGTACCCTTTGCACTTTAGTCTGTTGAAACGAAAGAAGGCAATGTCAATTGGGTGGCATGATTCGGTGAGGTAGTGGAAGAGGAAAAGTCGAATGGGTGGTTGACAGAATCTTTGCGCCAAAAAGGCCGGCACGCTTTAGAGAAATTTGAAGAAGAATCTTCAGTTTGGACAAATCCAGCGTTGGAACAAGATGTTCATTTCAGCCAGTTCCGGGAAAAGACAGCACACCCGTAAAATGAGAGAAAATGTGAAAATTGAAAACCCGTCAAAGATTAGTACAGCTCAAACCGTTTTCCTTTTCCAAATCTTAAATATTGGAAAGTTGTATGTATTCAAAAAACTGTAAATGTTCTATTTCACCAATAGTTAAAATTATTGAATGAACATTGCTACACGCCTCAGTCTGACGGCTTAGACACTTTTAAAAAGTAAAAGAAAGAGAAAAAAGAGAAAGAAGAAAAAGGACTATTGAGAGACATTTTTGTTTGACGTTTTCCTGTTGGCTTAATACAGCCGGTATTTTAAAAAGAAAAGAGAAAAGAAAAAAAAGAATTGTTTCGAAAATCTCATCATTATTTGTTTGATCGTTGCATATTAAAATTTAAAGATATTTTTAAAAATTAAGAATTAAAGATATTTTAAATGCACCCTTGTTTTGAAATGTTTTGATTGCGTTCTTTCCTCTGTTGATGTGACTTCTTTTGACATGTATCTTGTCTCGGCTTCATACCGCTTTCGTTAATTCTCGCTAAACGTCTTATTGCCTCCTTAAACATTACAAGAGGATTTGGAAATCTGTCTACAGTTAATATTATCTAACCTAGAAGTTCGTTCCCCCGTGATATGAGGGGGTAGGGGGACAAAGGACTTGGCGGTGTATGTGAAAGTGGATCGCCAACCCCTTACCGACGCCTGATACCAGTCTAACCTCGAATCAGGATCCACATTATTTGTTTGTTTCTCATACGCCCGAAATAGGAGTCTTGACCGGGATTTATTTTGAGGAGTGTCAAGTGCCAGGCTGCTCTCGGTGATACACATTCTATGTAACAGCCTTCTACTGAAGATAATGATCGAGGAGTCGATTTCTTGAGGCCAGAGTAGAATATAACGTTACACGAAGCACAAGACGTGGAATCAAACCAACCACAGTCGCGAACCCAGCACAGCCAACCAAACCAATCACAGCTTTTTATTTTTCTCATTCAAATAGCTCTTTTCAGAGGTAATCTCCGAAAGTCTCAACATCCTCTACAGCTCTTCTAAGGGCTAACTTCAGAAAGTCTTTTGAGATCACTCTTCTCTGCACCTTCCAGCCACCAGCACCAGAAGACCAGCTCCAGCTTCCCTAGCAGCAGTTCCTGCATCTTCCAGCACCTACAGACCAGCTCCAAATTTACCAGCAGCAGTCGCTGCATCTGCAAGCTACTAGCACCTGCACACCAGCTCCAGCTTCACCAGCAGCAGTTCCTGCACCTGCAAGCTACCAGCACCTGCAAACCAACTCCACTTGAGACGATGACGCAGCAGCCAGCACCAACTGCTGACCATCTCCAGCTTAACCAAGCAGCCGTTCCTACGCACCCAAGCTACCAGAACCAATAGCAGACCAGCTCCAGCTTAACCCAGCGACCATTCCTACACGACCAAGCAATAGCATTTGCAGCATCTAGTCCACGAGCGACTCACTGCTCGTACTAGCATCAACACTTGAGGCCACATCGACACCCCACCGGTTAAACCAAGGATTGAACAAACTGGGACATCGATCACACAGCCTCTGTAACCAGCATCTGTAGGATCTAATCCACGAGCAACTCACAGCTCGAACAAGCACCAACACTTCAAGGTGACTTCGACATACCCCGGAACATCGATCATCCAGCTTTTGCCACTAATGCGTCCACATCATTGGTCACCTCCAGCAATATCTACAACCTGACCATACTGCAACACCTAATATCAGCACCAACCACCAGGACCATCCTTACCTTCTAGACGCACTGTCAGCACAAACTAACCGACAGATGAGTCTAAGACTTTTTGCAACATAGACTTTCGACACCCAACGTGATACGACAACCGCGATTTCTACATGTGTACACCTTTTGTGTAAGCTTTTCTCAATAAAATCCGAATTTAAACTTACCCACTTGCCTCTGTATTTTGTCCAGTCTTCTATCAATTAAACAACACACCTAAATTACCTACACGCGGGATCGACAATGCATTCAAATGTACCGGTCCTGCAACAAGTGTGTGATATTTGTTTCTCCTCCTAAATAATAATAATAATAACCGCGCAAATCTATGACTTACGTGTTACTGCTATGAAGAGAGTGGTGGGTATTTAGGGGTAGGAAAAAAGAAGGAAAAAGAAAAATAATTAATTCTTTAGAATAAAACACTCTAGAATGCCACGTGATATCTATTTCTTAGAATATATATATAAAAAAAACATCCCTCCCCCAATAATTAGATGGCAGGAATCGAACTGTTAGGGAAAATGAACGAATCTTTGCTGTGTGGTGTTCGAAGAAAATCGGGTCAGTAGAATTTCTTTATTTTAAAAAACATTGATTTTCTATTACTCGAAAAATCTTTTGGTGAACTTTTGTATAAAGACTTTTTAATTCCGAAATAGATTTGTTTAAATTTACCGCGCTAAATTCTATGACTCATCTATGACCTCTCGATCGGTGAAAAAATACGTAACTGATATAGTTTGAAAGCGCTAATAAGAACAATTACCGTCCTCAATACAACCGGAGACATCAGGAGCTTTAACTTGATTTCAACTAAGGCATTTCATATTTTGATATAGTCCTAAAATAGGGCACTAAATATTAACCATAGAGATGATACAGGAGAATCTGAATCTAGTTCAGGTTAATTTAAGAAATAAGGTAACAATAGCAAGATAATTGACTTTAACTAAGTTAAAAACTTAGCGTGGGTTGTCTTTTCTTTTGTGATCCGCTATTCATAAACAGTCACCATGAATGTTCTCTGTCACATCTGTGTCAGGTGCGCAGATAATAAACAACCCCTTGGTCTGGTATAGCCACGATATACCACCCACGATAAAAATGTTAAATCAAAATATGACACAACGCGGGACCCAGGCAACAGGCTTGTGTATCATGATCGGCAGGTGCTCTCCTGATAGCCAACATTGGAGAACCCGTCGTCATCCTGCGAATGTTAGCGGTTCTTTTTTTTAGATACATGAATGACGATTTAAGGAACCATAACAAGCAGAGTCGTAAACGCAAAACATGGAAGAGGGAAGACAACCAACTTGCACAACACTTCTATTTTAGGAGCAACCCTTCACAAAGAGGATATAAGAGAAGAATGATCGAAATCTGGCTAGAATATGCTAGTTTTCAAATAATAAGCCAAAGGCTTGCCGACTAAGATAGAACAATAATAAAGAGAGGTTGGTTTTCTGACCTTTAAATACTAGAAATACATCAGAAAATAAATAATGAACAAGATCATAATACAGTACCAGACACATCAAAAATTAACAAACAAAAATAGCTTAACAGAAATGAACCGCCAACTTCGGAAAATGGAAACATCACACAACCAAACAACCCAAAACAAACACTATCACGATAACAAAAAAATTTAAAGAGAATTATGAACAGTGAAAAGATTACCTTACCATCATTAAGAAACATAGAATGGAGAACAGTTAAGACAGAAACGAATAAGATAAATCAAGTACTACCTTATATATCAAAGAATAATATAACCGAATTAAATAAGCTAATCTATGCAAGGGCGAAATTAGTTTATAGAAAAATTGGGATCCCTTTAAAAAGCACGAAGAAAAAATCAAACCAGGATGGGAATTTCGACGGGAAACGCAGATGAAAAATCTACGAAAAGAGGCCAAAATGAAAACGCAACACAAGAAAAGATAACAGTACAACGAGAAAATAAACCAGAAAGTACTGGCGAAAGAAGGAAGATTAAAGAGGTATCGACAAAGGGTTAAACAATACAGACAAAACAGGACATTCCAAAACAGCGGAAAAAAATTCTACCAACAACTGGGAGGAGAAGACATGAAAACATACCAGCAACTGGATGCAAAAGAAACCGAACAATTTTGGACTGAAATGTGGCAATCAAAAACACACAACGAAAAGGCCGAATGAATAAACAACATGACAAGAGAATTAAGACTTGAAGAAGGCTCGAAAGCGGAAATACACATCGATTTACTCAAAACGACACAAAAAATATCAAACTGGAAAACAGACGTGCGGTTGAGTACTTAATTAATATGTTAAAATTAGAATTTATGAAATATATTCTAATTGATATATATATATATCTCAAAAACAAAAATAGATCCTTAAAAGAAGTATCTTTTTGGTCCAGGCTTATATAACCTAAAAAGCTGGTTGAGTATTCCTAAAGGTCAGTTCGAGACAATCGTTTTCGATTTTAAAGGTCAGTTAAGTGCGAGACAATTGTTTTTGATTTTAAAGGTTAGCAAATTTATTTAGTTTTTCGGTTGTTAGCTGAAACTTCAATAACAATGATGAAACGGGTCATTTCGTAAAATATATTTTTCTAGTCATCTTGAAGGTCAATATCAGAAGGGAAATTTAATTTTGCTCCACCCTAAATAAAGGTGAGTTGGGTATGCCTCATCCAGTCAGGTGAGGCTGAGAATTTTTTGGTTCAACCCCATTGCTCTAAACCTGTTCCCATTGGTCAAAGCATCTAAAAAGGGTTTTCCCTATACTTGTAAGATATAATCCTGAACTAGGATTGGCTGACCAATGAGAATACGACTCTTAATAACCTCTTATTGGACAACCAATCAGAAACCCTTTTTAGTCCAGATATCGGTCTATAAAAATTGGATAATTAAACGAATCCTCAGAGAGGATAAGAAAAAGGGACCAAGAAGAAACACATGACTGCCAAAGAACCATCTAGACCTGAAGTACTCTGAACAGCCTTCAGACGTTACAAAATTTCAAAGTCCCAGACTTTAGAGACGTTAGTGTTACTCTAACTGTACCTCATCGTCACTCTTCCTCCCTCGATATTCTTTCTTCTGTTTGCTCGGAAATCAAACCTCTTTGTTTGTTATTTATTGTCTCACAAACGTGTTTCAATAAAAACGATTTTTTGTTGTTGTTAAATAACGGGTTTTCTAAATTGTTTGAGTTGCTAGACAATCTAGCCACTCATATTACCTGACTGTCTGAAGAAGATCCGGCTGAATTGCATCAACTCCGTGGATCTTTCAAACACAGCGTGGGCACGGAAGGAACCGACAAAGCAAACAGCCGGAAGCTAATGTGGTTGTCACGAACACAATAGCCACAACAAGTACTGTGACTAGTTGTCACACCACGTTGGGCTCCGTGACTAGCATAGAACCACACCAGGCTATAATGGAATACGTGGTTTCTGGTTCAAGAAATTCACCTCCATTCACGACAGACTAGCACTAGAAATGAACAGATGCCTATAAGGAGTGCATGTACCCGCATGGAAGACCAAAGAAAAGAATACCTTGATCCAAAAGGACTCAAGCAAAGGAACCACACCAAACAATTACAGACCCATTACCTGCCTACCGATGATGTGGAAAATATTAACAGCACAAATAAGGAAAATTTACAACTCGCTAACAAGCCGCGCCCTGAGGAGCAGAAAGGATGCCACAAAAGATCTAGAGGCACAGTAGAGTTACTTTACATAGACCAGCACACTCTAAACGAGAGCAAGACCAGACGGAAAAATCTAGCTATGGCCTGGATTGACAACAAAAAGCATATGATATGGTTCCGCATAGCCTCAAAATGTACAAAATATCACATGAAGTCAAAGACTTCATCGACAAAACCATGAAAACCTAGAGAGTGGAATTGACAGTAGGAGAAGGAAGATTCATAGAAGCAACGATCCAAAGAGGTGTTTTCCAAGGAGATGCTTTATCACCCTTACTATTCATAATTACCATGATGCCACTTAACCACATACTCAGAAAATGCACAGTTGAATACAAACTTAGTAGATCGCAGGAAAAGATCAATCACCAAATGTACAGGGATGACGTCAAACTATTTGCAAAAAATGAAAAAGAACTGGAAACTCTAATACACGCAATTAGAATATACATTCAGGATACAGGAATGGATTTGGCATAGAAAAATGCGCCATGCTAGTCATGAAAAATGCTAAACGACATCAAACTGACGGAAACCAAGAAAAGATTAAAACGCTCGGAGAGAAGGAAACATACAAATACTTTGGCATCGCGGATGCTGAAACCATCAAACAAGTGTAGAGGAAAGAAAAAATTAAGAAAGAATATCTCAGGAAACCTAGAAAGCTACTCGAGACAAAACTGTCAAGCAGCAACCTTATCAACCTGGGCTGTATCCCTCGTTAGATATTCGGGACCCTTTTTTAAGTTGACCAGAAAAGAACTTAAGCAAATGGACCAAAGTACAAGAAAACTAATAACAATGCATAAGGCATTACATCCCAGAGATGACTTTGACAGACTATATGTATCAAGAAAGGAAGGAGGAAGAGGACTTACCAGCGTTGAAGACAGCGTTGACGCATCGATACAACGACTCAAGGACTACATAGAAAAACATGAAGGAGGACTCATTACAGCCAGCAGAAACGAGACAGAAAACATGATGTACAACAGAAAGACAATAAATAGGAAACAAAAATTGGAAGAAAAACAGCTCTATGGGCGTTTTAAACGACTAATAACCAACATCTCACACGACAAAACCTGGACGTCGCTAAGAAATGGGAACTTTAAGAGAGAAACAGAATCTCACCTAATAGCAACACAAAACAACGTCATAAGAATCAATCATATGAAAGCGAGAATAGATCAGACGCAACAAAATTGCTAATGTAGGTTATGTGGTGATCACATAATAAGCGAATGCAGCAAATTAGCACAGGAGTATAAGATTAGACACTGGGAAATGTGAAAGAAATTTAGATATGGCCATACGAATAAATGGTATATGCACAACCCAGCATCTGTCCTAGAGAATGACGCACATAAATTCCTTTTGAGACTTTAACATACAGACGGATCGCCCAATCCTGGCCAGAAGACCAGACCTTATAATAATCAGCAAAAAAAAAAAGAGAATTTGCAAAATTATGAACTTTGCTGTCCCGGCTGACCACAGAATAAAACTGAAAGGATGTGAAAATAAGGATTAGTACCACGACCTTGCTATGGAATGGAAAAAACTATGAAACGTGAGGGTGACTATTGTACCAATTGTGATTGGTGCTTTTGGTACCGTAACTAAAGGATTGTTAAAAGGACTCGAGGACTTGGAGGTTGGGGGACGAGTGGAGACCATCCGAACTACAGCACTATTGAAAACGACCAGAATACTGAGAAGAGTCCTGAAAACTTGAGGAGACTTGCTGTCACTCAGGCTCTAGTGAAAGACCATCAGCTAAGACTACAGATTTACAAAGTCGCAAAAGATAAACTACCCTATATAAATTGAAGAAGATTTTAGCCAAGAATAAAAACGAATTATAAAGCCTAGTAAAAGCTGCTAGAATTTTCAGCCAAGATGTAGGAATATAATTTAGAATTAAGAAATGCTTTTTGTGAGAAAGAAAAAAGAAACAACAGAAGGAACAGAATTACCAAATCATTTATAGGAAAAGAAAACTATGAATACCTGGGAATATTAGAAGTTAACACTTTCAAGCAAACAGAAATGAAAAAATGTCAGAAAAGAATATCTTAGAAAGACAAGAAAACTATTGGTTTGGTTTGGTTTGGTTTCTTTGTTTAATGGCATATCAACCTTCGTGGGTTATTTAATGACAAAGCTATCCTTGTAGAACAGTAGTGGTACTATTTAACCTATTTAAGCTGAGGGAAAAAGAAAGAAGGTACAAACTCGACTAGAGTTCGAACTCTCTTAGTCCAGCAAGTTAACCACTATCCCACGGAAACAACCACTCCCTCATAAAAAGAATATCAGAAATCAAACTGAAGCAGGAATTTAACTAAAGGAATAAATACCAGGGATTCGTTCTTCTAACATATTCTGGTCCCGTCTTAAACTGGACAAGAGAAGTGCTCAAAATTATGGACGAGCGAATGAGAAAATTGATAATTCTCAAGGCATTGTACCCTATTGATGATGTAGACTGACTTTATGTTACAAGAAAGGAGGAAGACGACTAGCCAGCATTAAACAGTTTTAATTTGGGGATTTAACTATTCAGTGAGGAAAAAATTTAAGCAAGTGACAAAATTTCTTATCCAGATGGTGAATTATTACATTATGACATTTCTTTTTAATTTTTGTATTTTATAACAAAATTAGCATAAATTTTCATAGGAGTTAGACTCTGTACAAGCACCGAAATTTTATTTGGTGTTTTAAAAATATTTGCTTGTTAATTAATCAGTGGAACTAATCAGAGAGCCTCACTAAGTTTAATGGTTCATGAGCCATACTAGTAGACAATTCCTTGTAAATTTGATTCTCACTTGGTATCGTGTATTTCAGGCCTTGTGTCACAATTAAGCAAAGTTTAATAAATGTCAACGAGTTGAAATAAGCACGATTCATAAAACAATGTTGTCTTTAACTCCAACTGAGTTTTGCATGGTAAGATATTGTTGAGCACATACTCTGTGTATAGTGACTAAACTTCTTGCGTCGAAGCAGGCGACAGTATGGATGCATTTAATGTCATAAAGAATTATTTTGCTGGTAGCAGATTAAGAGTAGACAAGTCTTTCTTGCATTCTAAACACAAATTTGAATAAAATTACTTGGAATACATGTGTATACACACTTACTTAAGAAAAGATAGTATAATATATATATATATATATATATATATATATATATATATATATATATATATATACGTATTAAAACTTACGCGTATACATGCGTATCTGATAAAACACACGCACAATAAAAAAAGATAGTATAATATATATATATATATATATATATATATATATATATATATATATATATATACATATATATACGAATAATTTTTGCATATATTATAATTAAAACATATATACATATATATATATATATACATATATATTTTTTATAGCATATATGCGCTTTTTAAATTGTATATAGATACGTGTGTATTAAACCACACACAATAATTACAGCTACTTACAGTTGCTACGACTACTACCACAACACACTCATATACAGACACACACCTACGGGTTTATACATATAATTTACGTTTGTGTGTGTGTGTGTGTGTGTAATAAAACATACACATATATATGTATAAAACACACAACATAATTGCCACTACATATATTTATTAATGTTATTATTACTATTACTATCACACACACACACACACACACACACACACACACACACACACACACATATATATATATATATATATATACATATATATATATATAATACGGAAAGTAGCTAAAACAAAAAGATAGCTTTTGGATTATGACTTTTTTAAATCAACAATCCACCTATTCTAGTGCGGTGAGAAGTAAGGGAGAATTATTTTCTGTCAATGTATGCATATGTGTGTGCTTCTTTCTTGCGTGTCTGACAATATATTTTTAATATAGGCCTTTGGATATGTATAAAAATATTTCAAAATAATAAAAAAAAAAATGTACATTATTATTCCTTGTCTGAACTGAACTTGTTTTTCCGAAGAATTTTGTCTATTGTTTTGTTTTGTTTTATTTTTTGTTGAGTTTTTTTGTTTTTACTTTTACTTTTATTTTTATAATCTCTATATTGTATTATTTTTCATGATAATAAAATAATGCCCAGTAAAATAGGCTATAGCAAAAACAAAAACAAAAATAAAGATACACTTTTAAAAAATATACAATCAGTAATTCAAAAAAAATAAAAAAAGATAGTTGACAGAAACACTAAGAATGTATTGTTTATCTTCATTGTAAATTGAATGGTTCAGCCTTACCCAGCCGTCTAAAAACAGGTTAAATGCAAGTCTCTTATTTTAATATCTGCATTGTTATATAAATATAACTGAAAAAACTCAACAAAGCGTCATTTGACTATTATAAATTCATTTTTCGTATGGGGACTTTTATTGATAGTACACACATGAAACTCTAGTCCCCTTCGAAGCAATCTCCTCCGGCTGAAATGCACTTGTTGTACTGTTCCAACAACTTCTGGAGGGCCCCATAAAAGTTCTCTTGGTTTACGAGAGATGCTCGTAACCATTACTAGTGAGTTTGATTCTTACTTGGTGCCCAATACTTATTGTATTTCTTTTGCGAGTATTGTTACAATCATTCCAAAATTTAAACAGCTAAACAACTCCAGTAAATAGAAAACTCAGTTTGATCATTTGATATATTATTATTATTATATATTAAAATACATTTATTCTTGAAAATTCTGTGACGGTAATCATCTATAATGTTGATGCCCGGTAAAAATAAACAATGTAAAAGAAAACAGAAAAGATTAATACTCTAAAGAAAATAGATAAGGCTAATATTTAAAAGAAAACAGAAAAGGCTAATACGCTAAGCTTCAAGAAAGTTAAGATTAACACTAAAATCTGTCATCGATTCATGGTCGATGTGAATTTATTCCTTTGTGTAATTAATTCTAGTAATCCTCAAAAAGCAATCAAAATTTCAGTTCCTACCCGAAAACTCCGGTCCGATGATATTGATGCAATAAATCATACTGACTGCAACTTTAGAATTTAATGAATCTGGAATTTTATTCTGGCACTGAAATTAACGTTTTACCTAATATGTGCTTACTTAACTGTCTCGTCGAGCAAAAGAATCATTGAGAACAAAGCCTATGATAATGGAATTCATTAAACCAGTTGGAGCGCTCGGACTAAAACAGAATTGATGTTGCCCCCTCGAAGTGTAATTACATGATGAAATTTTTGAGTTTTAAGTATGTCCTTTCTTTCTTTATTAAAGGTTCCCATACAGCATTCATTTCTTTGCTAGGCCGATTAAGGAGGTTATTAAAGCCTAAAATGTGAGGTGATTTTTTTCAGCAGTTGATTCTGTGACGCGGTATAAAATATTTATCCCAAGACGGGAGTTTATTTTTCGCACGTGTGAAGACGGGGCTGCCTGGCACTTGATCCCTCGTAGAATAAGACCACTACCACTTCCTACCCCTAGGATAATAGAAGATATGGGCCTCTAGGTTTAGATATAATAATATTAATTATCGTAGTCGACAATTCCAGTTTCCCGTGTCATATTTTTAAAGGCGAATAGAACAATTTAGCGAGAATAACGTGAGTTTGGCATGAGATTCACCCATGCGTTCATGGCAGCCTCCGTCCACTAAACTGATTTCTTTCTTTCTATTTCCGCTGACGAAGAAAAAAGCTACTTCCGTTTTTAGGGTTCTGGCCAATCATTTAGCCTCTTTCTTCTTCCCTAACCCTGTCAGGCGATTCGTTCGGACTACTATCTCCTCCACCCGGGTGAGGTTACGTGGTACAGATAGCCTAACCTACATTCTTTACTTTGTTCAACAGGCCGGCCGAAGTTGACCTGCATTCCTCATTCCTCTTTTAACGGTCAGTCTTTGGGGGCCTGTTAATTCAAACACGGAGGGGTAGGGGAAATTCCTTATTTCTCTCCTCTCAGTGGTAGGCCATCGACAATTCCAATGCTCTTCTCATCGACCAAAAGTGAAATGAGACTTGGTGCGAGTCTCGAAGAAAGTACACGGAGACCAAGACGAGATGAAGAGATGACAACGAGTTCACATCAGGAAAGGAAAAAGCCAAACACGTGGTCACAAAAATAAACCACTCGTTTTTATCACTGATGCTTTAATTTCCGTCCGAACCAATCTCAAAATGAGGACGACGTTTCGTCTCTATGGGTTGACATTTTGTCTCCTTGTGGCGAACCCATATTTAGTCCATTTGTAAACATTTTCTTACTAAAACATACTTCTCCGTACACATGACATATTTTTCTGCACATTTCACGTAGTTTACACTTATTAGCCACTAAAAATTTGATGACATACCTCTGTTTATGCGTGAAGAACTCTGATTTGCCGCAATTTTGCATAGCCTCAAATATATATATATATATATATATGTGTGTGTGTGCGCGCGTGTGTGTGTGTGCGCGTGTGTGTGTGTGTGTGTATAATAAGATATATATATATATATATATATATATATATATATATATAATATGATATAGTATATATAATAAGTGGCAAGGATACAGCAAGTATTTTTAGACCAATCTTTATTAAGTGGCCCGATTGGTATAAATTCATTTCTCTCTGTATCTAGCCCTCAGAAATTTCTATTCCACCCTAGTAAACATTTGTGACAATTGCATAAATTATAAAATCTTTTCGTCTTTACAAGAATATTGATCAAAAGCCTTATGTGATATTCAATGATTATTGCTCCATCGGATACTGATGATTTTTATTAATCTCATCGCTGACAGAACAAGACGACTGTATCCTAAAAGAAAAACGGCAATATGACTTATACGGTTCAATATACGCGTTGCCAGGCAACAAGTGTCCCCTGATGGAGAATCTGTTAAGGCTCATCTGTAGATTAGCTGATTAATGGATTTTAAGCAAGTTTTTGATTGGAGTAAGGAGCTGTCTGTTCGTGTGGTGATTTCTAGTTAACAATGACTCCCTACGCTATGATTCGATATGCACATTGCCTGGCAACAAGCGTTGCCGGATTGAGAAAATGATAAAGATCATCTGAGGTGTGGATCTTTGTTTGACCCATGCATGGAACTCTAACAAGTACGACTATTTCGGGCCAGAGTGCAAGTGCATAACAAATAGATGTGCAGATATCAACTGATAGTATTTCACCAAATGAAGATAAATAAATCTTTTTTCAGCCAAAAAAATACGATATTTGATAATCTTAATTGAAAACAGGAATTTTTCTTCCCTTTTTTCTTTCTTTTTAAAGCTCATCGTTTGTCATTTTGCAAAAGATGTTTAGTCAAGATTTGCTTTGGTTTATTCGTTTCATGACATATCAACTTTCGTGGGTTATTCAATGCTAAAGATACCCTTGTAGAAGAATAGCGGTGATACTTTTTAATCGATAGCTGGGAGGAGGATAAGGGTTTCATACCTTTTCAAAAAGGTATTAGTCCGAAAGTGAACGTAATAGCGCGACTGGAGTTCGAACTTGTTTACTACGATATCGCAGTCCAGCACATCAAACACGACGCAATGTGGTCTCCTCGCCACCAGCTGTAATTAGGAAAGAAAACTCGACACGGACTGACATAGATCCATACAGTTGATTGATTTATAGATTAATTTTAATGGCATGTTAATCTGACTAGGTGTATTTTATGCCTAGAGGTTAAGGCATCGCATTCAATGTACATTCATATTTTTGTAGTTGTTTCTTAAGAGTACTTTTATTCAGTCCTATCGAATACAAATAATTTTAAACAGATCCATTTGACCCAAAGATGAGACCCTATCAGGTACAACTAATCCTAGTCAAAATTGTGTTGCATACTGACCCTTGACTGAGCCGTCAATCAGAGATTCTTTGCACAGGATGGACCAGTGAAAATAAGCGGAAGCTGTTTGGTGGTTGAACGGAAATGTGTAGATGTTTTCAAATGATATATGTAGATGCCCACAGAGATACGGACAGTGTGAGACACAGTCTTGAGTCAGTCACAGGTGCAGCGGACATCCGGCTGAGAAGCAGAAGTGCTAATTGGAGCCTTGAAGATAACACAGCGTGTTATGGTCGAGATAAGTTATGAGTCAATATGGCAGACTGTGTTCCTCTCTCTCCGCCCATCTGTCTCTCACACACCTACAAAAGCTTTGACTCCAAGAAGAATAAAGAGAGTAATATTTCTATAACGAGGTGTTGTGGTTTAATTACATTATGTTATATAACAGTGGACCTGGGAGTAATGGCAATGAAATGGTACTCCACACTTCCAGATTTCCATAACTGATGCCTCACCATCAGATGCAGTTTAGTTTTGTTAGCAGTGTTTCTACAGGTCCGACTTCCTCTCAATCAAAATCAACATCCATAGCATGAAGACTTCTAAGCTAAAAATCAAGTTACTCCTATTTTATGAATACGTCTCTCCATATGCATTTATGATAACTTTATACTAAGTAAAATCCCGCCCACAGATTAGGTTTCGTTTGAGATTTGAAAAAAAAAGACAAAGAAAATACTGTCTTTAATAATTTTCTTTTCATACTAACTTAGTATAATTTTTTAAAAAAGGATTTTTCTCGGGGATAAAGTAGAAGTTTGTATTTTTTTGTTTTTTGTTTGTTTTTTGTTTTTTTTTGTTTTTTTAATTCTAACGGAACTTCCAGGCCTTGTAAGATGTAGACAATATTAAAAAAAAAATAATTTGCGGCCGAATTATTCCTTCCTTTTTTAAAATGGAAACATACTCTTAAAACCCGGGTCATCAAAATAATTTGGCTAAGTTACAGTTTTGGTTTCAGTTTCTTTGTTTTATGGCATATCAACCTACGTGGGTTATTTAATGCCAATGCTATCCTTGGGAAAGAACACTTGTACTATTTAATTCGTAGCAGGGAGAAGATGAAAGGATTCATACATTTCTTAAGGGTATTAGTTCAAAAGTGAATGTAATAGTGCGACTTGAGTTCGAATGTCGCAGTCCAGCACGTTAGCCAATCACTCCACCCAACAAAAAGAAAATGATTTGTATGTTACAGTTATATGAAAAAAAAAGCTTTAAAATACTGATATCTGAATTTACTCCCTTGGTTTGATGAAAATAAATCGAATAATTTAACAACTGAAAACATTTTCATAATATACGTATATCATCATCAGCAGCATCATTAAGAAGTGCTGATAGCACAGAGTTACCTCTCTCTCTCTCTCTCTCTCTCTCTCTTATTACTTCTGGATCCCACTAGTCGGCATCCACTGTCCGCACAGAGCTGATATATGTAAATCCTTGCTGATCGGCAGACTCTTGGGCGTCCATGGGTAGAAGTCAATAGAAGGACGTCGCTTATAAGTTTACCTTTACTTCTCCAGCAGTCTTGTTCGTCTTACTTGGAAGGTTTGTGAGATGAGAGGTAATTGGCCGTACAGCTACTGTTTTATAGGGTGATGCTTGCAGGATTTATTCAAAACAGCACGTAGCATTTTTGTGAAGTTACCACCCAGCTTTTTCTCCGTGGGTTTCGTTAATCCAAGTGGTGCATCCATGCATTAGTATTGATATAACCACAGCTTGAAGGAAATCCCGTTTTATTTCATTTATCACATTTTCTAGGCCTTCCGTATGCGTACGTTGATATAACTTTTAGTTGATGAGATATTGCTGCCGAGGTATGTGGACTGGTCTACTAATTTCAGAGGCCTGCCACTTAAGAAAAAAAATGACTCCTTTTTATTAAAAACACATAAACTCTCTTTTATTTGTGTTTACGTAGAGGTCAATGCCTCCTTCTGTTTATTCCATACTATGCAACAGGCTTTAACGAGTATATTTACGAGAAGCGCTCGATCATCAGATATTATATATATATATATATATATATATATTTAACGATAATGTTGTGAATAAACATAATACACTAAACTCAGAACGTGAAAGGATCGAAGCGTTGATTACTGTGAAACGTGTGTTTGTATGGTCACAAGCAAATTCCATTTGTCTATTAGACCATTGAATCTGCCAATACCGCTACTGTCAGTGCCTTTGCGTGACGCAGCGAGCTTTCATTTCATATCTGTTTCGATTATCATAAAAAATACACAATCCAAATTATGTCTTGCTGATATTCATAAACAATGAAAACATCAAACCAACTTAGTCTCATATATATATACAATATATGTATGTATGTATGTATGTGTGCATAGGTAGATAGGATAGCAGAATAAGATATAAAGATTGAAAGAGATGCGGACTGACAGGGATAGTAATCTAGCTATCAAGAGAGATAGAAGCTTGTTTAATGACTTGTGAAGTTACTTCTTTATGTAGATAATCAATATTCAAACTCGAGTAATATAACAATATTCTGTATGTAGTTTCAAGCAAGGCGGAGTTGGGCCATCTCGTTCGAAATAATAGCGTAACACAATCTTCATCTCCTACGTATGAGAAAAATAGTTAAGAAGCTTCATACTTCTTATCAAACATGTCTGTAATTGTTATCATTGTGCCTGAAATTTTATCACTGCAAATAGGCATGCGTACGAGTATATAACTTTTAAGTAAGGTGCTGTAAACCTCTGTATTCGAAACCCAGACTTTACCTAAGCTTGAACACTGACCTCTGTGTTCAATTTGAAATAGATGACAATCTTAGTTGTGAAACAAACTCTGGTGAATATCGGTAAGTAATTTCTATTTCCTTTTCTGTCTTTTTTTTTCTATTGTGTATCCGTGTCAGTGTGTCAACAACAATTAATGTTTCCAAGGTGTTTTGCGTAGTTTAATGGCTAGTGAGTTGGTCTTGTTGACTATTGCTCTTAAGTTGACCGCGTGGGCCAAACCTGAGGCTTTATGCCAAAGTAAATTAAGCTTTATAAAGGAAAACTAATGCTCTTTCAAAATAATAAAAGTACAGTTCATTTACACTCACAAAGCGAGGCACACGCTTATCTGTTGACGCACAAGCACATTTAGAAACTATATGCAACCGTACATTCTGTAACCTCTTCCATCGATGAATCTTTGGGCTTCGTTTTAGAGGGTTTACTCATCATCGGGCAGATAAGCTTAGTTAAGATATTATTCGATTAGTCCCAAGGGACCTTCTCTCCTTGTAATATATGTTTCCACGCCTAAAAAGAGCGCTCTTCAAATGGCTTCAAGTATTGTTATTTAATATAAATAAGTCAATTTATCAAGTATTCCTATCTAATACAAACAAGTCCAGTCAGCTGGAGTAAGAACCTCCCTAACGAGTGTTCAGGTTATGACACTAAACCATCTGATGGTGAGTCTCCAGTCCTTAAGCTTTGAGAAATGTGGAAAATCCCTTCATTGCAATTACTCCCAGTTCCACTCTGACCCGGTATGGTATAACTTGTTAAGGTCCCATCTATGGGTCAAATAGAACAATTTAATCATTTACTTTACATGAAATCATTCCTTTGTGTCCAAATAAATAATTGATATTGAATGAATTATTAATATCGAATGAAGATTACTATTAAATTGAATTATTAGTATTTGATAGCAATTCTTAAAACTATTTAATTGCGTGCAAATAGGAATATTAGTGTTAGATTACAGTATTTTAAACCTTTTAACTGTGGACAAACAAATGATCTCTCACTCGTTTAAAAAAAATGTTACCAACAAAATAGTCACTTAAAAATCATATATAATATCTGTATAAGCAGGATTTGGTATTAAATAACCATTAAACCATTAAACCAAATAACCTAACCCAATACGAACAACTAGCATACAAAATAATTTATAATAATAATCCTTTGCAAACAATTCTGGGTCAGAGTGGATCTGAGAGTAGTAAAAATGAAGGGGAAACTCCACATTCCCAAAACTCTAAGACTAGAAACTCACAATCAGATCCAATTTGATGTCATACCCAGCACACTTTGTAGGGCTGAACTTCTAGTGTAAGTTGAATGATGCATTGTAGAAATCATATGAAGAAGAAACAAATAAAAGGCAGATATACAGTTAGTTAACAAAAATATATCTGAATTAATTAACAGAAACCGAAAGAGAATTCATATAGAAGTTTACAATGCACAAAATGCGAGAAAAAATACAGACATAGTCTCTGTCAGAAATTTGCAACAGTGGGACTAATTTACCTAAAACATATCAGTAATAAGAAATTTGTGTTGAGATTATCAATAATTCTGCGAGAGTACGGACTGCAATAGCCGCCCAGATGGTGGGTGATCAGTTACCGTTTGGTTGGTTGTTTGGTTGATGGATTTTAACGGCATTTCAATCCGTATCGAGTTATTCTAGGCCTAGAGGTTCGTTGCCCGTCTATATTTACACATTTTCTTTACTAATTCTTTGGGGATTGTTCCAAGTGCACCAATTACAATTGGTATCTGTTCAAATAGAACTGTTCAGTTGTTTACTAGAGATTGTTATTATTATAAATTATTTTATGTACTTGTTGTTTGTATTTGGTTAGGTTATTTGATTTAATGATATATTAATGGTTATTTAATACCAAATCCTGTTTATACAGATATTATATATGATTTTTAAGTAAATAATTTGAAAAGAGTAAGAACTCACTTGTTTGCTCACAACCCTAATAGTACTCTTTTCAGTATTCTGGCCGATCTTAACAATGTGGACGGTCTTGATTCGTCCTCTGATTTCCAACTCGTCCAACCTCCTTCTTAAGTCATAGGAACCACCCCAAGCGTGCCAATTATACTAAATCACTGTTATCCTCATGCTCCACAGCTTTCTTAGTTCTCTTGTCTCTTTTTTCGTTTTTCTCTCTGTGGTGTGCAGGGACGGCAAAATCCACTATACAAGTTCTCTATTTTTTTTTTGCACCATTCCCAATGAATCACCTTGCCTACCCAATTTTGTCTAGTTTTATACAATCTTTGTGCTAATTTACAGCATTTGCTTATTATGTGATTGATCATTTCATCTCTATCCCCACAAAATTTACATCTGTCATTTGGTTGCGTCTTGTCTATTCTATTTTTGACATAGACCTTATGGCATTGTTTTGTGCTGCTATCAGAAGAGATTCAGTTTCTCTCTTAAGGTTTCTCTTTCTTAGCTATGTTCAAGTTTTCTCATGTGAGATTTCGCATTATTATTATTATTATTGTTATTTCACTGCTTCGGAGATTTTTACATCAGTTTACCTGGTAGATTTTCACTAAAGTCTGAGTGACTACAAATCTCCTCAGATCTCCAGAACTCTTCTAAATACTCCGAACTAATTTTAACAGTTCAGTGATCTGAATTATCTATTTTTCCTCTGATCTCCAATTCCCCCATCCTCGTTTTCAGGCCTTATGGGACCGTTCCAAGGGCACTGTATTAGGTGTCACCGTCACTTTTATATTCCTCAACTTTTTAGCTCTCTGGCAAGGACTAGTTATTTCTTCATCTTTTCGCTTTCTTTCATTTTCACTCTATGATCCACTGGAACGACAAGCTCTTTTCCTTTTATCAATTAACACTAGGTCTGGTCTTCTGACCGAGATAGGGGGGTCGTTTCGTATCTCAAAGTCCAAGAGAATTTTATATCTCGTTTTCTAGGACAGAATCTGGTTTGTGCATATGACATTTTTGTCAGTATACTCCGATTTTTAATCTCTTTCATAATTCCAAGTAGATCACCTTTCCCATCCAGTCGCACATAGCTTTGTATTCCTTTGGCACCCGTTTGCTGCATTCGCTTATTAGGTGATCTACAGTTTAATTCCTGTCAACGCATAGACTATATTTATTATTACTCTTTTAGAGTTTTTTACATCAGTATTAGCTGATGGTTTTTCACTGGAGTTTGAGTGACAGCAAGTCTCTTCAAGTCTCCAGGACTCTTCTCAGTATTCTGGCTGTTTTCAGTAATGCTGTCATTTGGATGGTCTATACCCCTCCGCCAACTTTTAAGTCTTCCAGGCCTTTTAATAATCCTTTAGTTATTGTGCCAAAAGCACCAATCACAATTGATACAATCGTCACTTTCATGTTCCACAGCTTTTTCAATTCTCTGGCAAGATCGAGGTACTGTTCCTTCTTTTCACATTCTTTCAGTTTTCTTCTGTGGTCCGCCGGAACAGCAAAGTCGACAATTTTGCAAGTTCTTTTATATTGTGATCTTCTAGCCGAGATGAGGTGATCCGTTTGTATGTCAAAGTCCCATAGGAGTGAGGTCATATTTAAATTTCTTGCACATTTTCCAGTGGATCACTTCGCCGACCCAATCATGTCTCACCTTATACTCCCTGTATGCTAATTAGCTGCATTAGCTTATTATGTGTTTGATGGTTTCATTTCTGTCACCGCAGAGTCTACATTTGCTATTTTGTTGAGTCTTGTCAATACTCGCTTTGATATGATTGGTTCTTATGGCGTTGACCTGTCCTGTTATTGGGACAGATTCGGTTTCTCTTTTAAGGTTGCCTTTTCTTAGCCAGATCCAGGTTTTCTCGTGTGAGATTGTGTTTATTAGTCGTTTAAAGCGGCCATAGAGTTGTTTTTTCCCATTTTTGTTTTCTAGTTATTGTCTGTCGAGTTGTCGGTATCTTTTCTGATGGCTGTAATCAGTCCTCGTTCATGTTTTTCTATGTAGTTTTCGAGTCATTGTATCGATGCGTCAACGCTGTCTTCAATGCTGGCACGTCCTCTTGCTCCCTCCTTTCTAGATACATATAGTCTGTCAACGTCGTCTCTGGGATGTAAAGCCTTATGCATGGTCATTAGTTTTCTTGTTCTTTGATCCGTTTGTTTAAGTTCATCTCGGGTCCACTTGAGAAATGGTCCCGAATATTTAACGAGAGGCACAGCCCAAGTATGTATTCCTTTGATGAGGTTTCTACAAGAGAGTTTTGTCTCGAGTAGTTTTCTCGTTCTCCTGAGATATTCTTTTCGAATTTTTCTTTCATTTCCACTTGTTATATGGTGTCAGCTTCCAAGATACCCAAGTATTTGTAAGTTACATTTTCTCCGAGCGTCCTAATTTTTTCCTGGTTTGGTTGTTCCATTCCGTGAGTCATATGTGACTTGCCACTTTTCATGACTAGTATGGCACATTTTTCTATGCCAAATTCCATTCCTATGTCCTGACTGTATATTCTAACGGCGTGTATGAGGGTTTCCAGTTCTTGTTCATTTTTTTGCAAATAGGTTGATGTCATCCATGTACATTAGGTGATTAATCTTTTCTTGCGATCTACTCAGTTTGTATCCGGCTGTGCATTTTCTGAGTAGGTGGTTCAGTGACATCATGGCTATTATGAACAGTAACGGTGAGAGTGCATCTCATTGGAATATACCTCTTTGGATCTTTATTTCAGCTTAGCTTCTTCTTCCCGTTGTCAGCTCCACTCTCCAGGTCTTCATGGTTTTTTCGATAAAGTTTATGACTTCTTGTGATATTTTGTACATTTTGAGGCAGCTTTGTGGCACTATGTGTATTTCTTTTTGTAGTCAATCCTGGCCATAGCGAGATGTTTCCATCTGGTCTTGCTCTCATTCAGGGTGTGCTGATCTATGTAAAGTAATGACGATCGGATCTCCCATGTTGGCTATCAGGAGATCACCTGCCGATCAGGACACGCAAGCCGGTTGCTAAGGTCCCATGTTGTGTAATATTGTGATTGGACATTTTTATCATTGGTGGTATATTGTGGCAATACCAGACCCAGGGGGTTATTTATGATCTGCTCACCTGACACAGATGTGACCAAAACAGCTATGATGGCAGTTCAAAACAGCGGGTCATAAAAAAAGTTTTTTTTTAAATTTTAAAGAAATAAATTTTTTAGTTAAAGTCCGTTATTCTCCTTTATCGCTTTTGGGCCTCAGGCCCTGAACTAGTTTCTAGTTTTCCTGTATCGTCTTCATAGTTTATGTCGATGATCCCGTTTTTAGATAATTCCTTAAGGGGTTGATTACTTTTATAGATAGAAGTTTCTGATGACTTTACTGTGAAATTAGGGCAGAACGGTGAGTATCACTGATTTTTGAGCGTTAAATTTAAATAAATCTTACATATTTCACTATTGTTTAGCTGGGAAAGTTTAGCCGATTAGAAAGATTCTTCATTTAAAAAAATAAATAACCGATAGTACACCACAACATTTCACAAATGTTTGAACAAAATCAATGTTGTCTTTTATTTTTTTAAAGAAAATCTTTACTAACCTCGTATATATGAAATATTTAGACATCATTTATATTCACGACTCGAATTCTGATACCTAACTGCTAAGTAAAAGACTACTTTTTTTAAAGCTTTTCAAGAAATTCATATTCTAAAGTTAGTGGGGGTGGAGCCTTTAAACATTCTAGTTTCTGCTTTATCCATTAGGTTAGAAAGCCCGTCTTTCATTTATGGAATTACTGATTTTTGTGCGCTAAATCTAAATAAATCTTACATATTTCACCATTGTTTAGCAGGGAATTATTATTATTATTATTATTATTATTATTTACTCCTTTAGAGTTTTTCATATCAGTGTTAGCCGATGGTTTTTCACTGGAGTTTGAGTGACAGTAAGTCTCCTTAAGTCTGCAGGACTCGTCTCAGGATTCTGGCCGTTCTTAGCAATGCTGACGTTTGGATAGTCTGTACCCGTCCGCCAACTTCCAAGTCCTCCAGGCCTTTTAATAATCCTTTAGTTATTGTGCCTAACGCACCAATCACAATTGGCCCAATCGTTACTTTCATGTTCCACAGCTTTTTCAATTCTCTAGCAAGGTCAAGGTACTTATCCTTCTTTTCACATTCCTTCGGTGGTCCACCGGGACAGCAAATTCGACAATTTTGCAGATTCTCTTTTTTGTTTTTGTTGTTGATTATTATGATGTCTGGTCTTCTGGCCGGGATTAGGTGATCCGTTTGTATATTAAAGTCCCATAGGAGTTTAAGCGAGTCATTCTCTAGGACAGGTGCTGGTTTATGCATATACCATTTGTTTGTATAGTCGAATTGAAATTTTCTGCGCATTTCCCAGTGGATCACCTTGCCGACCCAGTCGTGTCTCACCTTATACTCCTTTTGTGCTAATTTGCTGCATTCACTTATTATGTGATTGATCGCTTCGTCTCTGTCACCGCATAGCCTACATTTACTGTTTTGCTACGTCTTATCTATTCTCGCTTTGATATGATTGGTTCATATGGCATTGTCCTGTGCTGCTATTAGGAGGGATTCCGTTTCTCTCTTAAGGTTTCCTTTTCTTAGCCAGGTCCAGGTTTTCTGGTGTGAGATGTTGTTTACTAGACGTTTAAAGCGGCCATAGAGTTGTTTTCCTTCCTATTTTTGTTTCCTAGTTGTTGTCATTCTTCCGTTTATCGTGTTATCCGTATCGTTTCTCATGGCTGTAATTAGTCCTCGTTCGTGTTTTTCTATGTAATCATCGAGTCGTTGTATGGATGCGTCAACGGTGTCTTTCGATGCTGGCAAGTCTTCTTCCTCCCTTTTTTCTAGACACTATATGTATCTAGAAAAGAGGGAGGGAGAGGACTTGCCAGCATCGAAGACACCGTTGACGCATTGATACAACGGATCGAAGATATAGTCTGTCAACGTTGTCTCTGGGGTGTAATGACTTAGGCATGGTCATTAGTTTTCTTGTTCTTTGGTCCATTTGTTTAAGTTCGTCTCTGGTCCACTTGAGAAAGGGTCCCGAGTATCTGACTAGGAGCACAGTCCAAGAATTTATTCCTTTGATAAGGTTTCTGCTGGAGAGTTTTGTCTCGAGTAGTTTTCTCGTTCTCCGGAGATATTCTTTTCGGGTCGTGTTTTTCATTTGCACTTGTTTGATGGTGTCAGCCTCCAAGGTGCCCAAGTATTTGTAGGTTTCCTTTTCTTCGAGCGTTCTAATTCTGTCGTGATTTTGGTAGTTCCATTCCGTCAGTCATATGTCGTTTGCCACTTTTCTTGACGAGCATGGTACATTTTTCTATGCCAAATTCCATTCCTATGTCCTGACTGTATATTCTAACGGCGTGTATGAGAGTTTCCAGTTCTCTCTCATTTTTTGCAAATAATTCAATGTCATCCAGATACATTGCGTGGTTGATTTTCTCTTGCGATCTGCTGAGTTTGTATCCGGCAGTGCATTTTCTGAGTATGTGGTTCAGTGGCATCATGGCTATTATTATTATTATTCACTCATTATAGTTTTGGACATCAGCGTTAGCTGATAGCTTTTCACTGGAGTTTGAGTGACAGGAAGTCTCCTCAAGTCTCCAGGACTCTTCTCAGTATTCTGACCGTTTTCAATAATGTGGTAGTTTGGATATTCTCCACTCGTCCACCTACTTCCAAGTCCTCCAGTCCCTTTAGTAATCCTTTTGTTACTGTTCCAAACGCACAAATTTCAATTGGTATTATTGTCACTGGCATGTTCCACAGTTTTTTCAATTCCCTAGCAAGGTCGAGGTACTTATCCTTCTTTTCTCATTTTTTCAGTTGTATTATGTGGTCAGCCGGGCCAGCAAAGTCGCCAATTTTTTAAGTTCTCTCTTTTTTGTTGATTATTATTAGGTCTGGCCTTCTGGCCGAGATTAGGTGATACGTGTGTATGTCAAAGTCCTATCGGAGTTTATGTGTGTCATTTTCTAGAACAGCGCTGGGTTGTGCGTATACCATTTGTTTGTATGGTCAAATTTAAATTTCTTGCACATCTCCCAATGGATCACTTTGCCGACCCAATCATGTCTAGTCTTATATTCCTTCTACGCTAATTTGCTGCATTCGCTTGTTATGTGATTGATGGTTTCATCTCTGTCAGTGCATAGTCTACATTTACTATTTTGCTGCGTCTTATCTATTCTCGCTTTGATATGATTGTTTCTTACGGCGTTGTCTTGTGCTGCTAATAGGAGAGATTCAGTTTCTCTCTTAAGGTTTCCTTTTCTTAGCCATGTTCAGGTTTTGTCCTGTGAGATGTTGTTTATTAGTCGCCCATGGAGTTGCTTTCCTTCCCATTTTTGTTTCCTAGTTATTGTCATTCTGTTGTCCATCGTGTTATCAGTATCGTTTCAGATGGCTGTAATGAGTCCTCCATCGTGTTTTTGTATATAGTCTTCGAGTCGTTGTATGGATGCGTCAACGTTGCCTTCAATGCTGGCAAGTCCTCTTCCTCCCTCTTTTCTTGAAACATATAGTCTGTCAATATCGTCTATGTAAAGCCTTATGCATTGTCATTAATCTTTTTGTTCTTTGGTTCATTTGTTTGAGTTCGTCTCAGGTCCACTTAAGAAAGGGTCCGCAATATCTAACGAAGGTACAGTTCAAGTATTTATTCCTTTGATAAGGTTTCTACAAGAGAGTTTTGTCTCGAGTAGTTTTCTAGTTCTCCTGAGATATTCTTTTCGAATTTTTTCTTTCATTTCTACTTGTTTGATGGTGTCAGCCTCCAAGGTGCCCAAGTATTTGTAGGTTTCCTTTTCTGCGAACGTTTTAATCTTATTTTGATTTCGTTGTTCCATTCCGTCAGTTAGATGTCGTTTGCCACATTTCATTACAAGCATTGCACATTTTTCTATGCCAAATTCCATTTCTATATCCTGACTGTATATTCTAACGGCGTGTATGAGGGTTTCCAGTTCTTTTTCCTTTTTTGCAAATAGTTTGATGTCATCCATGTACATTAAATGATTGCCTTTTTCCAGCGATCTACTAAGTTTGTATCTGACTGTGCATTTTCTGAGTATGTGGTTAAGTGGCATCATGGCAATTATGAATAGTAAGGGTGATAAAGCATCTCCTTGGAAAATACCTCTTTGGATCGTTGCTTCAGCAAAGCTTCTTCCTCCTACTGTCAATTCCACTCTCATGGTTTTGTCGATAAAGTTTATGACTTCATGTGATATTTTATACTTTTTGAGGCTGTTTATTATCCAGCTGAGCGGAACTATATCATATGCCTTTTTGTAGTCAATCCAGGCCATAGCTAGATTTTTCCGTCTGGTCTTGATCTCATTTAGAATGTGTTAATCTATGTAAAGTAATTCTGTTGTGCATCAAGATACTTTGCGGCATCCTTTCTATTCGTCAGGGAACAATCCACGGCTCGTTAGCGAGTAGCAAATCTCTTTCCTTATTTGTGCTGTTATATTTGCCACATCATTGGTAGGCAAGTTATGGGTCTGTAAATGTTTGGGGCGGTTCTTTTGTTTGGGTCTTTTTGTATCAATATGGTCTTTCCTTTGGTCCTCCATTCGGGTACGTGTTCTTTTTGTAGGCATTTATTCATTTCTAGTGCTAGTCTGTCGTGAATGGAGGTGAATTTCTTGAACCAGAAACCATGTATTCCATCATGGCCTGGCGTTTTCCAATTTGATATCTTTTTAAGTGTCACTTTGAGTAAATCGGTATTTCTGCTTCCGGTCCTTCTTTGAGTCCTTATAGTTCTCTTGTGATATTGTTTATCCATTCAGCCTTTTCGTTATGTTTTTTCTTCTTGTTGTTGTTGCCATATTTTAGTCCAAAATCGTTGGGTTTCTTTTGCATCTGGTTGTTGGTATATTTTATTGTACTCTCCTCCCAATTGCTGATAGAATTTTCTTAGTTTTGGAATGTCCTGTTTAGAACTTAAATAATAGAAATACACCAAAAAATAAATGATCAAGCAAGGAATAATAATTCATTACCTTGTACATCAAATATTAACAAACAAAAACAGCCCATCCAAAATGAACCACCAACTTCGGAAAATGGAAACCCCACCCAACCAAACAGTGCACAATAAAACAACCCAGGACAAACACTATCACAAGAACAAAAGTTAATTCTAAGAAATTTAAAGAGAATTTTAAACAGTGAAAAGAACACTTTACCATCTATAAGAAACATTGAATGGAGAATAGTTAAGGCAGAGACAAATAAAGTGAATCAAGTACTGACATGTATATCAACAAATGATATACCGAATTAAATGAACTAATTTATGCAGGAGCGAAATTAGTTTGCGATAAAATTGGGATCCCCTCAAAAAGCACGAAAGAAAAATCAAAACCAGGATGGGAATTTCGACTAGAAACTCAGATAAAAAAAAAACTACTAAAACAGCTAAAAATAATAAAACATGACCCAGATGTGACCGATGACAGTCATGGTGACTGTTCATTGACAGCGGATCACAAAAAAAGACCTACGTTTTAACTTAGTTAAAGTCCACTGACTTTTATGATTTATTTCATAACATGTATCTGACCTAACTTTAGTCATTCCCCTGTTATCTTTTTGTTTTGTATTGTATTTACTGTCTGCTTTTAAAATATTTCCGCTAAACATGTAATGTTATAATAAATACTAAGTTCTTGATATTTTCCGTTATATGGAGGACGGGAAAATTTCTAATACTTTCAGAATACATCAAGTAGAGATTTCCTTAGATAGACAGTAGTGCCAAAAGTGATATAGAGATAATGAGCTGCTAAATTTAAAACAAATCTATTTTGTCGTCTCAAAAAAAATAACCTGAAATGAAGTTTGGGAATTTTGCAAGTCTTCATTTAAATACAACTGTTAAGCAAAAGATTTTACGAGAAACGAAAATCAAATGTTTTTAAAATTAGACTGTTACCAAAAACAAACATTTCTTCCTATTTTTGGCTTTGTAAGGTTTTGGACTTGTCGTGGCTTTGGGGGGAAAGGGGCTTATTTATATTCTAAAATTTTACAGCACGTTGGTTCTAGAATATTCCTAAACTTATTTTCCTTATTTGTTTTGTCGTTTGTTTTGGTTGGCGGGGGGGGTATTATTTAATATTTCTTAATTTACGTTATTATTTATTTTATTTTATTTTATTTTTAAAATAAGTTTTAGGTTTGAGTTATTCTGTTGTTGTTGTTATTATTATTATTATTATTATTATTATTATTATTATTATTATTATTATTATTATTATTATTATTATTATTATTATTTTTACTCCTCTAGAGTTTTTCACATCAGCATTAGCTGATGGTTTTTCAATGGAGTTTGAGTGACAGCAAGTCTCCTCAAATCTCCAGGACTCGTCTCAGTATTCTGGCCGTCCTCAGCAATGCTGTCGTTTGGATAGTCTCCACCCGTCCGCTAACTTCCAAGTCCTCCAGGCCCTTTAATAATCCTTTAGTTACTGTGCCTAACGCACCAATCACAATTGGCACAATCGTTACTTTCATGTTCCACAGTTTCTTCAATTCTCTAGCAAGGTTGAGGTACTTATCCTTCTTTTCACTTTCCTTCAGATTTATTCTATGGTCCACCGGGACAGCAAAGTCAACAATTTTGCAGATTCTCTTTCTTTTGTTGATTATAATGATGTCTGGTCTTCTGGCCGGGATTAGGTGATCCGTTTGTCCCATAGGAGTTTATGCGAGTCATTTTTTTGGACGGGTGCCGGGTTGTGCATATACCATTTGTTAGTATAGTCGAATTGAAATTTCCTGCACATTTCCCAGTGGATTACCTTGCCGACCCAGTCGTGTCTCGCCTTGTACTCCTTCTGTGCTAATTTGCTGCATTCGCTTACAATGTGATTGATCGGTTCGTCTCTGTCACCGCATAGCCTACATTTACTGTTTTGTTGCGTCTTATCTATTCTCGCTTTGATATGATTGGTTCATATGGCGTTGTCCTGTACTGCTATTAGGAGGGATTCCGTTTCTCTCTTAAGCTTTCCTTTCCTTAGCCAAGTCCAGGTTTTCGGGTGCGAGATGTTGTTTATTAGACGCTTAAAGCGGCCATAAAGTTGTTTTCCTTCCTATTTTTGTTTCCTAGTTGTTGTGATTCTTTCGTTTATCGTGTTGTCCGTATCGACTCTGATTGTTGTAATTAGTCCTCGTTCGTGTTTTTCTATGTAGTCTTCGAGTCGTTGTATGGATGCGTCAACGGTGTCTTCGATGCTGGCAAGTCCTCTCCCTCCCTCTTTTCTAGATACATATAGTCTGTCAACGTCGTCTCTGGGGTGTAATGCCTTATGCATGGTCATTAGTTTTCGTGTCCTTTGGTCCATTTGGTTAAGTTCCTCTTTGGTCCACTTGAGAAAGGGTCCCGAGTATCTGACTAGTGGCACAGCCCAAGTATTTATTCCTTTGATGAGGTTTCTACAAGAGAGTTTTGTCTCGAGTAGTTTTCTAGTTCTCCTGAGATATTCTTTTTGAATTTTTTCTTTCAATTCTACTTGTTTGATGGTGTCAGCCTCCAAGGTGCCCAAGTATTTGTAGGTTTCCTTTTCTGCGAACGTTTTAATCTTATTTTGATTTCGTTGTTCCATTCCGTCAGTTAGATGTCGTTTGCCACATTTCATTACAAGCATTGCACATTTTTCTATGCCAAATTCCATTCCTATATCCTGACTGTATATTCTAACGGCGTGTATGAGGGTTTCCAATTCTTTTTCCTTTTCTGCAAATAGGTTGATGTCATCCATGTACATTAAATGATTGCCTTTTTCCAGCGATCTACTAAGTTTGTATCTGGCTGTGCATTTTCTGAGTATGTAGTTAAGAGGTTTCTGCTGGAGAGTTTTGTCTCGTGTAGTTTTCGAGTTCTCCTGAGATATTCTTTTCGGATCATGTCTTTCATTTGTACTTGTTTGATGGTGTCAGTCTCCAAGATGCCCAAGTATTTGTAAGTTTAATTTTCATCTATCGTCCAAATTCTGTCGTGATTTGGTAGTTCCATTCCGTCAGTTCCATTTCATTATAAGCATGGCACATTTTTCTATGCCAAATTCCGTTCCTATGTCCTGACTGTATATTCTAACTGCGTGTATGAGAGTTTCCAGTTCTCTTTCATTTTTTGCAAATAATTTAATGTCATCCATGTACATTAGGCGGTTGATCTTCTCTTGCGATCTGCTGAGTTTGTATCCGGCAGTGCATTTTCTGAGTATGTGGTTCAGTGGCATCATGGCTATTATGAATAGTAAGGGCGATAGTGCATCTCCTTGGAAGATGCCTCTTTGGATCTTTGTTTCAGTTATGCTTCTTCCTCCTGCTGTCAGTTCCACTCTCCAGGTCTTCATGGTCTGTTCGATGAAGTTTATGACTTAATGTGATATTTTGTACATTTTGTGACAGTGTAATATCCAGCTTTGTGGGAGCATATCATATGCCTTCTTGTTGTCAATCCAGGCCATAGCTAGATTTTTCCGTCTTGTCTTGCTCTCATTTAGGATGTGTTGATCTATGAAGAGTAATTCTGCTGTGCCTCTGGATCCTTTGCGGCATCCTTTCTGTTCGTCGGGGAACAATTCGCGGCTTGTTAACGAATAGTAGATTTTTCCCTTATTTGTGCTGTTAGTATTTTCCACATCATTGGTAGTATTTTCCACATCATTTTCCACATCATTGATCTGTAATTGTTTGGGGCAGTTCCTTTACTAGGGTCCTTTTGGATTAATGTAGTCTTTCCTTTGGTCATCCATTCAGGTACGTGCGCGTCTTGTAAGCATCTGTTCATCTCTAGTGCTAGTCTGCCGTGAATGGAGGTGAGTTTCTTGAACCAGAAGCCATGTATTCCATCATGGCCTGGCGCTTTCCAGTTTGATATTCTTTTTCGTGTTGTTTTGAGTAAGTCGACGTGCATTTCGATTTTGGGGCCTTCTTCAAGTCTGTCTAGCTCTCTTGTAATGTTGTTTATCCATTCAGCATTTTCGTTATGTTTCTTTGATTCCCATATTTTAGCCCAAAACCGCTCGGTTTCTTTTGCATCCGGTTGTTGGTATGTTTTTGTGTCACTCCCTCCCAATTGTTGATAGAATTTCCTTTCGTTGTTTCGGAAAGTCTTATTTTGTCTGTACTGTTTTACCCTTTGTTGATATCTCTTTAATCTTCCTTCTTTGCCAGTACTTTCTGGTTTATTTCCTCAAGTTGTCCTGTTATTTTTCCCCATGTGTCCTGTTCCTTCTTTCCCCCGCTTATTTCAGTGCCTCTCATCATTCGGGCTTGTTTTCGTAGTTTTTTATTTACGATTCCAGTCTAAATTCCCATCCCGGTTTTTGCTGTTTCTTCGTGCTTTTTGAGGGGATCCCAATATTCTCACAAACTTATTTCGCTCCTGCATATATTAATTCATTTAACTCGGTTATATTATTCGTGGGTATGTAAGGTAGTATGTGATTTATTTTATTCGTTTCTATTTTAAGTGTTTTCCATTCTATGTTTCTTAATGAAGGTAGAAGTGTCTTTTCACTATTCATAATTCTCTTTACATTTTCTCGATTTACATTTTGTTCTTGCGATAGTGTTTCTTCCTGGTTGTTTGATAGTGTATAGTTTGGGAGTGTGGTGTTTTCATTTGCCGAGGTTTGCGGTTCTTTTTCGTTGGATTGTTCTTGTTCGACACCACTTGGTGTGTCTGGCACTGCGTAATAGTTTTGTTTCAGTGTTTTTTGATGGATTTCTAGTAATTCTAGGTCAGAAAACCAACCCTTCTTCGTTATTGTCCTAACCTGATCCGCTAACCTTTGGCTAGTTGTCTGAAATGTGGAACATTCTTGCCAGATCTCAAACATCCTTTTCCTGTAGCCTCTTTGTGAGGGGTTGCTCCTGAAATAGCATTCTAGCACAAGTTTATTCTCTTCCCTAGTCCATGTTCTACGTTTAGGTCTCTGTTCATTGTGGTTTGTTACGTCGTCGTTTATGTATCTGAAAAAAGAACAGCCAACATTCGTAGGATGACTACAGGGTCTCCCATGTTGGCTATCAGGAAAGCACCTGCCGATCATGACACCCAGGCCCGTTGCCTGGGTCCCACATTGTGTAATATTGTGATTTGACATTTTTATCATGGGTGGTATAATGTGGCTATATCTGGCCCAGGGGTTGTTTATGATCTGCGCACCTGACACAGATGTGACCACGAGCACTCAGAGACTGTTCATAAGAAGCGGGTCACAAAAAAAAAACAAATAAAAAAAAATAAAAAAATATATATATAAAAAAAATAAATAAAAAAATAAAAATATATAATAAAGTAAATAAAGGGCAGAGGAAAATTCTAGAAGAAAATCTGGATATAAGTTTTAACTTACTTAAGGTCCGTTGATCTACTTTTTGTTTTTGTCTATTGACTAGATTGGACTGCCTGAACGACTATCTCAAGGTTAATGGGAATATCTAATACTTGTACATTTAAATGCGGAGGAGGTAATGTTCAATTGATATTTCTGAAGATTTTACGGAAAATACGGGAATAGAAAACCAATCCATTGCAAAGGTCGTCAATACGGAGTGTAAATTCAAACAATTGTTAAGTTGACTCGTGATAGTTGCACCTGGTAAAACAATTTAGTCGATTAGAAATAAATCAAGATTCTTAGATTAAAATATAACAAAAATTCACCAGCAGATATTACAAGTCATAGAAAATCCAGTGTTATTTTTAAAAAAAGAAAATTGCACAAACCTCTACCCAACGAGTCTTTCCTCACAATTATTTAGTTTTTTTATTATTATCATTATTATTATTATTATTATTATTTATGATGATGTTGTTGCTGTTAAATGACAAAATCAATTCTAAGACTAAATGATAGAATTTTCAGCATGATTCTTTAATATGATATACAAACACAAATGCATATACACAATCACTTACACGTCTATACGTGCACATCATCACGAATTTTGTTATGGCTAAAACTTTTACAACTGGGCTTGTTCAGATTTTTTAAGATATTAAATGTCATCTACGCTTCAAATTAGAAAAATGTTTTAAATCATCTAGGATCAGGTGTGTTTCTCCTTGACTAACACGAAGTCTTCACGAAGTGGCATTTAAGGTTGATGGGAATAGGTGAAGTCAAACTATCAGCTTCTTCACCTCTGTCAATGGCAAACTCTAGTTATGCCTCTTCAGCTGTCACAAAATTCAAGGTATTAATTACTAATATATTGTTGCAGGTGCTCGCTGTCTCTTATAGAATGTTGTGCATCTTCTTTTCTTTGATTTGACTATCAACTTATATATATATATATATATATTAGAGTGGATATTTAGAAATTTTTACTTAGTCCTGTATATGGCAATTCTGTTGTACAAAGAAATCTGCAAATTCATATTAAGCAAACCATTGTCAAATATTATTTATTTTTGAGTGGTATATATTTTAGTAAAGAAATTTTTTCAGGTTGGTAACCTTAACTGAAAATCATTTGATCAACGTAATGTGAAAACATTCAGTTCACTTTATATCTCAAAAATTATGTTCAGCTGATTAATCTTGGATTATTACAAGTGTGTTTGGTTAAGCGCATCATAAAAATGAAAGACAAGATCAAAATGTGTCAATACAGAGTCTTTTAACAAGTTAACACAATGTTATGATAATCCTGTATTATCTTGTCAAAAGGTCAAGTTCCATCGGAGGCACGAGTTTTTAGGTGGAACAAGGTATTTTTTTAATGACCAAGAGACTGCAGGGAATTAATTCCGCTATGTGATCGACAAGAAGAGAGTAAAATATGAATAAAGTGAGGTTTTTCGAAAGTGTTGATCTACATTTGATGGTTAGAATGATCCGTGATGAATTAACATTAATCAACTGATTTTTCAATCAGGGCTGCTAATCTAAAAAATAAAAAGAACTTGACTTTCTGGAACACTCTCTGTGAACGAATGCTAGTTTGGTTAGTTGGTTACAGAGTACTATAAGGTATATCAACCCTTGTGGGTTATCAAATACCAAATCCTCCTGTTTAACAGAGACATGCAACAACCCTCATGTATAAAATATAATCAGATTCTTTTTTATTACCCAGAATGAACGTGAAGTAGAACAAAAGAGAGGGTTTGAACTGCACAAGTGAACTGAAGGGTACGGATCTTCGGTGAAACTCTTCTTTATATCAAATCTTCCTGGTAGTATAAAATCGTGGCCACTCCTCTCTCCGACATGTCACCCACACAAATTCTCGTGGTCACACCTCCTCCAGCCTGCCGCCAACTCAATGCACATGAACACGCTTCCTCCTTGCATGCCACCCACCCAATTTAGGTGGCATTTCCGATAAGAATATTTGCGTCCTGATCACTTTAGATACCAGATGCATTTCCTGTAATGTTCGTTCAACCAGGGTCCAACTTCCGTCACTGCATCGATAGGCGTCTTCAAGTTGATATCCAACACTTTTTATCAGTGTGATTTGTAAGAGAATAGATTGTAGGTAACTTTATTTTTAAACGAAATTTTAGAGTTTATTTGTTTCCGAACAGTTAAATTGTTTCAAGAATTGCTACTTAATACAAATAATTTTTATTAATATTCATCATTTGTTTGCATATAATTAAACAGTTTCAAGAATTGCTATCTAACACTATTAATTCTATTTAATATTAACTATTTGTTTGCACAAAATAAAATGCTTTCGAGCATTACTATTTAACATAAATAATTCTATTTATCCAGTATTCCAATCTAATATCGATAATTTGCACACAGCTGTATGGTTTCAAAATATTGATAATAATAACCCTTAGCAAATGATTGAATAATTCTATTTAACCAATAGATGCAACCCTAATAGGTACTACCAATCCGGCCAGAATGTAAGTCATGGTACTCAACATTCCCAAAAGCTCCGGGACTATAGCCTCACTATCAAAGGCTTTTTAGTGTTGTATATTGACCTTCGACCCGGCCAAACATGCCATTCCAAAGACGGCGGAAGTTGCATATTCCTTTGGCGTGGGCGAGCTTGGCTGACAATATGGGACAGGGTTAAAATCCCACGGTACAGTCACAAACTGATGAAGAGAGTGACCTGTGAACTGCGTAACAGTTATTTCCGCTCGATGACGATCAAACATGCCATTCCAAAGACGGCGGAAGTGCATATTCCGATGGCCAGTTATGGGAAGAGATTGAGTTGGCGTTGAACTAATATATAACTCAGTGCACAGGAAATTCAATGATTTTTGGAGATCAGACGAGTTGGAGATAAGATGCGGTAAAGAAAACCAGCACCCAGAGAGGCTGGGCCCCCAGGCCCCCGGTTGAGCAGCTCAGGAGAACGGAAAGAAACGCGGTTATGGCCAATAGAGTGGGAGTCAATATGTTGCAGTTCTGTTCTGTCTCCAACTCCCCTTCACGTGCAACCCTTTCAAATAAAGTGAGAGGTATATTTTTCTAAGAACTGTGTCGCTCGTCTTTATTGTGTTGTTATGATTCTGCATGCATATGTAGATGTATATGTATAATGTGTTTGTATAGTTGGTCATGGCTATACAACATTAGTGCCATACTCAGGACACGGACGAATTTTTTAGTTCAGAAGTATATACCTTCTTATTTCACTGATGTAGGTGTTTGTGAGAAATTAAAACCTTTCTAGTCGACCGGTCCATTCACCGACTGAGGAAAATGCGATAAAAGTGAAAGGGGGCTCTCATCAGATCTTATAGACGTTTGACTGTGAAAGTGATTCGTGATGAATTAATATTGATCAACATATTTTCAATCAGGTTTGCCAACCGAAAAAATAGAATAAAAATTCTAATTGTCTTTCTGAACACACTTTCTGTGAACGAGTCTTTGGATACAAATGATATTCCTATAGCCGCACTACCACCCTCCACTCCCCTTGTCTGAATTCTTGTAACTATTTCCTATTCTCAAAAACCAAACTCCACCTTTATGGTAGTCATTTGAGAACTGTTGAGAATATGTGACGGGTCATGAAGGACTTCAAGAAGAGAGGAAAATGTAAATAAAGTGAGAAAGGCAGAGTCAGTTGAAGACTTCCAATAATGATTCTTAGAGTTGGAACCATTTCATCGTTGTGTAGCTTCCTAATGAAATCTCTTTTGAAGGAACTCCCGGTCGACAATGCTTAGAATACGCAGACTCTATCCTTTGCTGAGGAGTAAGATCAGTGCCAAAAAAAGAAGTTCCATTGTCATTACATTAAATTGCATCTGGTGGTGAGACTCCAGTTCTGGAGCTCTGGGAAATATGGGGTACCCTTTTATGGCTATTATTCTCAGCTCCACTCGGACTCGGAGTAGTAGTCCTCTCAGGGACCCACTCATGAATCAAATAGATCGGTCTAAAAAATTATTCACTTTCGATAAGAACTGTAAATTATTTGTATTAAGAATATTCACTTGGTTGTTTAATATCTAACTGTTTGTTAAGGCGTATCAATCACTTGAAACAATATAATTGTGCGAAAAATTGGCTATTCTTAAATAAAAAAAATAATCACTTGAAACTTTATAATTATTAGTATTTGATAAGAATACATGAAACCATGCAACTATGTGCAAATTATTGGCATTAGAAATATTTAATGCCATTTAACTGTAAACTATTTATATTAAGAATACTTACTTCAAGCAATCATTGTTTATAAAGGATTTTTATAAATTACTTGAAACCACTCAACTGCGTACAAATTATTTGTATTTGATGGAAATACTTGATAACATATAACCGAATGTAAAAAAACTCTTAAGAAGCTAAACAAAAAAGTAGATAGAAACGTACAGTGTACGCAATTCCTTAAACTGTCGGCATAAAATAACTTTAAACGATTCGAAATGCCGTTAAAATCAATCTTTTGAGGGAAATAAAATTGATTTGTATTCAAGTTGATGAAGACTTTTACGTAGACCTATGGCTTTTAATATACTAAGTTTGAATATTGATTATAATATCATAACTATGAGTATTTTTCGAAAATATTTTTATCTCACATGACTCTTGAAAATAACCGCTTTTCATTTATAGAATAAATTTAATAAATTTTTTGTGCACAGCGCTTACAACACTCCTCGGGTGATTTTTTTTTTTCAGTCGTGTTTTCTTTCGTCATGTTTCGATAAGACACAAAACTTTTTAAACTAAATGCCGCAAGTAAAAGATCTGAATAGCGTTAGAGCAACGTCCTGGATTGATTTCTTCTTCTTCTTCTTCTTCTTCTTCTTCTTCTTCTTCCGTGGAAGCGAACAATATCGGAATGTTTCGAATTATAATTATCATGTGCTTTCTAAAGAAAACCAAACAAATGGTCAACATGTTCCTCAAAATCGTCATGCTCATCAAAGCTAAAATGGCGCAGCTATTTTTATTTCTTTGTTCATCTTGTTATCACGTCTCATGAAATACAAAAAAAGGTCAACAAGTCTCTGCAAAAGAATGGTTATGAAAAACTTTGAAATGTTCTTGTAAAGTGATAAAATTTTGCAAATAGTGTGAAATAATGACTGTTAATCATTTTAAAGACACGTTCTTTTTTTCTAAAAGTACAGCATCAAATCAAGTTTGAAGGGCATGGTACTAAATAAATTATCTGCAGGTGTTTCAAGGGTATGGTACTAAAGGGCATCAAATCAAGTTTGAAGGGCATGGCACTAAATAAATCATCCGCAAGTGTTTGAAGGATATGGCACTAAATGTATTATTCTATAAGCAAAAAATATTATTGGTCTGTAGACTTAATTTTT
The DNA here is from genome assembly GCA_963585895.1 of Sepioteuthis lessoniana. Lineage (NCBI taxonomy): Eukaryota > Metazoa > Mollusca > Cephalopoda > Myopsida > Loliginidae > Sepioteuthis > Sepioteuthis lessoniana. The sequence goes on from OY757920.1 coordinate 30,780,461, forward strand.
GAAATCTGCCTTGACAGTAAATTTCCAGTTTGAGGAGAAATGTTTAAAAAATGTCCTCCATTAATTATTTTGAAGGTTTCAATAAAATCCTCTATCATTCTTCATTTTAGTCACAATTCTTCTACTATTTCCCTGTTACTGTAACATTTTACTCCTTTTATTAGTTTTGTCACTTTTTGTGTGCCTTCCAATCTTAATATTGCTCTCCAATTTCTATGTCTCGACACCAGCCCACGGCTGGTTACAATATTCTACAGGAAGTCTAATTCTCAAATGTGAGAAAACAAGTTAACAGAATAAGTGACAGCTCAGCTTTCGATTGAAGAATTGGTCAGTTTTATTGTAAGTGACTTTGACTTCCTTTTTTCTTTTTCTTTTTAGTTCTTTTTTCTTATTACAGATCTGATATTCTTTTTCTGTCTTGTATAAATGAAATTACAAATAAAAAAAGGAAGTATGAATTAATTAGAAAACTAAAGTTTAAAAAAAAGACAATTCAGATTCAAAGAAAAAATCTGTTTGAAAGGTCAGTTTAATTTTAAAATTGGATTTCTTTCTTTTCAAGTTTTTTGTTTTATTGATTCTTATTTTATAAAAGAAAAATCTTTCAAAGAAAGAGCTCTTAGTGCATGTTAGAAGTGCGGTGAGAGTAATCATAAACTGAACTTTTTTATCATTAAGGGTTTGCGGACTATTGTCTTCATCTTTATTGTTATTTCCACAAAGTTTCGGCCTATATGTCCTCCAGCCTTCTTCAGGTGTTTGTCGAACTAGGGAACCTTCACGGAACTTCGAACTACGTCCTTTATTGAATCAACAGTGCCACCTCTTCTGATTCCGTTAACCATAACTGGGTACAAGTGTTAAGTATTCCTGTATTTTTACTCGCCTTCTGTCATGATTGAACTTGCAACCTCCAAATGATTGTATCCTTATAAATTTAATGTTCTTACTTGACTAGGATTACTACTACTATGTATCTTCACCTACGATGAACGAGTTCGTAAAATTCAGCACCTCTAGAGATGACCAACTTTTTCATAGTCAGGAAAATTCTGTCTGTGTAGTCCATCTTCAATTGGTCCTATGAGCTGATCAAAGCGCTCTTTATTTTGTTGGCTGAACGTGGAAAGTCTCTCTCTCTCTCTCTCTCTCTCTCTCTCTCTCTCTCTCTCTCTCTCTCTCTCTCTCTCTCTCTCTCTCTCATCGTTCTAGCTACTACAGATACTGCTAACTTCGCTCGTGCCTCCTCTTTGGTCTTTGTAAACGTTCAACAAATACCGATAAATGTCAATGCGAGCAAATTTTTGGCTTGGAAAAATTGAATAATACATTTCTGTTTTCATGTCAAACACCATTTTACCAGACAAAGGAAAAAATAATTATTGGCGAGAAGATTAAAGTTCAACTGAAAATACCACCAACAAACGCCTCTAATGTTGTGTATGTAATTAGTGAGAAGGTTTAAGGTTTAAGTTCTAATGCCATACAAGTTTTTCACATTTACTTATTAACTGAATCAGAAGCTGGGGGGAGCAACTCTAGGGTATAACGAAATTTAACTTTATAATCTCTCCCTTCTCCACAATCATTAAAATTGATTCCTTAGAGAGAGGATTTGGAATACTGGTAAAAAAATTATGTCAAAATGCAAATTTTGATATTTATTTTCAGAAATATTTTTGAAAGTAAATTTACAGAAAGTCATTCATAGGTGAAAAAATATCTGATATATATATATATATATATATATATATATATATATATATATATATATATATAAAAAAATGGTGCAGACAAAAACACATGTGCACATGCGCATATACGCAATTAAATTTCAAGAGAAAAATCCTGCGAAAAACAAACTTTCGAACTCAATACATTATATATATATATATATATATATATATATATATATATATATATATAATGTATTGAGTTCGAAAGTTTGTTTTTCGCAGGATTTTTCTCTTGAAATTTAATTGCGTATATGCGCATGTGCACATGTGTTTTTGTCTGCACCATTTTTTTTCTTTTTCACACAGAAACGCAGTAATATCTATTTTCATACAGATTTTTCTTCGTAGTGAAAATCAAATTTGTTTTATACTTTTATCAATTCAAATGCATTTGACATTTGCAATATATCACACAAAATAAAAGAGTCTATTAGATATTTTTCTTTTTTATATTTTTTTCAATTCCGTCATTGCAAATACTTTCAACATTTTTTAAGAAACGATTCCCGGTATAACGAACAAAATCCATATTTGAAATTATAAAACTTATTCTTCAGGTGTGAAATTTTCTTTTATTGACTTGTATGATTTCAGTTAATTCTGACTGGATTACTTAACTATGGATCAGTACTTTTGCTTTTCTTTGACCTTTAAGAAAGAAAGAAAGAAAGAAAGAAAGAAAATCAGTTCTTCTGCTTGTCTCTCAATTCAAGAAAAAAAATAAATCTAAGAAAAATTTAAAAAAGAAAGAAAAAAGAAACAAGGAAACAAAGAACTATCAGTACTTCTGCATGTCTGTGAGTTCAAGTAAAAGAAAGAAAGAAAGAAAGAAAGAAAGAAAGAAAGATGATTACTTCTGCTTGTCCAAAATAATTTACATCTTGGTTGGGGCGAGAACTTTTCAAAATATTCTCGAAATTATCTCGTAGTAGATACATCATTTCTCAAATTTCTGGAACCCTTAAGAAAATTAGATTAATTTTTAAAAAGTATATTCACGCTCTTCTTTGTTTCATCTTGCATACGAGCTTTAGATTGCTCAAAGCACCTGCTATTTTCACATGTTCAGCAATCTACGTACTCGACAGCCTCGGTACTGCTTAAATTTGCTGATCTAAAGGGAATAAATATTGACTTGGTAATTGTCATTTTGGTTGGACTGAGAACTTTTCAGCGCTCTTTTATATATATATATATATATATATATATATATATATATATATTATTCAGTCCAGTTAAACCGGAGTCGGGAATAATTCCGTCAGGACAATAAAATTATTCGATTATGAACATTTATATTGATTCATATCAATACCCATAACAGGATGGAAATAAATTTATAATCCTAATGTGACCGGTTTTAGTTTTTCTTAAAGGTATATATATATATATATGTGTGTGTGTGTGTGTGTGTGTGTGTGTGTGTGTGTGTGTGTGTGTGTGTGTGTGTGTGTGTGTGTCTGTGTGTCTGTGTGTGTGCTATCAATAAATATATTCGAGGATCATGAAATAAGTTTACAGACTTTTTTCGTATGGGCACTTTTATTGATAGTACACACATGAAACTCTAGTCCCCTTCGAAGTAATCACCTCCGGCTGCAATGCACTTGTTGTACCGTTCCAACAACTTCTGGAAGGCCCAATCAAAGTCCTCTTGTGTGAGCGTATCAATGACCTTCGTCACAGCCTTTCATTTCCTCAATTGTCTCATAACGACAACCTCTGAGCTTAGGGAATGACCAAAAGTCACAGTGAGCAAGGTCTGGACTATAAAAACGGTGAGGAACTGTCTTGATACACATCTTGCTCAAATAGTCTGTAACAAGGATGGAGTTGTAGACTGGTGCATTGTCCTGGTGGAAATGCCACTGACCCGATTTGAAGAGTGCTGGTCTCTTCCGACGGAATCTCTTCCTAAACTCCCTTAAAACCTCAACATAGTAACCCTAACCCTAACCCCAACCCTTTAGCCCATCAACTCTGGTGTATTGAGTTCCTTACTCCTCCCACACCTCTCATCATCCCTCACAGACTCCCTGCCTTCCTTGAATCTCTTATGCCACTCAAAACTGATGCTCGATTCATGCAAGATGCTCCAAAAGCAGTCTGAAGCATTCCAATTCCTGCTGTAGCTGTTCATTTGAACGTGAAATCATAAAAATTGGTCAGTCATCTTATAAGATGTATAGCAATAAGAGACTGAATTTTCAAGAGTTTACGACAATATTAAATGTCTGTACAAAAAAAAGTCTGGAAACTCATTGAAAGCACCACGTATATATATATATATATAGTTTGATCTGGTATAGTTCTTTTGTTTTATTATATATCAACCTTCCTGGTGTATTTAATGTTAAAGCTCTCCTTGTAGAAGGCCAGTGTGGTACTATTTAACTCAAAATTGTTGAACAAGCGGGTTCATACATTTCCCAGGGGGATTTGTCCGAAATTGAACGTAATAGTGCGGCTGGTGCTCCAACTCGCTTACTACGTCACAATCCAGCATTTTAGCTACGACGCCACAGGGACTTCCCCAATACACATAGTGCAAATTATTTAGACCAGATTTTTGTTTTCAAAAATATCCACAAAGAAATAATGAACAGTAAGAAAAGTGCAACCTATTTCTTTGATGTAATTAACATGTCAGTCAAAATCTGGCTGATAACATGAGCTGCACAGACATTAGTTGTCTAAATGATGGGAGCCCAAGAAGTCAGATATCTGAAGATCGTAAAGAAAACATTATGACGAAGAAGTAATCTGAAACCGGAATTACTACTTTATGAAGCATCGCTATAGTTAAAAACATGATTGTTGTCTGAAAGTCTATCCTAAATTAAAACAATCTTCCTTCACTCCTCCGGTGGCCTCATAACCTACTTTAAAAGTGGGAGTGATACTCCAATAGCGTGTTTAGGACAGAAATAACCTGGAAAAGCCCATTCCTCTCCAGATCTAAAATTGGTTGGAATTCAGTTATCCTCCTCTTACACCAGTTGTCACACTAAGGTTAAAGAGTCACGTTAGTCCATACATTTACCAATAGCTAGAAGGAGAAAAGATGGAGTCACATCTTTTCTATGGGTATTAGCGCAATGGGCAATACAAACAGCCTTGTGTCGCAACTTGCACGTGCAAAGGGATTGAGTAAATCATCGTCGAGTTGTACTGATTTTGTGTCGCGGAGTCGGTTTCTACAACGATGGCCGTTATGTCACCATCTTTACAAGAAGCTTAACATAAAAGCAGGAACAATGTCTCAAGAAAGAAAAGTTTTTTTTTAACTCTCGTTGTTCAGAGATTTGCTATTAACATTAATTGTAACAAGTTTCCAACGAGTGACGACAAATAAAGAAATTCTGCGTGCTTTTTCACTTCAATCGATTGATAATCCGAGTTGGAGATTTATGCTTTTTATTGACCCAGGCAGTGCAAGAAGCCGGGGTGGCAGAATATTAGATTTCTACCCTGAGATTAAAGGGTTCGGTTCGAAATTCTGTTTTGTGGTGCCCCCCCCCTCACCACCACTAATAACAACAACAGCTTCAGCACCCAGCTGTGTCAAATGTGATCGATAGGAATAGGTTAAAAATCAATCGCATGAATTCTCGTTCAGAGGCTAGAGGAAACCACTCGAGAATGAGGGGGACAGTTGGAGCCGGGACAGTCAGATCAACTGATTCGGGGCTTGACTGAAATTGCTTATTGGGTGCGGGAATGACGAATAATGCTTTCTTCCATCGACTGAGAAAAATACACACATATTCGTTTCTTATCGTTTTCAACTTAGGGATTCAAATCACAAACACTAAGTAACTAAACACACCACAACCTACTTTTGATCCATAAGGTCATAATTCATAAGACAATAACATGAGATATCTCCTAAGCAAAGACAACAAAAAGAAAGCAATCTATCTCCACGGAGTGATTAAATTACCCCTAGATAATCGAATACAACAGATACTTGAATAAGCCTGAAGGATGGAAGAGTCAAAACGTTGTGACTATAATAACAATCAAGACGAGGATAGTTGTGCACCTAAGAATAATAATGATAATTTCTCAGTTTCAAGATTTACATTTTCATCCACATGAAGAGTAAGGTAGACTAGCAAGTCATTAACAGTAAATTTGGTTCTCACAAGGAGTCTTTCTGTCTTTGTGCTAACATTAGTAAATGATTATGATTATCTCATATTAATACATCAGAATCCTAATCTTTAGATATGTACATAAAATAAGCTTCAGTGTAAAGGTCTAAAAAAATTAAATATACTTTTGATGCACCATACCCAGAATAAGCGTGTATTGTCATCTGATGAGGCGAAGATATTCTTCGTCAAGATAAATTTATAATGGCACTTTAATTGTGGTTAAGTTTTCTTCCAGTTACGTTATATATATTGTTACGAACCGACTTTCACTGGGACAGCGAAAACAGGCACGTAACGAGAATAATAAAAAATATATATATATAATTGCGAGAATGTCCCAAGGTTCGATAAAAAAAAGGGGTGAACTCTCGGTAAATCACAGCAGAATAAGCGACAAGTACTCACAAAACCAACATAACACAATTTGAAGATTTAACAACAAAATTTATTATAACATTAACAACTTAATTAGGGAAAAATAAGAATAAAAAAAGGCTTTAAGAACAAAAGGGGGGGAAGCTAATGTTACTATGTATATATAGAAGTCCGAGACGAATCTTAACTCAAACAGATTTGCACGATGGACACATAGAGGCAAAAGAAATACGACACTCACTGAGGGTTTAGGACTGGTTAATAATCTCTTTTTTTTTCTTTCGTTCTTTTTCTCTTTCGTTCTCTTTTTTTTCTTTCCTTTTTCTCGAAGAAGCCTGCCACGAGGAGTTAGTTTTCTGCTGTCTTTTTTCTTAATCACATTTCGGGTGTAGTGAAACAGAGCCCTGGGATGAATGTGGACGCCTCGAAGTCAAAACCGCTACTGCTATAGTCACTTTTCCAGTCAAAAACCAAAAGGGTCCTTCCTTGACTCTTAGAGCCGAACACGTGGTTGATAAGGTCACCCAAAGTTCACTCCAAGAGTTCAAGGCTAGCTGAGATGGGTAAACAGTGGAAAGGGGTTGACTTTCAATTCCATTTCTTGTCGTCGTCTTTTTTTTTTCTCTTCCTCTTTTAGCCTCGTGAGCCACTGGGCAAATCATGCGTGATTAGAAAAGGTTCATTTGGCGCCTCTCTTTCCCAATCTTATTCTTCGTCTCAGAATAATACGGGCGTATGAAACACACCTTGTAATGTACATAAAAAAATATATTTCTCCTATTTTCTACCCCACGTAACAATATATATATATATATATATATAAGACGCTCTTGGTGTAATGGTTACTATCAAATTAAAGGTTTTGATTTATTTCTTTAATAAAAATTGTAGTTCTTGGTATTTACTAACTTTTGCATGTCTTAATGTTCCACGAGAAATAAGATCCCGGTATCTTTGGTTTAGATGAAAATTAACTTTTTATTTTTAAAAATGGTAGGGGTTTACTTATTTATGACCCTAATGTTCGTTTTCATTGTATATTATTCCACAAGAAATAAAATCCTGGTATGTTTAGTTCAGAAGGAAATTATCTCTCAAAAAAATGTCAGGAGTGTCCTTATTAATTGGTAAAAGTATACCTATTCGGATTTTGGTTAGGGGTAGGGATAGGGTTAAGGCCGTAATGTCCATTTTCATTGTATAATATTCTGCGAGATATAAAGTCTCGGTATATTTGGTTAATTATCTTTCAAAAAATGTCAGGAGTATCCTTACCATAAGAAAAACTCTGTTAGGATTAGGGTTCGGATTAGTGTTGTCGGTGTAATGTCTGTTTTCATTGTGTGATATTCCACAAAAAAATAAAACCCTGGTATGTTTGGTTCAGAAGAAAATTATCTTTCAAAAAAATGTCAGGTGTTTATGGCCTAAACTGTGACTGACATTTTGTATAATTATTGGTACTTCTATAGTGTTTGTTTGGGGTCTTTTCTATCGAGAATATGTCCATAATAAAAGAAAAATGGTATTGAAATAACTTACTTGTTTTCAGCTTTATTAAATATTCATTTGATAATCATTATTTTTCATAAATTGCAGACACGATGACATTAAGCAGAATTGAATGACTTTCTTTCCTTTATTGCAGACGATTACAACTTCAGACTTTTGTTCCTTTTCAAAATTCGTTTTTCACTGATATCTTTCTTCTTAGATACTTTATTCTCTAGTTCCTTTTTCAGCAATCATCCAATTTGTTTGATTTTGTTTTTTGTTTTTGTTGTTTTTTGCTTTTGTTGTTTGTTTTAGAATATTTTCATTGACTTATTCCTTTTTCCTCCTTTTTTGGTTGATCTCCAATATTTCTTTTTCTTCTTCAGTATAATTACTATTCTTTTTCAATCTTTCTTTCTTTTTATACCCTCTTCTGCGTTCACTGATTTGTACTTTTTCAAGGCGTTTTGAAAAAGGCGTTTTTTCAGTTTTCATCTTTACTTTTAATTTTTCCTTCATTTCTGTGTTTTTCTTCTTTTTTCTCTCTTTTTCAATTTTTTTTTTCCTCTTTTTCAAATTTTACTTCCTTTTTCCTTTTTTCAAATTTAACAAATTTCTCTTTCTTTTTCTCTTTTTGAAGTTTTTCTTCCTTTTTCTCTTTTTCAAACTTTCCTTTTTCCCCAATTTTTCAAACACGTATTCATTTTTTTTTAAAACCCTGTTCTTTTTCAGAATCTTCTTTATTTTCTTATTTGTTCTTTTTTAGCCTTCTTTCTCTCTATTTACATTTTATTGTCTTTTTTCACAATCATTTCTTTATAAATTCATAGACTTGTTCATTTTTAAGTGTTCATTCTTATTCATTTGCACAATCTTCTTCTTCTTCTTCTTCTTCTTCTTCTTCTTCTTCTTCTTCTTCTTCTTCTTCTTCTTCTTCTTCTTCTTCCGTGGAAGCAAACAATATAGGAATGTTTCAAATTATAACTGCCATCTGCTTTCTAAAGAAAACCTAATAAATGGTCAAAATATTCCCCAAAACTAATAGAAGACATTCTTTTTTGCAAACAATTACCATTCTTCGTTTGATTCCTGAAATGACAAATGCTGATTTTTCGTGGCAGAAGCAGAAGCAAATGTTGCCGTTTCGATAAATAATGACGTCTAAAAGAAACGAACCTTAAATAAGGTTACTAAAATGGAAATGCAAAAATAACCGAGATTGTACATCGAAGATATACAGCCGAAAAGTTTCAAAACCAGCAAAGAGAAAAAATATGGGGGACACAAGATAAAGAAAAATGATTGAGACATAAAACGAGGTTAAATACAGTCATAAGTTTTGAATATAAATATATACGATAACACACACACACACACATTCGACTGAAAAGTTCATAAACTGACAAAGATACTGTCATGAAATGAAACCAAATAAGATTTTTTTTCAACATATTCTTTCTATCGGAGTTACTGTGCTTGGATCCCATTGGTAAAAAATGTCATCCACATCATATGAACTTTTTGACTTACGAAATTTTCGTCCGATGACCTTTTCAGCCCGCCCTTTGAGAATTTCCATACTCATACGAGCTGGCCGACTTTACATAGATCAAAGTAACAGCAAATCTCCTCAGTTCTTCAGAATTATTCTTAATTTTCTTGTTGATCTAATGGTCTGCATGGTTTCAATCCTCCCACAGATATTCAGTTGACCCAATCTATTTTCCAGATTATCACACTCCTGTTGAGTTTTTCACACCAGCTCTAACTTAAGGTTTTTCACTGAAGTCTGAGTGGTAGAAAGTCTTCTCAGTTCTCCAGAACTCTTCTCAGTATCCTAGTTGATTTTAACAGTGCTGTTGTCTCGATGTTTTTTATTCTTCCTCTGACTTCCAGTTCACCCAGTCTTTTTCAGGTTCTTAGGGATTGTTCCTAGGGTTCTAGTTATAATTGGTATCACTATCACTTTCATGTTCTTCAACTTGTTCGGCTCTCAAGCAAGATCCAGGTATTTTCCTTCTCTTTTGCTTTATCTTATTTTCAATCAGTAGTATGGAACAGCAAAGCCCTCTTGATGACAAGTTCTATTTTCTTGTTAATCAAAACTGGCTGGTTGTCTGACCTGGGTCTGGAGGTCTGTTTGTATTTCACACTCAAAGAGAATTTTATGTGTTTTATTTTCTTGGACAGATTCTGGTTTATCATTTGTCAACATGGCCAAACTTTTGTCTCGTGCTTAATTCCAATTGGATTATTTTTCCCACTTAATCATGTTTGCTCCTGAATCCTTTTTCTGCTGCATTTGCTTCTTATGTAATTTCATCTCTATCACTATATACACTCGCTATTCCTCTGATTATTATCCATTTTTGCTTTGATATGATTAGTTCTAATGGCATTATTTTGTGTTGCTATTAATAGAGATCCAGTTTCTCTTTAGGTTTCCCTTGCCGAGCCGCGTCCAAGTCATCTAACGTCCAATTTTCTTAGTATGTCGCTTGAAGTATCCAGAGAGTTATTTTCCTTACTATATTTTCAGTCCAGTCGGCTGAGGCTGTAGAATACGCCGACCTAATCTCTGCAGTGGGTTAAAACTCCCCCACCAAATAGTGTCCTGTGCATGACAAATGCATCTGATGGTAAGGCTCTAGTCCTGGAGCTTTGGGTGAGGTGCACCTATTCATTGCCATTACTTCCAGGTTCACTGACTCGTGGAAGGCCTTCCAAGTTCACTGACTAGTTGGGACCTTAACAGGTAGTAAGGTCCCAACTATGGGTCAAATAGAACTGTTTATCAATATTAAATTGGATTATTTGAATTATATTGCAATACTTGAAACCGTTTAATAGTGAGCAAACAAATGAGTTTTAGCTCGTTTGAAAATGTTACCTAGAAACTATTCACTTAAAGATCACCTATTCAATCTGGATTTGGCATTAAATAACCTCTAACCAAATAACCTAACCTCAGCTATTTGTATTTTCTATAATTTTGATTATCGTTTTCCTGTTATTTCTGTTGATATAACTGTTATTGGCTCTTTTGTGCATATTCTTTTTGTCTCTGAATTGCTGCATACGCTTCATCTTCAATGCTAGAGTCTTCTTCCTCCTTCTTTTATCATCACATAGAGTCCATGTCATCTCTCCGATGTAAAGGCCTTGTATATGGTCATCAAATTCCTTGTCCTTTCGTCCACCTGTTCTTTTTTCATTTTAAGAAGAGTCCAGAGAATCGTACATAGAAGATTTCCAGGTATTATTTATTATTTTGACGAGATTTCTAATGCAGAGTTTAGTTTCGAGAAATTCACTTGTTCTTCAGAATTACTCCATTCTTTCTTTTTCTTTCATCTCCATATTTTTATTCGTTTTCTCCTAGAGTTCCGATGTTTTCTTGATTAGATAGTTCTATTCTTTTAGTAGTTTCTCTTCTTTTTTTTCCTATGGCACATTTTTCTATACCAAATTCTATTCTCGAATAAGTAGTTCTTTTTCATTCTTGGCAAAAATATTAATATCATCCATGTACATAATGTGGTTTATTTTTTCTTGCGACTTTGTAACCTCCTTAGCGTTTTCTTAGTTTATAGTTCAATTCTTACTCTATAACAAACAGTAGAGTGAATTATGAGTTTCCCTGGAAGATGCCGCTATGGATTTTTACCTCTGCTTGAATTTGTCTTCCATCTTTTAGTTTTACTCTCCAATTTCCCATCGCTCTCGTGATGAAGTTTACGTCTTGCTGAAATATTTTGAACATTTTCACACATTTTATTATCCATGTGCTAAATATCTTGACAACAGTCTAGACGAGCAAGTATCAATTCTTGATACTTTTTTTTTGCAGCAGGCTGGATACTTTTTGATCCACTGTCTTAGGAGAAACACAGAATTGTGAAAGTACACTCCAAACTTAGAGCAATGGAAGTTTAGTGGTTTCTTAAACTAATAATTCATATCAAGTGTAAGATTTAAGAACGCTGAGGACATTAAAGGAAATACTACGGCACAGTTTCACTCTATATTAAAATCGAAAGTTTCAAAGGTGCTTTGACCAATTTAAAACTCATTGAAATAACGTAGTTGGATTTGGGGATTTTTAAACATAGTTTTAGTTTCGATACTTTTTAAACACAACTCGACAATATGTGAGTTCATTCTCTCTCTCTCTCTCTCTCTCTCTCTCTCTCTCTCTCTCTCTCTCTCTCTCTCTCTCTCTCTCTCTCTCTCTCTCTCTCTGGCATAAAAACTTTTGACTAAAACCTGCGGTCAACTAATCTTTTTCTTAACAACATACACAACGTGGGGTTGAGGTGGTTTAGAGAGCTGGGGACGATATTTTCACAAACTAACGACATTCTATAATTTTTATAATGGATTTTCGTTTTTAATTTTAGCTAAATCTTTCTTTATTTTCTTGTTACTTTTTAATGTGAAATGCCCTCCGACTTTTTAAAATAAATATCAGGTAATAAGAATTATGAGTTGCCTGGTGCGATTATTAAGATAATGTTCACGTTTAATCGCAACACTCAATGTTTGGGATACGAATATATATATATAGAGAGAGAGAGATAGAGAGAGAGAGAGAGAGAGTGGTAGATTTTGGTGAATCTGACAAGATGACAAAAATAAGTGGAAAAGTGGATAAATCAAACGCTTACAACGAGTTTAGTAGTAATATTTCGTTCTTTATTCAATCCCAGCTTGAAGCATCTCGCGTGTCTAGCCATACTTATGAGTCTTTCTGAATTAACGGTTGCAACTCGTGTAATACAAAACTCTTCAAATGAAATGAGCACTCTGGTAGCCGTTAGCGTAAATGTAAACAAATAGAAAAATCAATTCATATACGTTAAATTCCTTCGCTTACGCTGATGTTGCTAATGGTTGTAAGGTATATTATTACGCTGACGTAAAGTTAGCCGGGTTTCGATCCCACCTTGAAGCATTTTGCGCGTCTAGCCACAGTGATGAGTTGTCATATATCAAAAAAGGCTGTCTGTGGATGACCATATATAACTTCTTGGAAGAGTTAACTCCAAAACCGGAGCAGGAAGCTCTGCTGGCTTGTAGGTATTCTCTGAAAGGAAAAGTCTACGAGAAGGTACAATGAAATAAAACCTGCAGTTTGTATTGTCGCTAATCATCTTGTTATGATTCTTAATGATCTGTAGTTACGTAGACTCTAAGAGTGGAATAATTGTGTATGGCACAATAATCCAATGACGAATTGTTATCATCTTATTTATTTTCAACGAGTTGAATTAGTTAATAATCAGAATGCTTGAGTTGTAATTTAGGTGATAAAGACGGCTATCATCAATCAATATGTGGCAGCCATATATATATATGTATATATATATATATATACACCTCCACAACATACGCACACACACACACACACACACACACACACATATATATATATACATATATATATATATATACACACCTCCACGATATATATCACGTTTATATGTGATAAAATTCATTTATGAAATGTTTGGAAAATAAGTTTATCATTAAGTGTTTAGCATCAAAATATTTACTAAAGTTCAATCCAAAAATAGAATCATATTTAACCAAATGGTAGAATTTTGTTTTGTCATATTAGAATTTGATAACTGCATGAAAAATAGAAACGGTCAAAGTAACATATAGACATAATTCAATTATTTCAACCTTTAAATCTTTTTGGTAAAAAGTATTTTTCTCAATCGATCGTTTAATTTAACTGATGTACTAAATATCAAACATTTTTTTTTCCGTAGGCAATTTTTGATTTATTTTTAAACCCACTAAATGAGAGGGAATGAGAAAAGGTGAGCAGAATTTAGGTAATTTATAAACATGGAAAAAAGTATATTTATTGCATCAATTATCGCGTTTTATTTTCGTAAGAAACCCAGTTTCGTTGCTTACGTTACTTCCAAAACAGCAATTTAATTTGTACATAGACTGTCTGGTTGAAAAACAGTAGTGCAACTATTTAACCCATAACTGGTAGGATAAGGGAGTTCATACCTTTCCGGAGTGTATTTTTCCAAAAGTGAATGTGATAGTGCAACTGGACTTACTTGGCAGTGCCTATCTCCTCTCCAACTGACATAAGGCAGTTTGTGGGCTCCTTCGGAATATTTTTTAGTTAGCCCATTAATTAATATTGGGGGAGAGTTTCAGTTACTTTGTGATATCGCAGTAAGCGGGTTCGAACTCCAGTCACACTATAATGTTCACTTTCAGACTAATACCTTTGGGAAAGGTATGACTCCACTAATCCACCTAATAGTATCATTACTATTGCTTTAGATAACTCACGGAGGTTGATATGCCATCAAGCAAAGAAACCTCAACCAAATTAATTTTACAAAAGTTTACTAAAGTATGGACTGTTCGTTTTAAGAGGTCGGTTGTGCACATGTATTAAGTAAGTTGGCAAGACACCGAAGGAGACAGGGGTTTTTTTTTTGTTTTGTTTTTTTTAGCGACGAAAATTTTACTTTCGGTGGAAGTGGAACAATATGTTATATCCTATTTTGTTTTTTGTATTTTATTAGTTTTTATAGTTTTTTTCGTATTCTAATGTTTTATTTTTGTTTAGATTTTATTAATTTATAAAATCACCTCCAGTTAACAATGACTAACAGTAAAGTAAAAAAAATATTCACTGACTCGTATACACTGTTTGCCTGTTTAGAAAAGATACAGAGCAGGGAGAGGTTATTTCATGCCTTTTCAATTTGTAATTAACACGCACCACCTTAACTGAAATCGAACCTTGATCATTAACTCTCTCTCTCTCTCTCTCTCTCTCTCTCTCTCTCTCTCTCTCTCTTCTGCATCAAATAAACTTTTCACCTATAGGAAATTATATGCTGCAAAATAGCCTCTCTATTTAGCAACCAATAAATGCACTGAGCCTTTTAATTGTACTATTTATATATTTAGCTTGAAAAAAATAGAAGTAAATCTAATTTGTAATATTTAAAAGGGAATAAAGTATTTTCTTTCGACAATTCATTATTTTTTTCTTTAAAAGGTTCTAAATTTGAATTATGTTCGACTAGTTACGTCTTGCAACAACAACACAACTTTCATGTTTACTGTTACAGACTCCTTCCTGATAAGAACCTTGGAGTTGAGTTTTGTTGTTGTTGTTGTTGTTGTTGTGTGTGTGTGTGTGTGTGTGTGTGTGTGTGTGTGTGTGTGTGTGTGTGTGTGTGTGTTGTTTAGTTTTTTTTTATGGATGCACTAGATGGACGCTAACTAAACGGCTGGAGAAGAAACTTGACGGCAACTACACAAGAATGTTGAGAGCAATATTGAACAAGTCCTGGCGATAACACCCCACGAGACGCCAACTGTACGGCCACTTGCCTCCCATCACGAAATCTATACAGGTTAGACGAGCCAGACACGCCGGACACTGCTGGAGAAGCAAGGACGAGCTCGTAAGTGACGTACTCTTATGGACCCCCACATATGACCAAGCAAAAGCAGGACGACCAGCCCGAACTTACATACAGCAGCTATGTGAGGACACAGGATGTAACCCAGAAGACCTGCCGGAGGCGATGAATGATAGGGAGAAGTGGCGAGAGATGGTCAAGGATATCCGTGCTGGCGGCACGACATGATGATGATGATGATGATGATATTCAAATAAATATGCATACCAAATTTAGCAGCTCTACATCAAAACGTTTGGATGATTCTATCGGTTAGAATTATGAACTCTTCCAAATGGTTTACATAGTTTACTTGTGGAAAACACTTTCTTTTTTTTTTTTGGCTTTTGCTGTTTTGCTATGCAACCCAATTAAAGAAATATAATTTATATTAAAACAAAAACATTTCTCTCTTTATCTATTACACTGTTAGGACAATAAACAAAGGCGTTTTTCATTTCTTCCTTTTATACATTTCTCTGGTCTTCAGCGATAGTGGGTACCAATTTGTTTAGGAGCACACGAGCAAGGATTTTTCCCGCGATGGAGAGCAGAGTAGTCCCCCGAAACCTAGCGTGGGTTCAGAGCCAACAGGGGCACCACAGACGTGGTTTTCGTCCTCGGACAGCAAGAGAAATGCAGAGAGCAGAACAAAGGACTGTATTTAGCGTTTGTGGACCTGACCAAAGCGTTTGACACAGTGAGTAGAAAGGGATTGTGGATGATCATGGAGCGCCTTGGCTGCCCCCAAAGTTCCTCAGCATGGTTATCTAACTGCACAAAGACCAGTACGGCCAAGTTAGGTTGAACATCGACTTCTCTGGATCCTTCCCTATCGTCAACGGCGTGAAACAGGTTTGTGTTCTGGCACCGACTCTGTTCAGCATCTTTTTCAGCATGATGCTTAAACATCAGAAAACCTTGACGATGACGGTGCTGTATACATACGCTACTGTCTTGACGGCAGTCTGTTTAACTTCAGGAGATTGCATACACAAAAACACATGAGTAGCTATTCCGTGACCTCTTCTTCGCTGACGACGCTTCCCTCGTTGTCCACATCAAAAGAGCTCTGCAGCACCTAACTTTATGCTTTGCAGAGGCTGCCCAGCTCTTCGAGTTCAACTTGAAGAAGACTGAGGTCCTTCACTAGCCTGCACCCCTAGAAGAGTACCACCCTCCCCACATTACTATCGGTGGAACTGAGCTGAAAACAGTTCATCAGTTCACTTATCTGGGGTGTACCATCACATCAGACACCAAGATCGATAGGGAAGTAAACAATAGATTGGTCAAAGCAAACAGCACTTTCGGCAGACTCCACAAAGGATTATGGAACAACAAGCATCTGAAAAAAGACACTAAGATCAGCATTTATCGAGCCGTCGTACTCACCACCCCGCTGTACGGCTCTGAGTCATGGATAACCTACCGCCACCATCTACGACTCCTTGAGCGCTTCCATCACCGCAGTCACCACTGGAGTAACTACGTCTCCAATGTGGAGGTCCTCGATCAGGCAGAAATCACCTGCTTAGAAGCCATGTTGCTGAAGTCACAGCTACGATGGGCAAGCCATGTCTCTAGAATGAGTGGCCATCAACTGCCCAAGAGAGCCTAGTATGGCTTCCGTGACGGAGGGGCACAAAGAAACGTTTTAAAGACTCCCTCAAGAAGAGTCCTGCATCGGCCTAGTCAGCCATCAGCATACCTGCAGTCGACGTGGACAGCTTCCTTCATAAATCTTCGTTCGCGAAGTCTAGCCAAGAAGACATTTCTATATATCTGTCTATTTTCTGTTCTTTTCTTTTTTTTTTCCTCTATCAGGAGGAGTCCCCGTGGCGTGAATGCTAACGTGCTGGACGGTGGCCTCAAGGTAAGCGAGTTCTAACTCCAGTCACGCTATTACGTTCACTTTCCAACTAAACCAATTGGGAAAGGTATGAACACCCTTATCTCATCTAGTTATTATTATCACTGCTGTTCTTCACTGCTTTGGTATCTAAATAACCCACGAAGGTTGAAATGCCATAAAGAAACTAAGAATCCATTCTTTCCATTCCCTTTCAAGTCCAGTCGGCTAGGGTTGTAGAATACGCTGACTGCATTTCTGCATGTTCACTTTAATCCGGGGGAGTAGTACCTGTTTGGGTCCCAACTATGAGTCAAATAGAACTGTTTGTTGATATTAAATTCAGTTATTAGATACAAATACTAGAAATCATACATATATATATAAACAGGATTTGGTAATAACCCAAAAGAGTTGATATGCCACAAAACCCAACCAACCAACCATTACCTTCCATTAAAGAAGACGATGTGTCTGATGTATATGTTCACCCAACCTCTTCGCCAAGGACAATTTTTTGGCGGAGTGTAAAGGGTTTGAATTCAGAGTATTCCTTCTCCTAATCTGATTGTCGTAGCAAGTCTAAAGAAAGGAACCAATGGATTTAGGCCTTTTAGGCATTAGCTAGAAATGAAATACAAACGGCGTTGTCCGGGATTTGAACAAGGGTCACTGATTCCATTTCGTTTGGTCTATACTACTCCTCTATCTATCTATCTATCTATCTATCTCTCTGTGGGGAGTTCCCGTGGCTTAGTGGCTTACGTCCTGGACTGTGACATCGTAATAAGTGAGTTTGAACTCTAATCGTGCTATTAAGTTCACTTTCGTACTTATACCTTTGCAAAAGGTATGAATTCTCCTATTCCTCCAGTTGTGAGTTAAATAATACCACTTCTACAAGGATAGATTTGGCATTAAATAACTTACGAAGGTTGATATGTCATTGGACAGACAACCAATCTCTCTCTCTCTCTCTCTCTCTCTCTCTCTCTCTCTCTCTCTCTCTCCTTTTGTCACCGATATTGACTGACAAACGATTTTCGTTATCTTAACTTTAATTTGTCTCGACAACCTTTTCGATAAACCACAACGTTATGTATATTATTGTTGTCGTGCCCTCCGTATCTGTTGTAGTTTCCATGGAAATAAATTAGAGTCATTGCGTTCGGAGTTATGGAAAATCAGTACGTAAATGTGAATTTGAATTATGAACGTGTAATGATCAATCAGCTGCAGAGATCTTCCACTACAATAGTTACCTCTCTTTTGACTGAATCAAAATAAACTATGACTATAAGAGAATCTATGGATATATTTACTTATTTGCTTATTCCCTTATCTTTCTGTTTCGATCTGTTCAATTTAGATCAGTTCATTTGTATTTAGCTGTGTTAAGACAGATAGATAGAAAGATAGAAATAAATTGAAATAGATAACACTTAGCTCTTTTGATCTATTCTATTCGTATATTTTCTTACAAACCTTTGTTCTATTCTTGTTCCCTCAATATATATATATATATATATATATATATATATACGAAGGTCGTTCAAAAGGTTCTAAGCCTCATCCAGATTTTAGATTTGTCGTACACCTCTCACCTCTCCTACACAGAAATTAAGACAGAAATCTGATATAGTTTTTAAAGTTTTATAAGTGGACAAAAATGTTCAGCTCTGACTCTTTTTCTGTGAGAGGCTTAAAATTTTCGAACAGCTATCGTGTATATATATATATATATATATATATATATATATATATATATATATATATATAGCCATTATAGGGCCACTGATCTGGTAGAAGAAAAAACTCTGAATTCAAAACCTGAGGAGCGTATTTTGCACATGAGTGATTTGAAGTGTTTGCGGCATAGATTGCTCGTAATATTACGTTGTTAGAAAACGTGGATTTTATTATAAATTCGTATATTATAATTTAGTATATTGTTGCTTTTTATCATTTCTCTGAGGTAATTTGCTTGACGATAAGCCAGTATGCCAAGTTCTTGAAATATATATTTCAAGTTGGGGTTTATTTCAAAATATCCCCACGGTTCTTAATTATTTAAAGGTGAGTCTCTGAGGTGTTGTAGCTAATGTGCTGGATTACGACATTGTTGTAAGCGAATTCGAACTCCAGTCGCGTTATTACGTTCACTTTCGAACTAATACCCTGGAGAAATGTATGAACCGCTTATCCTTTCAGCTATGGGTTAAATTGGACCGCTACTGTTCTTCTACAAGGATAGCTTTGGCTTTAAATAACTCATGAAAGTTGATATGCCATTAAACAAAGAAACCAAATCTAATTATTTGAGCTTGTGGTATAAGAATGTTGTTAAATGTTGTTACGGGGTGGATGTAATTCAAGCTCTCTTTTGGCTTTCGTTTTAACGTATCTTGCCAAGTGAAAGTGATGGCTTTACTGATATGATTTTGAATTAATATTTTCGGAATATCCCCGAATTGAGAACTGATTTAGTATATCGCTTTTTCACTTCGTTATGTGTATGTGTATGCGGGCGCTCGCGTTTTGTCATTATCTTAGCAACTTACCCCCAACCAGATACCAACCACAATCAGTAAATGTTTATAAATTTATCTATTGAATAATGGCATATCAACCTTCGTGGGTTATTTAATGCCAAAGTCATCCCTTCAGAAGAACCGCAGTGGTAATATTTTAGCAATAGCTGCAGGTAGGGGGGGTAAGAGGATTCATACATCTCTCAAGAGTATTTGTCCGAAAGTGAACGTCATACCGTGATTGGAGTTCAGTCCATTACTTTAGCCATTACACTACAGGGACGCCCTCCTTATTGCTTATCGTGATACGGCATATTTGACCGTAAATATATTACTTACCCTAACATCTAGTTTCTACCGTCCCACTCAAAGCAGTCATTTGCTTTTTACTGGGGTTCACAAAAGACGCTTTTCACAAATCGTAGCGGCAGAAGTCCGTACTATGTTCAGTAAGTGCGTGCTATTCAAATTCTCCAAATTTGGAGGTATCAGGATTTTATGCTTTTTATTTTATTTTGTTTTATGTATTTATTACAACGATTCATCTGAAGAATGTTTAAATTGGCCACCACTCAGCACAGGTTTACGATGGTATGGCACTGAGATGTGATAAAAGAATTGGAAGAATGGTTGGAGAATGTGAGAAAAATTGAAGATGGGAATATGAATTTATGGATGAAGGGGCTCAGGTGTTCAATAGAATACTTATTGACCAGCAAGATGCACAATAGAAAAATATAGACTTGTCAATGCAAATCAAAACCAATAGATAACTAAGTTTGTTACCTTACAATCTATTAGAATAAAGCATGTCGTCTTCTCCTTTCCTACACGGGAAGTGCCTAAAAATACCCTTAAGCGGCCTTTGGTGTGTTATTCCCGACATAAAGCACTCCAAATACGTTATAACACATTAAGATAATTGAAAAAAAAAAAAAAAACACAAAACCATTTTTCATAAATATCATTTTACAAAAATCACACCAGAATAAAAAATAATGTATGTACGTTAAAACAAAAACAATTACATATATATATATATATATATATATATATATATATATATATATATATATATATATATTACCCTCGCCCCGGTACACTTTGTCCTCAAAATATTCACAATAAATAAATAAATAACTCAATGTCAAGGTAAAAAACTTGTTTCAAGAACAAAGGATACTAAGAAGGCATAGAATAGATTCGAAAGATTGGAAAAAAACTGGATATGTGAAGCTGATATTTATGTTTAATAAGTAACTAAGTATATATAAAAAATCTTTGAACCTTTCCATATTCCGAAAGTAAAATAATTTGATAATGATATTATACCATCTAAATTTGGTAAAATATTTATCGAAGAAATTTGTAACCATTAAATATAACGTTTATTTTAATACCAGGACGATTTTTATAGAAACTTCTTAAATGTAAATGGTTATCTGATATAAAAAGGATAAGCAATCACTTCAAGAACAATCTTTCTTCGATTTTTTTAGTTTTATTTATTTCAAATAGGATATGCAATATAAATGATTTGGTCTATCAATGGTGCTGTCCATATATTTAATGCTACAAGTGACGCCATCATTGTGTTTGGCCAAGAGAGCATGATTTTTATTTCCCAATATCAACATTTAAGGCAGCTATTCTTGAAAGAACTTGAAATGTTTTAGTCTCGCTTATTTGAAATCCTCAAACGAAGATATTAAAATGGCAGGATAAAATGCGAAAACAAAACTGGTCTTGGCTTTTGATATTTTTAGCGTAATGTTCCATTTAAAAACAATAAATCAGGAAATTATCTATATATCAATATTGGCCGGATTCAGAAGTGAAAGTCGGATCAATTGCTAATATGAATATCGTACATACGTGTGTGTGTGTGTGATTAAATTGGACAGACACTTCGTTTTTGCCTATTTTATTGTTGAAGTCTTCTGGATGGAATGAATTCAATAAGGTGCCATATTTTTCCCGAGTACTTTCAGTCCCAGCTTGATCTATCTTCGGGGGAACGAACAGTGAAATAACAAACATAATGATGAGTTATGTACATTGAACAAGTGTGAGGGGAATTTAAAGAATAAAAGAATTTTACTGGAAGTAAGAGGAAGAACTAGCGGAAAAGTTTTAAAGGCATTTCAGAACGCGACTGCTATATTCAAAGTTGATCTTGTTTAAGGAAAGCTTGTTAATCTTTATATAGAAAGAGCTCCAAGAATGCAGTTTTTTTTTTGTTTATTCATTTCTTTGTATAAAATGGTGGTATTTTCAGTCAGAATGTTTCTGTAATTTGATTAGGGTCATAAATGTCCTTTGAGTTATTGACAATAAATCAGGAAATTATAACGTTTTGATAGTGTCAGTTCCATTTAATCCAAACTTTTAAAAGAGAAAATGCTTCATATATATATATATATATATATATATATATATATATATATATATATAACATAACACTAATTTATATATATATATATATATATATATATATATTTATACTTATATTTCAAAATGAATTTATCCATTTTCTTGGTTGGTTGCTTGGGTTTTATGGCATATCAACCTTTGTAGGTTATTTAACGCCTAATCCATTTTAATAGAAATAAACAGTTCTATTTCAAACAATTCAGTTTAGTCAAACAGTTCTAATTCAAATAATTCAGTTTAGCCTAAGTACAATTTCAATGTCAAAAGCAGTTCTATTTCAAGCAATTTAGTTTTGCATAAGTACGCAATTTAGTTCAATTTGCAGCCTACCGAGCAATGAATATATCCACTAAGGGATTTATATTTTTTCAAAAATTATTAATTCTGTTCTTACATACGTGTATGTTTCCAGCTTGTTGCTTTCGTCGGAGAACATTTTATAATTTACAAGGCTTTTTGTTTAGATGTGGTACAAAGAAATATGAAAGCGTAGTAAATTACTAAATGTTCTCTGACGAAAGCAGCAAGCTGGAAATATACTGGTATATAACAACGAAATGAATAATTCTTAAAAATATAAATTTCTTAATGGACCGATTCATTTTGAAATATTTACTTTTTTCTCTCTTTGGACAACCGAAAAAGGGAAAAAAATTATATATATATATATATATATATATATATATATATATATATATATATATTATATATATAGGTAATAGCATTGTGGGTGACATGCTGAACTGTAATATCGCAGTGAGAGAGAGAGTTTGAACTCGAGTCGCTCTATTATGTTCACCTTCAGACAAATATCCTTCAGAAAGTATGACCCCCCACCACCACCTATAGGTTAAATAGTACCATTACTGTTCTTCTATATGGGTAGCTTTGGCATTAAGTAACTCACGAAGGATGATATGACATTAAAAATAAAGAAACCAAAGAAAGAAAGAAGCCACACGATTTGAGTTTATTGGCGTTTTACCCATAGAAAAGCCACAATCCATCTATTCTCCTCCCAACTATGGGTAAGAATATTGGTCATTCTGGTCTTTCAAGCTTTATTACGGAAACCAGTCAAGGAGAATGGAAACTTTTAGTTCAAACTTCTGACCAACATCTTGTCACGAGAATAAAGGGTACCTTTTCGGTTTTAATTAGTCTGTGAGACTCGATGTACCCAAAAACTAATCAAAGCTTAGATTTTGCACAAGACCAGAAGTATAGAGCACCTAGCGAGAATCGATCTCACTACTGTGTAGTAGCTCAGCGGCTCATTTACTTAAGCTAAGCTTAGTTGTGACAAAAGTCTGCGAGATCTAGTAAGCATACTTAGTAGAAGTGATTTATTAAGCTTAGGTTAGATAGCACAAAGGTCAAAGTATGGGAAACTCAGAATCAACTCATAATGCAATGGTTTGCAAGATATGCCCACGTTATAAATCAAAGACAAAATACTCTTTTAAGTAGATTAGAATTAGCACAAGGCTGCAAGTATAGGGAAACTAGTGAGATAAAACACATTGCAAGGTTATCTTGCAAACCTTGGCACCAAGACAAGTTACCCATAGAAAAGGGTTCTTCTTTTTTTTAATAGCATATGAACCTTCATGGGATATTTAATGCCAAATCCATCCTTGTAGAAGAATAATAGTAATACTAAATAGTACTACTATTATTCTTCTATTATTCTTCCGGCTAGAAAGGGATAAACGGGTTTATACCTTTCCACAAGGGTGTTAGTCCAATAGTTAACATAATAACGTGACTAGAGTTCGAACTCACTACGATGTCGCAAGTCCAACACGATGCCGTGGGAACTCATCAACCCCAGATAGCAATAAAAATTACCTTGATATTTTTCCTGGCTGTGCATGTGTTATTATTTTTCAGAATATAAAATAAGCATCTGACAAAACAGATTAAGTAAAGGAAGTCTAGAAGGAATCATCTTTGTTTTATAGACTTCTTAGATTTTTATTATACTGTTGTTATTGATGTGACCAATTTCTCTTTGCTTTTGTTTACTTTCTTTCATTCTTTTTAATGACATATCAACCTTCGAGGGTTACCTAATGCAAAAGCCATCCTTATAGAACAGTACTTGTACAATCTAACCCATAGCCGGGGGGAATAAGGGAGTTCATACCTTTCTCATGGGCATAGAAAAATATTGTTCTTTGGATTGATATCTCTACCGGCATCGCTGTAGCGGCGCTCTTCGTAACACATTTGCACTCTCAAGGCGAAATCAAATATATTCAGTCATTCACCCCCTCCCAACCTACTAACACCATTACATTTTCCATTTTCCTTTTATTCTCTCGTGTGGGCAGACATCTCTACATAAGCTGAAAGTCCAAGATTTCTCAATGAACTCAACACATATTCTTGGCTAAATACTATCAATGTCCCTAACTTTTAGAATGATATTGACAGGCCCAATATATGTTATATTCATATGATGACATGCTCTATGGGTAGTCGTGTCTTGTGTCTCTGGTTGTAAATTCAGCTGTCATTTCAAATTCAGCTGATGAAAATACGACCTAGCATTCACCGAATCGAGACGTAGCTCGAAGAAAATTATTATCATAATTCATGTTTTTACATAAACAATTTGTTGGCATTCGCTACAGACGTAACGTTAATCTAAATTAAATAACATTTGAACTACCTCTGTCGGTGGGGTTTAGAGTATGCTGACAGGCATTTCTGTAGACTCCTTTCCCACCCCTAAAAAAGGGTATCCTGGGTTATTGCATAGTGAATATTTGACACTTCTAAATATGGATAAGACTGAATGTGAAATCTGAACTCTGCGTGGGAGTTGATTTTTCTCGATCGATAATAGACGAGGAAATTTCAAATTGATAAACAATTAAAGGACTTCACTTGGGTGAAAACAAAAATCCCCGGTGTGTACACTGGAGAAATCATTAATTCATTATCACTGCCAAATAACGACAGGGTATGATTTGATCAGAGAAGGGCGGATTGCATATTATGTAAATAAATCGGAACAATAGATAGATAGATCGAGCATTATATATATATATATATATATATAATGCTAGAATAATCTTTGAGAACACTTTTCACGATTTCCATATCCACTGCAGAACCCGTGTGATATACCACTTATGCCAGGGATGATTTCTTATGCAAGAGAGTTGGGTGTTGTAAACCTACCAGATGTCGTCACACTTTTAGTCTTTTTTTTTCCTTTTTTGTACACTTAAATGATTTACAGCAAGTTTTATGTACTTCTTTTCCATCAACATTCAGTAAGAAGTCAAGATTTGAATTACAGTGAATTATAATGACATTAAAACTATTTCTTAGTTTTGATCGAGAAGTGGCATGTGTTTTTTTCCGTCAATTATGTGTAACTGCAATATATATATTGATGACGTTACACTGGAGAGATAGTGATACATGTTCTTGTATCATTAAAGAATGAGGTAATTAAAATATTATATAAGCAAAGTGATTTATTTGAGTTTGGGTCATTTTGGAGCAGTTCAGAGGCAGAGATGGTCGGTTGAGTAACAGAACCCTTTGGGGCGATGGGGACGAGTGGGGTGAAGTAATCGAAGTCAGACGTTTCTGTTTGTCTACCACCAATGTATCTGATTGCGTTTCAATGTAATACCTTTCACTCTGTTTCTCTCGTCTTTCGACGGCTATGAAGTGTTGCGTTCAGAAATAATTCTGGCTGCAACAATTCGTATCAAAGGAAACAACGAATCGCTTTCTACTTTGCGAAATATAACATCTATACATATTCATGATCCCGTATCGGAACGTAACACTTGGTGACTATCAGTTTCACGATGATGTAATCATTGAACCAAAGTCTGGAGATTTGGTGTCAGTTTGTTTAATGGCATATCAACCTTTGTGGGTAATTTAATGTCAAAGTCATCCTTGCAGAAGAACAATAGAGTAACTATTTAACCCATAGATGAAGGGATAAGAGGGTTCATGCCGTTCCCAAGGATATTAGTTCGAAAGTGAACGTAATAGCGTAACTGGAGTTTGAATTCGCGTACTTCAAGGCTGCAGTCCATCACTTTAGCCATTACACCAAGGGGATTCTTCATCCAAAGCCTCTTATAACGATTACTAAAAGAGTGGGAAACACTGTACACTCTTTCATAACGAGTAGGACATTAACTAGTATACCATTAACAACACACAGAGCTGATTTCCTGAAATACATTTAAACTTTACAGGAATTACGTTTATAAATGAAGTTTAGTTGAAATGCAATACGGAAGGACGACAATTTAGTAAATTATAATAAAGAATTTGAGTGACAAAGGAACAGAAAAACATCTGTATGTGTTATTGCTGATTGTTGTTGCCCTGTACCATACTTATAATTGTTTCGTTTTTCATGGTTCTCCTCTACAATACTTACTATTGTTTCATTTATTTTTTGCTTTTTTTGCGGAGGTTTGTTTTTAGCTTTGTTTTACTTACAATTATTATCTGTCTGAATTTTTGAGAAGAGGCTTGATGTGCAATATTTTCTGTATGATTTTTCAGACAGCTGTCTTCACCTTTATTGTTGTTAGTTGTAACACAACGTTTCAGCTGCTGTATCCTCCGTCCATCCTCTGGTGGCCCTTGTTTGTCTTGGTATAGAAATGATTTAACCTGGGAAATTATTTTTAAAGTTTGATTGTACATTTTTAAAGTTTGACTAAACAGTTAAACTTTAAAAATGTGCACTTTCCCAGGTTGAATCATTTCTATGATAAACACCTGAGGAAGGCCAGAGGATACAGTGGCCGAAACGTTGTGTTACAACTAACAACAATAAAGATGAGGACAACAGTCCGAAAAATCACTCACAAAATATTATACTTACTATTATTTCGGTTTTTGTTTACTCATCTTCAGTTTTTATTAAAATTTGCTTTTGTTTCGTGTTTTTTGTTGTTTTTTGGGGTGGTGCTTTTTTATATAGTTTACGCATATCAATTCCGTTTTTCGTTTTGTTTTTCGATAGCATAGTTACAATTTTTGTTGCTCTGCTACATCCTGCTTACAATTATTTGATTTTTTTTTTATTAATCTCCTGTAGCATATTTACAATTTTTCAGTCACTTTGTGCTTCATCTTTTTGTCCCTTCTGTTCATTATTTCTCTCATGTGTTTTATTTAATTATTTTTTGTTCGTTTATTAGTTTATTGACGACTGAGGAATCCGACACAATGATCATTTACTATTGTCGGTCCTCTTTCAACAGAGATTTTCCAACCTTCACGTCCCCAGGGCCATTACTGGAGAAAAACCTTTAACATAATCCATTAAATCTGTAAGGATTCAGACACGCAGGAAAATCCTCAAATTCTGCACAATTCTCCCAGTTATAACTGTTTGCAAACACGCGATATGACTAAATATCATGCTCCTCATATTGTAGAGTGCTTCCTGTCAAGTTCTCTCATAATCTTGCCGAATTCCTCATCATTTCTTTAAAATTAAACTCATTGCCAATCGTTATTGTCATCATCAAGGAATACTAACATCTCTCTCTCTCTCTCTCTCTCTCTCTCTCTCTCTCTCTCTCTCTCTCTCTCTCTCTTGAATGGCACCCAGTGTCTACATAGAGTTGGTGGGTGTAAGTTTTTGCTTGTCGAGCAACATTAGTGAGTCTATCCGTTGGAATCGATTGGAGTATGTCGTCCTTACTTTTCCAGCAGTACCCAACATGTTTTCCTTGTCTTACTTGGATTGTTTATGAGATGGGAGGTAGTTGGCCGTACAGCAGTTGTTTTTAGCGTACTGCTTCCAGGATTTGTTCAGACAGTATGCAGTATCTTTGTGTAGTTCCCATCTAGCTTTTTATCCAGGCGTTTGGTTAAACTCCAAACACGATTTCAACTCGGAAGAATTCCCATTTCATTTTATCGGAGAGATCAGATTTAGATATAGTTGTTAACCTGTCAATAGTAGTCCATGCTTTAACTATGCATTTGTGGACTTCGATTTCAGTCGATGAGATATTGCTATCGAGGTATATGAATTGTTCTTCTAATTTCAAAAGCTTGCCATTTAATGAGTAGATGGTACCATCGTGATTAGATTTGAAACTTTGAATTTTGTATCATATGAATTTTGAATTTTGTATTATTTGAATTCCCGTAGAGAGCAATGCATCTTCCTAACCAGTGTCAACATCAATTAATATTCGGTGCATCAACTGTGAGCTACGAGGGAAGTAAAATACAAAAAGTTATTTTGTTGTACAAATAAAATGTTGTGCATATGTTACCAGCACTACTATGCTACTCTTTGACGTAGTTACCACTGAGACCAATGCATTTGTCCTATTGAAGCACAAATGCGTCAATACAATCCTCGAAGAACGTGGCGTCAAGTCATCTGTTCTTCAGTTAATTGCCCGGAGACACAAGGTGACACTTTCCGATATCCCAATTTCCTGTGGACGATTTTATAGGCTATCGAATTACACAGCTATATCAAAAGGTTTATGCCGTCTATCATCTAGAATCAAAGATTGTCATTTTGTGATTAAGGTAATGACCTGATTAAGATTAATCTATTAAATGCACGTACACAAAGTAACTAGGTACGCTTTTACCGTGCTTATTCTTCCGTATAACAACTTAGCGGTGGTAACTTGAAAACTAAGATTTTTCTGGAAAATGAATTAATGTATAATAGACACTGACTTTTTAGAATTTGTTGCCGCTAAATTTCCCTTAAATTTCGCATTTGTTCAACTTTTTTCGTTCGGATAAAAAAAATAAGAATATTGAAGAGTTTGCATTATGTCTTAAAACACAAAATTTACGTAATTATCTTAAGCAAACTCACGGACATGTTGACACCAAGCTTGCGGCGAAAATAAGCTTATTTTCTCTACTAGCTTGAATATTTCTCTGCAATGGCGTTAAACATTAGTTTGGACTACAGATATAACTTAACCTTCTCCAAAAGGAGACATGTGGCTGGAAAAAAGTTAATTATATAATTCTCGTGAATAATATGCTCCTCTAACACTTGTTCTGAAAAATCTAGAAAAATAGTGCATCTTATACACAAATAATTGCGGTAATGTCATTTTATCTTGCTCTTCAACTGAACCAGAGTATACGTCTTGTACTATTCATTGCGTAATTAGGTAGAGGTATTTCAAGTCTAATGTTCTACCTCAGCCAGTACACGAAAAATCACGTATTCGGGTTCAGTAGAAGAAACAAGTGACATCTCAAGGACAAATTAACTCGGAATAATCAATTCATACAAGATATAATCGGTGACTGGAAAGTGGCATGAACCCAAAATGTTGTTGACGACGACAGACACACGAAGAAGTTCGGATATTACAACAACTGAATTGTTGTGACTATAAAACAAACAAGATAAGGATACTAGACAGAAAACGCCAGTGAATAATAACGATACTTCTTCATGTCAAAGATTAAATTAAAGTATAAACTATTGTTTCATCAACGCAATAATTTCCTTATATATATATATATATATATATATATAATTTTTTGAAAAGAAAAGTCAATATGAAATGTACCATCAACCCATTTCAAATAGCAGACATTATACTGACACTAAAATGAAAAATTTTTAAAAGCACCGGCCAAAAGTTATTAAATGTATGTAAATAGGTAGCAGTTAATAATTATTAAATGTATGTGAAAGAGTTGCAGCCGATAATTACACTGGCAAACAAAAATGATTTTTTGTTCTCATCACAGACATAATCACACTTTTCTTAATGAATTTTTCGCACTAATTCCTAATCATTTTTGTTTCTCCTTTTTTTATGATTTAGTTTGTTTGTTTTTTTATTAATTTATTAATTTATTTATTTTTTGCTTTTTTTGCTTTTTGTAACAAGTATGGTTTTATAGATACAATTGTTTTTCATTTGTTTGTTTGAATTTCTGATATTGCTGAAAAAAATCTATGGGTGTACAGATCACACTTAGGAAGGTTAAATAACAGTACACGTACATTATATACCTTATTCAATATATATGAATAATGTATACATCACTTATCATTAAAAGCGTTTTGAGTGTTATTTCCTTATCGTAGATTTGGCCAGGATTATCATGATACAACATCCAACAATGGTCTAACAATACTTTCATTGATAAAATCCTGGATAGAGGTACTTTGTCATTTGAATATTTCGATGGAAACGCTCCTCTTGCTCATCATTTACTTTACAAGGTTTGCTGGAAATAAATATTAAGTGGGAATGTAGATATTTTAAAGGTATTTAACTCTTGACTTTAAAGGCATCAAGTAGATTTATGACTCCCTCTTTATACACTGGTGACTTGTTGTTTCCAAGAAAGTAACAGATAGTAACAGACTTGTCTAGGAATTCGTACATTGTCGAGGTATGTTCATTGATCAGAGCAAATTATAAATTTAAAATAAATGACAACTAACCTGGTTCAAGTTTTTGAACTGGACTTGATCCTGGCACACAAAGCACGGTTTTGTTTCCAGAAGCACAATGCTGCAGATGTACGAGGATCATTAAATAAGTTTCCGGACTTTTTTCGTATGGGCAATTTTATTGATAGTACACATATGAAGCTCTAGTCCCCTTCGAAGTAATCACCTCCGGCTGCAAAGCACTTGTTGTACCGTTCCAACAACTTCTGGAAGGTCACATCAAAGTCCTCTTGTGTGAGCGTATCAATGACCTTCGTCAGCCTCTTTCATCTCCTCAATTGTCTCATAACGACAGCCTCTGAGCTTAGGGAATAAGTAAAAGTCACAGGGAGCAAGGTCTGGACTATAGGGAGGTTGAGGAACTGTCTTGATGCGCATCTTGGTCAAATAGTCTGTGACAAGGATGGGGTTGTGGACTGGTGCATTGTCCTGGTGGAAATGCCACTGGCCCAATTTGAAAAGTGGTGGCCTCTTCCGATGGAATCTCTTCCTGAACTTCCTTAAAACCTCAACATAGTAACCCTAACCCTTACCCTAACCTTTGGCCAATCAACTCTGGTGTATTGACTTCCTTACTCCTACCACACCTCTCATCATCCCTCACAGACTCCCTGGCTTCCTTGAATCTCTTATGCCCCTCAAAAACCGATGCTCGATTCATGCAAGATGCTCCAAAAGCCCTCTCAAGCATTCTATACGTTTCTGTGGTATTTTTTCCAAGTTTAAAACAGAATTTCATTGCATATCGTTCTTCTAAAGTGTCCTCATGTCCAGATTGCATTTCTGAAATTCACCAGCTGTGACAATCAGACTTTAGTAGGGTATATTCCAATTGCTGCTGTAGCTGTTGATTTAAACGTGAAATCATAAAATTTGGTAAGTCATCTCATAGGATGTATAGCAATAAGAGACTGAATTTTCAATAGTCTATGACAATTTTAAATGCCTGTACAAAAAAGTCTGCAAACTTATTGAATGCACCACGTAAAAACTCCCAAGTGATATTTCTGGTTACTGCCCTGTAATCAAATATACCTTCACTTTTTGTACAACGGCAGTGTTATGGCTCAGTTCGAACTCATAAACATAAGTTCCCGAATTAAACGACGTTGCATGTTCTTCTATATGGCTTTCGAATCCCATATGAAGTGAAGCAATTCGCAACGTGTCAGCACACTACCACGATACTATCACCCACATTAGGTACCGTGCCACTGCTTGAACTGATTTAGTCACCAGATATACACACTACAACCTGGATTGTACCAAAATATTTTAAAACGTTTGACTCACCCTCGCGATTAATATTAAATAAGATTGATATACTGAATAAACTCGATAAGATAAAAACAATCGTTTGTTTAAGTTTTAGTATTTTGCCAATTTGAAATAATTAAATCTGTAGATTTATGCCTTCATCTTGAAAACTATTTGTGCTAGAAAAGATCTGAGTATAGTTTGTAAAACAGCGTAAAAATGCTATCCAGTCCAAGAGCTAAAATTTATTCTTTCTTTAATGACATATCAACCTTCATGTGTTATTTAATACCAAAACCTTCCTTGCAGATGAACAGCAGCGGTACTATCTAACCTATAGATGGAGAGATAAGAGGGTTCATACCTTTCTCAAGGGTATTATTCTGAAAGTGAACGTAATAGAACGACTGGAGTTCGAACTCGCTTACTCCGAGGCCACTGCCCAGCCCCTTAGCCATTACACCACTGAGACTTCGCCAACCAAAAATGTATTCTGTAGTGAAATTTTTGCATGTATTTACTCAACCCCTCTGCTATGTTCAGGATATGATACAATCTCCTTTTTTTGGAGCGGAGTATAACTGGTTTGAATTCAGTTTACCTTCTCCTAGACTGATTGCCATACCTAAATTAAAGACATCAGTCTGCCCTACTATTTATCCATAGCTGTAAGGAGAAAATCGCAGGATTCATAACTTTCCCAAGGGAATTGGTGTGATGTAAAATGTAATCAGCCTCGTCCAGGATTTGAAACTGAGTCTCCAAGTTCATTTCCTACGACCATAATCGTTGCGTCAGAGAAGAATCTCCAACCGAGAAAACTTTTGTAAATCAGTGGTATTAAATGTATATAACTAAAAGCAGCCAATGGTATTTAGATGTATGTAAAATTTCCCGACGCCTTTCTCTTTATTATTAGAGATGAAATGCAAAGCTGGGAACCAGTATTTGACTGGAAACTTGGGCACACACTGAATATTTTAAAAGCTACAACCAGATATAAACAGAGTCACGCCACCTCTTCATTAAAAAGTAATGTTAAGATCACGCGAAGCATAAAATTCAATTTTGCACAATGTTAATTATCTGTCTAGCAAATGAAATATTATTCTCATATGATCTTAGAGTATTTTCCCCAAAAGAATTAAAACGCAACGCTACATATAATCCCACACACTTTATTTGCTTTTGATGTATCAATGTGATATTAGTATTCAGCATAAACGTCCGACATGATTCCGTATCCTTTTCAAAGTTCTCTATGCAATATTGACTTTTATTATTATCTTAAACATACACGCACACACACACACACACACATATATATATATATATATATATATATATATATATATATATATATATATATATATATAATGTCCAATATCCAATTCTTTACTGATCAAACTAATCAAGTCATCACTTCCATATTTATTTTCCTTTCAAATTAGTAAACTTCAGATTTTAAACTTCATTAACTCCCACCAGTGATGAATATTGGTATTATTTGTCCTTGGAAGGTAGGCTTGTAATTCTTAACAAGAATTTTAGCTGACCCTGATATTTTTGGTAACTATCCTTTTTAGTGTTCATTCAGACTCTAGTATGTCTAGAGAATCGACGCAAACCTAGGTAGACAACTGGGTTTTTCAGTGTCTTAAACACTTTGCCTATTTCGGACTCAAAGTGGCAGATTAACAGCTAAAAATTTGTTTTTAATTTGATCAGACTTTTTCCTGTAAATTTTCATAATGAGCTTGTAGCAGCATTTCCACCAAAATTTTACAAAATACCTGTTGCCACTATTTTTTTTTATTATTTCCTGGTTTCTTTGTTTAATTCCGTATCAATCTTCGCAGGTTATTTAATGCCAAAGCTTTTACTGTAGAAGACAAGCAGTGGTCCTATTTAATACATAGCTAGGGAGGTTTGTATTAAATAGGAGCGTAATAGTGCGACTGGAATTTGAACTCGATAACTACGACTCCGAAGTCCAGCGCTTCAACCATTAGGCTACGTATCTTATATCATGTTCAGCTGTTATTTCAACTTTCCACGGTCAGAAATGGTCTGTATATATAGTTCAGTTTTCTTCTGTTTCCAACCTGTAATATAGGGAATAATTTGCAAATCATAGAATAATATCAATGATTAAAAAATAGGTTAGGTACAACGAAACTAATTGCAGTGTCTACTCATACATTATATTTAACATATTGAACATTTTTGCAGGCATCATTGGCTAATTTTCCGGTTAAACGATTGCAAAAATACAAAGTGTTGATCGACCTAGAAATGGCCGTTTGCGCTAAAAGATTTATTCAAACTACTTCTAGTTTAGATTCGACACAAGCCGGTGTTATTTATGGTCACGTGTGCAAACTAAAATTTTAATTTGATTTACTTTTCTCGACTAGGACGACTTGATTCTCTGCTTATTTACTTTTCTCGACTAGGACGACTTGATTCTCTGCTTATTTACTTTTCTCGACTAGGACGACTTGATTCTCTGCTTATTACAATAAGCAGAGAATCAAGTCGTCCTAGTCGAGAAAAGTAAATCAAATTAAAATTTTAGTTTGCACACGTGACATTATACTGTTCTGACGTATTTATTAATTAATCTGATTTGCAAACTTTAATGTCTAATTAATGACACCACCCTGTCGACTGAGGCTGTTGAATACTGTAACATAACCTCACACACACGACACCTGGTCGAAAGTCGTAACACAACACAAATACAAAACGACATTGTTGTTTCATGATACAAAAATTTATTGCTCCCACTGTTTTTACAGTAGTCTCTGCGAAACGAGAGAGATAAAAACTCTGAATTACTTGAGCCCATTCGATAGAAACTTTAACATGTGGCAGGCGAAACGGACAACCACAGATATTTCTTTTTCACTGACCAAGCCCTATCCCAACGGAGTTGCCTGTCTCATCTGCAACTCTCACTTCTCCAACTCCAACTTCTAACCGCAAGTCCAACTCCTACTTTAAATCATACTGACTCTGTGTCTTAGAAATCTTATATATCTTATTCAAATAATTCTTTTGACTAATGTCTTAATCACACGTAATCACTAAAACTTTTTAGAGCAACGTCATTATAAATAACAGCAGATATGTATCTAGAATTTTATTTTAATATATCAGTTACAGCTGATTTCAAAACAAACCGGTCAACTCTTTATTTTGACAAGATCTGACACGCGAATGCAAAGTAAGGTCTACTCAAGTCCTGACCTTTAGAAATCGAAAACTTGCAACTTCGAACTCAAAGGTTTTTCACTAGGAGACGATATATCATTAAAATAGAATAATTAACTAAAATAACTAATTAAAATTCCAAATTATATTATAATAAGATGAATGTTTCTCTGCAGAAGGACAAGACCCCTCCCCAACGAGTGTCCGGGGTGTGACACTAAGTTGCATCTGATGGAGCTTCATTGCCATCTCTCTCAGCTCCATTCTGATTCAGAGTGTAGTACCTGTTAAGGACCCACTAATAGGTTAAATGGAACTGTTCAAGTATTTACTGAGGATTATTATTATTATTAACTTTATTATTATTCATTTGTAACTATACAGCTGAGTGCAAATAGATAAGAATACTTGATATATAGAATTACTTATGTAAACGGCAATACTTGAAACCATTTAACCGTGTAAATAAATTAGCCCTAACAACTCGTTATAACAATAAAAAGTGTCACCAGAGGTTTTTGAATATATCATACATTTGTAGTAATACGACCCAGCCATGTATCTCCCCCCAAAAAAATCTTCGGCCGCATAATCATCTGACCCCTCGTTGTGTTTTCTGGCTCCTAGCAAGTCGAGTCGAGATAAATTACCCGGAATGGTCCCACCAGAAAAGGACAAGACAAAAACAAAATGTTGAATAAATGTTTAAGGAGAGGGAGAAGTTCGTGTGGTCCTTCGCAACGGAATCCCTTAACTAAAAACTTCTTAGCCTATCTGCATATCTGTCTGTCTCTATTCTCTGGTCCCCCTATTTCTTCTGTATGTGTTCTCTCTGTCCATCTTTGTAGCAGTGGTTACAGCTATCAGTGCTCAGGTCGTATACCTTCTGCATCTTCTTCTGTTCGACCCTCGGCGTTTGTCTCTTACCTCTTCTAGTAACCGACTGACTCTATTCTTCATTCTCTGATACCTCCTATCTCTTCTGTATTTAACTTATTTCTACTCTCTCTCTCTCTCTCTCTCTCTCTCTCTCTCTCTCTCTCTCTCTCTCTCTCTCTCTCTCTCTCAATAAATTTATGAGAATTTGCTTTTCCCACACTGGATAGAAAGTCGAGGCCTAATTTGAATGCTTTTTTGAAGGATATGCTTCAAACCAAGGATTTCAACAGGGTAATATGACTATCCGACCATGTCTTACCCTCAATAGTATCCCTCAAAATGATATTTGATTCTTTCTTGTCAAATATACTCTTAAACAAGTTTAGAGATCATGAGAGTCGACATACCTTCATGTTTACGTGTATATATAGTGAGACAGGACAAGAACGAGAAGAAAAAGCTGTCATATACGGACAGACTACAAAGTAAAAGTGAAAGAAATCAAAAGCTGGACAAATACATGAACCTTGCCAAAGATCTGAAAAAACTTAGGAACATGAAAGTAACTGTTGATAACAATCATAGTTTGAAGCCCAAAAAACTAGGAAAATGAACTCTATGAACTAGAGATTAGAGCAAGATTTAAGATAATCCAGACCACAGCAATAATAAAAGTCAGCTAGGGTTATTAGAAAAGTTTTAGAGATCTGAAGAAATTTACAATCACTCAAACTCCCGTGAAAAACCATAAACTAGAGCTGATGTGAAAAACTTGCACAGAATATAGAAAGAAATGGATTTGGGCATAGAAAATGTGCCATGCAAATATTGAGAAGCGGAAAAAGACGAATAACGGAAGGAATAGAACTGCTTGACCAAGAAAAATCAGAACGCTTGGAGAAAAGGAAACTAACAAGTACTTAGGAAAATTGGAAGCGGACACCATTAAACAAGAGATGAAAGAAAAAACTAAAAAAGAGTACGTCAGACGAACGAGAGAAATTCTTAAAAAAAAACTCTATAGCAGGAATCTCATCAAAGAAATAAACATTTGGGAGGTCCCCACTTGTAAGATACTCGGGGCCAATCTTGAAGAGGATGAAGGAAGAACCTCAACAAAAGGACTAGAGAACAAGAAACCTAATGATGATAAGGCCTTACATCCAAGAGATGACATAGCACATTGTATGTGTCAAGAAAAGAAGGAGGAAAAACTCAGTAGCATTGAAGATAGCATTGATGCATCGATACGAGAACTCGAAGAATGCATTAAAAAAGCAAAGAAATACTAATAACAGCAAACAGAAACATTATTTCTAACGAGTTTTTCACACCAGCGTTAGATGATGATCTTTCACTGGATTCTGAGTGATAGAAAGTCTCCTTAAGTCTCCAGGACTCTTCTCAGTATTCTGGTCGATCTTAACAATGCTGTAGTTTGGGTGTTTTCTGTTCGTCTTTTGATTTCCAACTCATCCAGCCCCTTTGCCAAGTCTTTGGGGATCGTTCCAAGTGCCCAATTACAATTGGCATCACCGTCAGCTTCATGTTCCATTGCCTGTTCCTCTCGTTACTTTGTGGCGTCCTTTCTGTTCTTCAGGCAACAGCAAGTAATAAATTTCTTCCATAATCTGTGCTGTTAGTATTTTTCACATCATTGGTAGAGAAGTTATCCGTCTTTCGTAGTTGGAGGCAAGGGTCTTTGTGGATCAGGGTAGTCTTTTTTATTAGTAGTATTATCATTATTATTATTATTGTAAAGTTTTCTGTAGTTTCTACAGACGCTGTTAAAATTTGAGATCGTTTGAATGAAAAAGGGTCAAGTTATTTGATAACGATTATATCGATTTTCTTGAAACAACCTGTACATCTCGAATGATATCAATTTTTTAAACAGACTGTATTTCCCTAGGCTTCAGTAATCGGAAAGTGATAATATCCATTACATGAGTGGAATTGTCATCTGTTAAAGTATATTCATTAATATCAGAGTTATCAGCAACCCACTGACATTCTCGGCGCGAAGCAATCCAGGTGGAAGGTTATTGCCTGACTTGGCAACTACCACAAATTTTTCAAACGCCATTAACTACGTTTAATGCATCCAGAGACCCATGACAGAAAGGAATGTATGGGATAATGCATCAAAGAGCGATCTTATCGACAATAGTAAAGAAAAATCCTTTTTTGTTAGTTGCTTGATATTCTAATATCTGTAGTGACTGCTTGAATAAGTTTCTTTTCCAACTTTATCTGTTCGTTTTGAGGGAATAAAGATCGAAGAAACATCTATGTTTATTGCGGTTCTGGTAACTAGGCGCAAGACTCGTCTAATTTAATGTCGCTGATCGAAGTTGTATTATAGTAACATGAAGTTATTTATTGATTGATTTTTATGACATGTCAATATGTCTAGGGTTATTTTATGTCTAGTTGTTGGGAATTACTTCCACTACACGTTCATATTTAATTTTTGTTTTGTGTTTCCTAAGTTTTTCTTTCATTTTCTTTTATTTATTCATTTATCTACTTATTTCACACACGGTGCCATCGAATACGAATACGTTTAAATAGATCTATTTGACTCATAGATGTTATTACAATTTTAGGTTCGAGGAAACTGGGAGTAATGGCAATGAAAGGACACTCCACACTCTCCAGATCTCCAAAAGCAGAGCCAAACTACCAAATGTAATTTAATGGTATACCCAGGACACTGGGTCACATGGAGGTAGGTGGGTAATAAGATAACTCGAAAATTACCCAGATGAATATAACGCCGTGAGTGGAAATTAGAATACGCAGATGATATCCCCAGCAGAAGGGTAGGAACCCTCCAATAAAAGGGTTGAACGAAATTTGAATCATTTTTAATATATACAATACAATACAATAAATACAGGAAAATTTAAATATTCACTCTTGAATAGTTTTCTTGTCCTAATGGAATTACTCCCAACTCCGGTTTAACTGGACCTAATAATACTTATATATATATGTGTGTGTGTGTGTGTGTGTGTGTGTAGCATGCATATCGACCTTTCCAGGTTATTTAATGCCAAATCCACTTTTATAAAAATAAGTAAAGTTGGCGACGGTACTCGAGGGTGACCAGAAGGCTCCCTTTTCAATAGCTACAATACCAACGTGTAGGGGAGGGTGCTACTCCTTTCCCTGGATTGCTCCACCTTACCCTCGATACGTACCTTATATTGCCGAGTGTTAAGCAAGGAGTCATCAAGTACCATTTTAAAATTCTTTGGTATGACGCGACCTGGGATTGAACCCCTGTCTCCCGGATCATTGGCGAACACTCTACCCACTCTAACCACTAGACCGATGAGCCAAATACTATTTACATGCTATATATATACAATATATATTTATAATATAACTAATATATATTATATATGTATATAATATATTTATTATACTATATTATATTATTACATATTATATATCATTCTATATCATACTATTATGTAATACATTTACTATATATATAACATATATAGTATAGAGTATATATATATATATATATATATATATATATATATATACAGGGTGTGTGGGTGCATGTGTCAATGTGTAGAATATAGTGTAACAATAGTTTTTATATATATAGAATATCTTTAATTTAGATTATTTTTACTTTACCAAGGCCTTCGATTCCATCCACAGAGGGAAAATGGAACTAATCCTACTAGCATACGGCCTACCAAAAGAAACCGTAGCAGCAATAATAATCCTCAACAGAAACACAAAAGTGAAAGTACGTTCACCAGATGGAGACACGGAACACTTCGACATTGTTGCAGGAGTACTACAAGGAGACACGCTAGCCCCATACCTCTTTATCATCTGTCTAGACTACGGGCTTAGAACTTCGATAGACAAAATCAGAGAAAATGGCTTCGAGCTGACTAAGAAAAGAAGCAAAAGGTACCCCGCAAAAACAATCACAGACGCCGACTACGCTGATGACTTGGCGTTACTGGCGAATACGCCTAATCAAGCAGAGACACTACTGCATAGTTTGGAACGAGCTGCAGCAGACGAAAGCATGGACGGCTATAGATAGGCTCTCAATCATATGGAAATCAGACCTGGCTGATGAAATGAAGCGCAGTTTCTTCCAGGCAGCGGTTGTATCGATACTGCTATATGGATGCACTACATGGACGCTAACTAAACGGCTGGAGAAGAAACTTGACGGCAACTACACAAGAATGTTGAGAGCAATATTGAACAAGTCCTGGCGATAACACCCCACGAGACGCCAACTGTACGGCCACCTGCCTCCCATCACGAAAACTATACAGGTTAGACGAGCCAGACACGCCGGACACTGCTGGAGAAGCAAGGACGAGCTCGTAAGTGACGTACTCCTATAGACCCCCACATATGGCCAAGCAAAAGCAGGACGACCAGCCCGAACTTACATACAGCAGCTATGTGAGGACACGGGATGTAACCCAGAAGACCTGCCAGAGGCGATGAATGATAGGGAGAAGTGGCGAGAGATGGTCAGGGATATCCGTGCTGGCGGAACGACATGATGATGATGATGATGATGATGATACATAATTTATATACTATAACTATATATACGAGGATCATTAAATAAGTTTCCGGACTTCCTTTATATGGCCACTTTTATTGATAGTACACATATGAAACCCTAGTCCCCTTCGAAGTATTCTCCTCCGGCTGCAATGCACTTTTTGTACCGTTCCAACAACTTCTGGAAGGCCACATGGAAGTCCTCTTGTGTGAGCGTGTCAATGACCTTCGTCACAGCCTCTTTCATCTCCTCAATTGTCTCATAACGACAGCCTCTGAGCTTAGTCACAGGAAGCAAGGTCTGGACTATAGGGAGGCTGAGGAACTGTCTTGATGCACATCTTGGTCAAATAGCCTGTGACAAGGATGGAGTCGTGAACTGGTGCATTGTCCTGCTGGAAATGCCACTGAACCAATTTGAAAAGTGGTGGCCTCTTCCGACGGAATCTCTTCCTGAACTCCCTTAAAACCTCAACATAGTAACCCTAACCCTTTGGCCAATCAACTCTGGTGCATTGACTTCCTTACTCCTACCACACCTCTCA
The DNA here is from genome assembly GCA_963585895.1 of Sepioteuthis lessoniana. Lineage (NCBI taxonomy): Eukaryota > Metazoa > Mollusca > Cephalopoda > Myopsida > Loliginidae > Sepioteuthis > Sepioteuthis lessoniana. Next base: position 30,821,429 of record OY757920.1, read on the forward strand.
TCATCCCTCACTGACTCCCTGCCTTCCTTGAATATCTTATGCCACTCTAAAACTAATGCTCGATTCATGCAAGATGCTCCAAAAGCAGTCTGAAGCATTCCTTACGTTTCTGTGGTATTTTTTCCAAGTTTAAAGCAGAATTCTATAGCATATCGTTCTTCTAAAGTGTCCTCACGTCAAGATTGCATTTCCGAAATTCACCGGCTGTGACAATCAGACTTTAGTAGGGTGTATTCCAATTTGTTGCTGTAGCTGTTGATTTGAACGTGAAATCATAAAAATTGGTCAGTCATCTCATCGGATGTATAACAATAGGAGACTGAATTTTCAATAGTCTATGACAATTTTAAATGCCTGAACAAAAAAAGTCTGGAAACTTATTGAAGGTACCACGTAAATAGTATACTATATCATTTTATAATACCATATGCAATATTCATATATCTATATATTATATATATAATATGTATATATAATATATATATATTATATATATATATATATATATATATATATATATATATATATATATATATATAAAGGATTCGCGTCTAATAGATAAAATTCCATTCGATTAAAGTGTTATTTATATATATATATATATATATATATATATATATATATATATATATATATATATATATATATATATATATGAAAAAATACGTTCCAAATTACTGAAGGTTATTTCCTATCAATCATAAACAGCGCTACAGAAATTGAATTAAAGTTTAATAGAATCCAGCAAATACTTCTATAAATAAAAATGAAATAAAATAGAATTATATTATTCGGTGACATATGTCAATTCAATAATATAATTTCACTCGAGATAATTGTACTTCAGCAAAGTGCGTTATTTCTTAGAAATTGAATACGGATGAGATATGCTTTCTTTACTTACAAACATTGATTTTTTAGCTCACACAATGTATAATATTAGCAGCAAAATATCTACATTCATATACCTAAGGATACCCATGTATTATACACTATTTTAATGTCACCTAAATGAGAAAGAAAGAAAGAAAGAAAGAAAGAAAGAAAGAAAATAACATTTTTCGCCTATTCCAATGACGTGCTGAAACTAACATTTTGTGAAAACCTTTTTTCTTTTTTTTCTTTCTTTTTTAATAAAGGGAAATGATAAAAAAAATTAAATAAAAATACTCAGTCGAATAACTCTGGAAATACATTCTCATTCGAGAAATAGATTCTCATTCGAATTTCAAGAAAAGACTAAAACCGAAGCTTTTATTTTAATATGATCTCTTCTTAAAGATACGTTCAAAGATTAAAACATGTCTTTTGATATGCTTTTGAATATAATCAATTTTAAGTACATAACGTTAAACAGTCAACCTCGTAAAATTACCCAAATCAAAAGAAGCTGTTGGAAACTGTATATTAGAGTGTTAGACACTAAAGATAATATATCAAGTATCAATTGACATGTATAGATATATTTATAATACAGGAATTATAATAATTGTGTCCAAAATTCTAATGCTAGATTAAATGGAAAAGAAAGCGGGTTCTTTAAAAAGTAATACATATTCTTCGAAATAAAATGTCTTATTTATTTCTTTTCTTACATTCTTATAATCGACTTCCTCCTCTGCTACAAGTTGGAGGTTCTCAGAATTAGAAGAGGTAGGAGGTAACGTCACAACAGTAGTATGAAAAAATAACTCAACTTTAACATAACAGCTGGTGACGTGAATATATGTATAACCCGAACAATTTTTCAATAAAAAGTTCATTTTTTTCTGGAGGAGTCTCTGTGGCGAAGTAAATAACGTGTTGGACTACGGCTTCGTAGATATATGAGTTCGCACTCCAGTCGCTCTATTACATTCACTTCTACGCTAGTACTTTGGGGGAAGTAGTACGTTATATAGTACCACAACTGTCCTTCTATAAGGATGACTTTGGCATTAACAAACCCACAAAGGTTGATTTGCCGTTACACAAAGAAACCAAACCCAAACAATTTTCTTCTAAAGCAAAGATACCAGGATTTCATTTCTCGTGGAACTTTGAACAGCCAAAACGGATATTATTCGATAATTCTATTACCAAACTATACAGAAAGTGTCCTCCAACCTTTTCAGCTCGAGGGCCACAAAGCTTAACACAAAAGGGTCCGAGGTTGCGATCTTAAAATGACAGAACAAAATAGCTAAATTCACAAACTAACGATCGTGACTTATTAATGAGATATTTGATGTTTAAATAATCCATATACCATTAAACAAGAAAACTGTTCACAGTGGTATGTGAACATGCTCAAAAGTTGCTGGATGTGGGTGATAAGTTTGGGGAATCGTCCAAATGGAAACACGAGGTTCTTACAGAAATCAAGGAAATAGCGAGCAAGAAACTTTTTGAAATCTTCTGAACACTGGCAATCAATGATTTTCATCAGCAGATGTGATAGAACTTTTTCACATCAAAGACGAAATAAAAATTTTAAAAATTGTACGAAGGGCTGCACGGATGGGCCTCGAGAGCTGCATATAGTCGCTATACACAATTGAAACTCTGTATTCAAAAATAAGTAGACATGGTGTACATCGAACTCACTCCATTTAATAATGTTTTGCGTGAAAAGCTTGATAATCATAACTCTGCACAAAAACACACATTATGCACATATAGCTATTAGAAAGATTTAATTACATTACACTCATTTAAAAAAAGATATAAGTTTCAAAAAATTGTTTGGACAGTACTTATATCCACGTCATTAGTTTTTAAGAAAGAGGTAACTTTGATAACATTCTATGAGACAGTTATTTATTTTACGGTCGCCTGAGATAAAGGTATCATAATTTGCATCCTCTAAATATGGTATTTCTAAAAGAACAACGGGTCTGTTAGGGAGTGTTTGCTTTTGCGATGTTTCTTTCTAGTCCTCAACTGCAACTTCTTCCGACAAAACACTGACTCTCCTTCAAAGCTCTTTACGCTCTATTTTCTCTTTGGATCATCTCTATGTCCCCGTCGGATCAAATCCACAAACCCACATAAATACGCATATCCAAATCTTTCACCTAGTCGGCTGACGCTGACTGCATCTCAGCATATGATTAAGACCCCCTCACCGCAGCGTGTGTCCTGGATATGACACTAAACTATTTGATGGTGAGGCCCCAGTTCTGGAGCTTTGGGGAATGTGGAGTACCACTTCATTTTCATTATTCCCAGGTCCACTCTAACTCAGAGTAGTAGAACCTGTTAAGGTTCCATATATGGGTCAAATAGAACTGTTCAATCATTTACTAAGAATTATAACCATTATTAATAATTTGAAACCATACAGGTTCATACCGGTTGCTTGTGTTGGGTTAGAATAATTCCTAAATATAATTATTAACGTTAAATAGCAATACTTGAAACTATTTAACTGTATGCAAATAAATGATCCTTTAGAAATAAAATTACCTACAAACTATTCACTTATAAATTATGTATATATAAATATATGTATATATAAATTATGTATATATGTAATTACAATATATATATATATATATATATATATATATATAGCATTGTCATTAAATAACCATCAAGTGTTGAAACATTATTAAACCAAATAATCAGACCAAACCAATTCATCCTTTCTGTTAAGCAACGTGCCACCCAGCCTTTCCCGTTTATGTCATTCTGTTAATATATATATATATATATATATATATATATATATATATATATATATATATATATATATATATATATATATATATATCAAGCTGATGATATTCATATTTGAAATATTTTGAGTCACAAAAATTCCCTTAACACAGTGTCACCGGTCAACAGGTGATTTTTGCACGCTTCTCAACAAACCTCAACAAACCACGTTTACAAAACGTTTGCATGGCATTATTCGACTGAATGTATAAATAAATATTTTTGAATTACACATTAAGTTAATATTTCTTAGAATTGATTTGTTTTCTTTTTTGAGTAGCGTATTAACCTTCATCTTGTATCAACTTTCCAATGACATCCTTGTAAAAGAACGATAGTGATACTATTTAACCCGTAACTGGAACGTAAGGGGGTTTATACCTTTATCTATGTATTAGTCCAAATTCTTGCTATTTATTAATGTGACGCGGCCTAAAATATTTATCCCAAGACGGGAGTTTATTTTTCGCACGTGTGAAGACGGGGCAACCTGGCACTTGATCCCTCGCAAAATAAGTTCTAGTTCAGAGTCCTTTCTCGGGCATATAGGAACTGGCATATTATGTGGGCGTTAATTTGGGGCTAGACTGACCGCCGCTAGCAAGGAGTTTCCAAATTTCACGTTAACACACACACCCACCAGGCCACTACCTCTTCCTACCCCTAGGATAATGGAAGATATGGGCCTCTAGATTTAGATATAATAATATTAATTATCGTAGCCGACAATTCCAGTTTCCCGTGTCATATTTTTAAAGGCGAATAGAACAATTTAGCGAGAATAACGTGGGGCGAATGAAGCCGAAAAGGAGCATGCAAAAGACAACTTGATAGGCAGACAACACAATGAATAAATTTTGACACGAGGTGAGATATAAAATATAACAAGGTTTTTGATACATGCGGACACATATTTAACGTGCCGGCTATATTATCAGCGGATAATGCATAAATACAAATGTGTTTCTTCCTTATTCTTTTCTTTCTTCCTTCTTTAAATTGAGAGAGAGAGAGAGAGTACTTAGGAAGGGTGGAGGGGGAAAGTCTTAATGTTTACGGAGCTTTTTGGCGGGTTCCTTCTGAAAGTATTTTCTTTTTTCGGGCTAGCGGGATTTTTTTTTACTACTTTGGCTTGAAGGCATCAGTTCTTCTTGTCCAAGATTCTTTCCGCTTTTTCACCCGGAGTTTGGCATAAGATTCGCCCATGCGTTCATAGCGACCTCTGTCCACTAAACTGATTTCCTTATCCCTATTTCCACAGACGAAAAAGGGTGCTACGTCCGCTTTAGGATTCTGGCCAATCATTTAGTCTCTTTCTTCTGTCAGGCGATTCGTTCGGACTACAATCTCTTTCAACCGGGCGAGGTTACGGGGTACAGATAGCTTGACCCATATTCTTTTCTTCCTTTAACGGCCGGCGGAAGTTGACCTACATTCCTTATTCCTCTTTTAAGGGTCAGTTTTTGGCGGCCTGCTAATTCAAACACGGAGGAGTAGGGTAAGTTTCTTATTTCTCTCCTCTCAGTGGTAGACCACGTGACATTAAACTTAGTTTAATTGTAGAACACAGTCAAAAGAAGGGATATTCCAGTGAGAAGCAAATTCACTTGTATTGGTCTGCTAGCCTAGCGCGTTAGTAATTACATAACCGGAGATATCGTCAATTAGCTTACCTGTAGCATGAAACCAGAAAACTAAATAAACACAGTAAGAATCGAACTCACTAGTAATGGTCTGGTAGTCTCACTCGTAAACTATTATCCCATATAAGGTGCCTAAATTAATTTGTTTGAGACAAGAGTTTCGTGTAACAATTTTAGATGGATACAAAATGAATAATTCAATATTTCTTATTTTTTTTAACAATAGCGCCTTTTGTGAATGAAAAGTCAATATATATATATATATATATATATATATATATATAAAGACAACAGTCTTTCTTTTTTTATTTTTACAAAGAAAATAATGTTTGTTTTTTTCGGGGATGGGGTATCGACATAAGATCAAATGTATCCAATGGCAATTTACAGTCAAACTAGACTTATCAAAATGTTGACAAACAAATAGACCAGGTGACGTTTTTCTTTAGAAAATAAATTCAATTGCACAGTTTCTAACACCGTTTCCAAAACAAAGAATAAACATTTCGTCTCCATTTTATCCACTGGCAAAATGGAATATTTTCTGTAAAACACAAAATTAACAATCTCACAACAAAAAATGTATTCATCTGAAAATTTTACAACGATAAATAAAAAGTCCTCGAAGTTTTATGGAAACTGTAACAAGTTGTCTTAAGTTATTCTTGACTAAGTTTAGATTACTTTAAACTAAGAAGCCAATGACAATGCACCACTCGCTATTATACCACGTGATGCGTTCTTTTAGGCATCAGGCACTTACTGAAAATCGAACTCACAAGCAATGTGCTCTTAGCCTCACTCGCTAGCCACAATACCACGTGTGGTACTCTTTTAAGCATGAGACAAACAGTAGGAATCGAATTCTGTAGCAATGGGATTTTAGCTTAATTCACTAACCACTATCCCATGGGATGTTCCCTCTTAAGCATGTTATACTCAGTGAGAATCGAATTCAGTGGCACTGGTTTTTTAACCTAAATTTCTAGCCACACATTACTAACACATGAAACGTTCCTTTAAGCATGGGACACCCAGTGTGAATCGATCTCACTCACTGGAGATTTTTTCTTTGGAGGATTATCTTCCGCCTGGGGTTTTTATCGGATGCCATTACAAGCACCAGCAAATTCTGTTCATTGTAAAGATGATCTCTTTTGCTCGAGTCATTCTAGTCGATTTGTTGTTTTAATTTTTTTTAGGAAGTAATTGACTGAGTGGCTTTTAAGCTGGATTATTTATTGTGCTGCATTTTAAACTTAAATCAATAGAATCAAAAACGGTAACCCGATGGCAAAAGCTAAACGTTAACTGTACAAATTTATTTAATCAGTTATTCACACAATTAATGATGCTATCTAATGTGATTGGGTAGCTTAGTACCCATAAAAAACGACAGGAATATTTGCGAAGGAATTGCCCCTCTCTCTCTCTCTCTCTCTCTCTCTAACATAAAACTGCATCTGATTGTTAAGCTCTAGTTCTGGATCCCTGGTAAGTGAGAAGTCACTACTTACAACCAGATTCACTCCCTAGTCTACTCTGATCCAAAGTGATAGTATCTATTAGGATTCCATGTCTCTCTGAAATAAATCTCTTGAGAATGACTTTAAACTATATTAATGCATTGCCTCATAAAATATTGACATAACTATGAAGTGTTTACCCGTTTGAAATCATTGTAAATTACTTTCTTTATATATATATATATATATATATATATATATATATATATATATATATATATAAGGTCACTATTAGGTGGTATCCAACATTATCACTAATTCTAAACATTATGTATACACAAAATATGCATTGATCTTTAGTCTCGGCCAAAAGGAGGAACTTAAGTAATCTTTTACCCGAAAGTATTTAATGATTTTTCCAACAGAAAACCCTCAGGACGACCATCAAAGCGAAATGTTCACTTAATATAAGTGGACACAGAACTTTCTATGCTCACACCAGAAAAACTGACAAACGTGGATGCTATGTGTGGACCAATATGTGCGAGGATCCCTTGTGTGTTTATAATAATAATAATAATAATAATAATAATAATAATGTAAACTGGTACAAAAGGAATACAGAAGCAGGCATGACTGGGTAAGAAAGCTGATTCTTTAGGAATTGTCCAAAAGGCTAAAGTTAGACCATGCTAATAAATGGTATATGTACAATTCAGAATTAATGATAGAAGATGAGAAAGGAAAGAAAAAATTCAAGAAATATTTGGACCTTGCCAGAGATTTTTTTAAGTTGTGTATTACGAAAGTGACAGTAATATCAATTATAGTCGGAGCACTCGGAGTAATCACCAATAACCAAGAAAAGAGAATGGAGGAACGAGAAATCTGACAAAGAATGGAGACTGTCCAGACAACAGTACTGATGAGATATGTCAGAATACTTAGAAGAGTCATGGAGAACTGAAGAGACTTGCTGTCACTTGGATTTCAGTGAAAACCACCAGGGGTGAAAAAAATTATATGAGTTATAAATATGAATTATGTGTTAAGGGTTATCTTATTCTGACTTAAGACCACATGAAAAAAGGATCTGACTGGTTAACGGCATGTCAACTCTACCTGGATAATTTTTTGCCAAGAAGTTAGGGCAATGTATAAATTGTACGTTCACATTTACATTTTATGTTTAGTTTCTTAAGTTTTCACTCTCAGTTATATGATATCAAGTATTCCTATATAATGCAAATACAGCCGGTTCATTGGTCTAGTTGGTAGAGGGTTCGCCAATGGCCCGGAAGACAGGGATTCAATCCCAGGTCGAGTTATACTAAAGACTCAAAAAATGGTACTCAATGCCTCTTTGCTTAACACTCAGCATAAGGTAAGGGTCATGAGAAAAGTGAAGCAATCTAAGGAAAGAAGTAGCGCCACCCCTACACTTCGGTGTTGCAGCTATTGAAAAGGGAGCCTTCGGCTCGCCCTCAACCATGGTCGGCAACTTACTTATTCGACCCATAGATGGGATCCAAATAGATACTACTATCCGGGTCTGAGTGGACTTGGAAGTATCGCAATGAAGAGATACTCTACACTCCACAGGATTGCAGAAATGGAGTGTGTACTATCGATATTATCTAGCGTGAAAGCCATAGCATTGAACGCCTGAAGATTGTCTTCATATGTTTGTCGTATCGTAATTTACTTCTAACATTATTTGAGTATGAGGAAAACAACTAGGACACTTGCTGCTGAGAAAATTTGGTTTAATGTCACTTCGTGCTCAACAATATAAAACATTTCACGACGAATTAACATTCTTTTTTATTGTATGATCAAATAAATAGAATGAATACAGAAATGTCATGAAGCATTAAAAAGGCTCATAAAAACGTTATGGGAAGAAATATCCTATTGGTTAAAAATAATCTTTAGTGTTAGTTGAGAGTCCTTAATTACATACTTATGAGATGGAATGGAAGTGTTAAAGACTCATATTATTTGTCTACATTTTTTCGATGAAACCTGATAATTTTTATCATTAAGAGTATTCGGTCTATTGTTTTAATTTTCATTGTTATATACATAAGGTTTCGGCCGAGTCGTCATTCACCCTTCCTCAAGCATTTCTTGTCAAACTCAGGAGCCTACACGAAACTTCGTACCGAACCTTTTATCTAATCTACGAGGGTAGATAGTTTTAATTTCGTTAACCATAATCGAGTACAATTGTTAAGCTATAGTAAGTATTCCTTGTTATTTTTACATGTAGTCAGGATTGAACCTGCAACCTCCAGATGCTTTCTCCTAACTTACATGTTTAAGACATGTAATCGTGTGTCATGTGACACGAGGTCGTCAGGAGACACGAGCCTTCCTTGTTCGCGCGGACAGGGGCGTGTGTGTGCGCTCTATTAAACCACGAGCGAAAAAGAATTTGACTTAGCCGCCCTTCTTTTTTATGCTTCTTTAGTCTCGCCACCTAGTGACCATTACTATTTAGCAAGCAAAGGATGTAATCGCTACATACGATATACTTAGCTCAAAGGAATTAAAAAATTTTGCGCAAAGTTTGGCAAAACTTTTAGCAATTTAAAATGTTCTAATGACTTTGGAAATCCCATGTTAACAATCTGTCAAATTGCGTCTCCTGTGTGATAATAAATAGCAGCCATCAGTAATGCGCATGCTCACTAGCTGCGAGACAGAATAAGTAACATTCCATTAGTTGCCTTTCTTCATCTTCAAAATCTGATTGTTTGATGACCAATTCAGTATTCAGAGCATGAAATGCCATATTGCCACTTAGTTTTCGTGTGCAGGAGGAGAGTACTTCTTTTTTATATCGAATACTTTAATTCTTCATTCTCCACGGAACGTTTTTTGATTTTATAAGTACACAAAAGTTCTTTCAAAATATCAACACACAAATATCACTTCTCTTTACTTTTCTTATTTCTTTATCAACTTTTTCCTTCTCTCATCACATTTCTTTTTTATCTTTCTTTTTCTTTTTTCTTTTTTTTATCACCGTCTTTTCCTTCTTTCTTTTATTTTTTTCTCTGTTCTCTTTTCCCTTTGGTCACTTTTTTCTTTCTTTTTCTAAATTTTTTTTTCACTTTCTTTTCATTATTTTCCTTCATTTTATTTTTCCTCCTTTTCTATCTCTTTTCATTTCATCGTCTCCTTTTTCCTTTATTTTTTCTTCGTCATCTTTACTTTTTTCTAGTCATTTTTATTTGTTTGTTTTTCTTTATTATCTTCACATTCCTTTTCTCACTTTTTATTTATCTTCCTAGTCTTTCTCTCTTTCTTTATTTCTTTTCACTGTTTTGCTTTCTTTTAGACATCTTTCTTTTGCTCTTTTTCATCTTCTCTGACACTTCCTTCTCTTTTCCTTTTTTCTTTCTTTCTTTCTTTCTCCTTTTTTCTTTTTTCACATTGTCTTTCTTTTTTCTTTTTCTTCTTCCCCTTCACCTTTCTTTTAGTTTTTTCTTTCTTCTTTCTTTTTCCTCTCCGTTTTTTCTCTTCTCGTTATCTTTCCTACATTCTTTTCTTCTTCCCAAACTTTTCATTATCATCATAGTTCTTTTCCTTTTTTCTTTTCTCATCCATTTTTGTGCAACGTTTTCTTTCTTTTATTCGTTTTCTTCTTTCTAGACCTTTCCTTCCCGCCATCTTTCTTTCTTTCTTTCTTTCTTTCTTTCTTCACCGTCTTTTCGTTTTCTGGTTGTAATTCTTTCTTTTTATTCTTTTTTCCTACTTTCAGTTTTTATATCATGTCAACACTTTCTTTTTCGTTACATTTTTAATACTAATATTAGTTTTAATACTAATATTAGTTTTATTCTATATTCTAGTTTTTCACAAATTGCATTGTTATTTTTATTCTTTCTATCTTCGCTTCCCGTCACTAAAACAATATTATAGAAGGGGAAAAAGAAGTATACACAGAATACTTCAAATAACTACTTTTCATTTTGATTAATTTTTATTGTCTTTCTCTGTGTTTTTTTGTTTTTTTTTGGGGGGGTTGTTTTTGTTTTTTTCTTTCTTTCTATGCAAAGTTGGATTAAGTGATCGCAATTTACATAAAAAGTCAATAGAGATAATTTTGTGCAAAGACAAATTTCCATTTGTACCGCTTTATTTTTCTTTCTTTTACTTAAGACGACGGCTCTTCTCAGATGTAAATCATCCAATATCAAACATTTATCAATGAAAAACGACTGAACTCATATGTGATTTACTGTATTTGACATGAAAAAAAAAACATAAAATTTCCGAAATCATTCGGCTTACAAAATTACTGATGAATCAACTGTTTTTGAAAAGATGTTTTAAACCTACTTATTGGGTTGTCGTCTTAACCAACAAATTATGGACATTTTAAGTAATATTTTAACAACATTTTAAGCCAACCATATCAACATTTTAAACTAGGTTTAAAGAACTCTTACAGTTTAGTATAAGTAACATTTTAAATTTAACATTTCAACTACAACGTTTTAAACATGATATGAATAGCACCTTTAGATAAAAATAATATAAATAAGATATAAGCAATGTTGTAGATAAGATATGAATAATATTTAAGTAACATATGTGTGAGTGTGCGTGTGTGTGTGTGTGTTCTTTCATACAAAATAGATATGCTGCACATATCCATTGCTCTACAGAAGACCAATAGATTGGAAATGCCAACAATACATTTTTACATCACTTTTCTTATAGCATCTCAACTCCTTAAAAAATTCATATTTTTAAAACTTTCTAAAAAAACTTCCACTAGAAAATTCTAAAAGACCTTTTCTACAAAAACTTTTTACCCAGGTCAAAATTAGTTGAGAACGATGAAATAAAAATAAACAATATAAAAGTAGTATTCCAATTTGTTTGATCATTTGGTTCATCTTTACATATATATATATATATATATATATATATATATATTAAATACAAAATCAGATAGATAAGATTAGAGACTCAGTGGAAGATAGGCAATCTAGTATAGCCTGGCAAACAATAAACGAAGTGAGTAGAAGGAAGAGCACAGCCAAGCTAAACTGAAAGAACCAACAAGAACGAATAAAATTGTGGAAACAACATTTCCAGAATCTACTTGGAAACGCATCGAAAGTTACACATGAACCAAACACCAAAATTATTAGTAAGCAATTAGACATCAAACAAGGACTGTTTACTCAAGAAGAACTCGACTCAGTACTTAGAAAATTAAAAATTGGAAAGCCACAGGGCTTGATGAAATTCCCCCTGAAGTATGGAAGACCAGACAATTCGACGACATACTGCTCCGACAATGCAACGCAGTCTATAATCAAAATCCGATAGACAGATGGATGAAGGGATGCATCCTCCCTTTCCCTAAAAAGGGTGACCTCGGATTAGCCGAGAACTACCGAGTTATAACACTTACATCCACAGCAGCCAAAATTTACAATGCCCTACTACGAAACCGTATAGAACCCAAAATTGACAACACTTAGGAAAAACCAAAATGGCTTCCGAAGAAATAGATCCACTACCTCACAAATATTGACTATCCCTAGAATCCTAGAAGGCGTAAAGGCAAAAACCTACAGGCGACAATACTATTTGTCAACTTTACCAAGGCCTTCGATTCCATTCACAGAGGGAAGACGGAACAAATCCGAAAGAGACCGTCGCAGCAATAACGATTCTCTATAGAAACACCAAAGTGAAAGTACGTTCTCCGGATGGAGACATAGACTACTTCGACATTGTAGCAGGAGTACTGCAAGGGGACACACTAGCCCCATACCTCTTTATCATCTGTCTAGACAACGTGCTTAGAACATCGATTGATAAACTCAAAGAAAACAGCTTTGAACTGACAAAAAAAAAGAAGTAGAAGGTACCCCGCAAAAACAATCACCGATGCAGACTAAGCCGATGACATTGCGATTCTGGCAAATACACCCGTCCAAGCCGAAACACTATTGCATACTCTGGAACGAGCTGCCGCAGGCATTGGCCTCCATGTCAATGCACACAACACAGAATACATGAGCTTTAATCAAACAGGCGACATTTCCACACTTGGCGATAGCTCTCTGAAACTAGTAGACAAGTTTACCTACCTAGGAAGTAGTGTCTCATCAACCGAAAAAGACATTGACACGTGGCTAACGAAGGCATGGACAGTTATCGATAAGATATCGGTCATATGGAAGTCAGATCTGACCGATAAAATGAAACGCAGTTTCTTCCAAGCAGCGGTCGTCTCGATACTGCTATATGGATGTACAACATGGACGTTAACTAAACGGCTGGAGAAAAAGCTAGACGGCATCTACACAAGAATGTTGCGAGCAATATTGAACAAGTACTGGAAACAACACCCCACAAAGCACCAACTGTACGGCCACCTACCTCCCATCACGAAAACTCTCAAAGTTAGACCAACCAGGCATGCTGGAGAAGTAGGGACGAGCTCATAAGTGATGGACCCCCTCATATGGCCAAGCAAAAGCAGGACGACCAGCTCGAACCTACATACAGCAGCTATGTGAGGATACGGGATGTAGCCCTGAGGACCGGCCAGAAGCGATTAACAACAGGGAGGAGTGGCGAGAGAGGGTCAGGGATATCCATGCTGGCGGCATGACATGATGATATATATATATATATATATAAGCAAAAAGAAATTAAAATGACACCGTTTTTTCTCTTCTCGCAATCTTTCTTTTATTTTCTTCTTCCCGGACTTTTCCTTTTCATCATAGTTCTTTTTTTTTTCTTTTTGTCTTCCTTTTTTCTTCCACGTTTTCTTCTCGGTATCTTTTTTATTCTTTTGCTTCTTCCCAAAACTTTCCTTCCCATTATCTTTCTTTTTCTTTCTTTCTGTCATTCTTTCTTTCTTTCTTTCTCCGTCTTTTCTTTTTCTCATCATTATTCTTTCTTTTCATTCTTTCATTCTTTTTTCCTACTTTCAGTTTTTACATCATGTTAACTCTGTTTCTTGTTTCATTCTTAATACTAATATTATTTTTATACTACATTACAATTTTCCACAAATTGCAAAGTAGTCTCAATCCAAAATCTTTCTTATACCAACAGATGAACTTGTGAGTGAATGGACGATGAAATGAAATATAAATACTTAACATTTCCGGCACAAAAGAATAACTGCATGGCGCAGAAGCGGAAGTGTGCGGGTGTGTTTATATATATGTATAAATATGTAAAGATGAAGAAAAGTGATTTATTAACAAGACACTGAATAAGGCATAACTCACATTTAATCTATCTGTAAGCAACGTTTTAAACAAGATACAAACTATTTCTTCACTTGTTCCTCGTTAAAAAGAAGTAATGAAATTCTAGCTTCTTGCTGATCAGTAATCACAAGGTGAGAGAATGGATTTCTTTTTAACAATTTGTTAAGCGAACTCATTTCCTTTATATTTCGTTTTGGGCATACTCTGATAATCAGACAATTTCGACATGCCCAACTTTCTCATCGTATCTAATTACACTTTTTTTTCGGTGCAAAGAGATGAAGTCTGGAATTAAAACAATCACTATAATGTACATATGATGCGTTTTCTCTCTCTCTCTCTCTCTCTCTCTCTCTCTCTCTCTCTCTCTCTCTCTCTCTCTCTCTTAATAAAAGAAAAAATCGAAAACCTATAAAAAATGACGAAGACTACTGTCAAAAGTCTGCATCAATTGGTAAATCTTTTTTTTTTTTCTTTTTTTACTAAATTTGCAACTAAAAAATACAATGTAGAGAAAAAAGAAACATTCATTATTTTATCGAAGCATTTAGTTTCACCTAAAAATCTGATATTGACAGTTTTAAAGAAAAGTGGAAATAATTGCTATTCACATCAGTTTCAGAAACTCTTCGTTCTTCATTATTACTTAATACCTACTGAGACAGAACTAAAATAAATATAAGAAAGAAATTTCATAATTGTCTGCCATTAATTCTTTCCTCTTTATTCAAGACAAATTTTTTAAAAATGTCTATTAAGGAACATGAAAAGTTTTCATTTTTTATTCAAGTATATGGTTTTTTTTAAAGTTTATGATATGATATTCCTATATACCAGAATGAGTCAAAGGTTTTGCAATATTTTGATAACATGAAGCAAAAATTAATTGTTTTTCCCGAAATCGTCAAGATGACCAATTATGTGGTGCCTTCAATATGTTTTCAGACTTTTTTGTACAGGCATTTAATATTGTCGTAGACCCTTGAAAATTCAGTCTCTTATTGCTATACATCCTATGAGATGACTGACCAATTTTTTATGATTTCACGTTCAATTCAACAGCTACAGCAACAATTGGAATACACCCTACAAAATCCTGATTGTCACAGCCGGTGAATTTCGGAAATGCAATCTGGACGTGAGGACACTTTAGAAGAACGATATGCAATAAGATTATGTTTTAAACTTGGAAAAAATACCACAGAAACGTATGGAATGCTTCAGACTGCTTTTGGAGCATCTTGCATGAATCGAGCATCAGTTTTTGAGTGGCATAAGAGATTCAAGGAAGGCAGGGAGTCTGTGAGGGGCGATGAGAGGTGTGGGGCGAGTAAGGAAGTCAATACACCAGAGTTGATTGGCCAAACGGTTAGGGTTAGGGTTACTATGTTGAGGTTTTAAGGGAGTTCAGGAAGAGATTCCGTCGGAAGAGGCCAGCACTCTTCAAATCGAGTCAGTAGCATTTCCTCTAGGACAATGCACCAGTTCACAACTCCATCCTTGTCACAGACGATTTGACCAAGATGTGCATCAAGACAGTTCCTCAGCCTCCCAATAGTCCTGACCTTGCTCCTTGTGACTTTTGGTTATTCCCTAAACTCAGAGGTTGTCGTTTTGAGACAATTGAGGAGATGAAAGAGCCTGTGATAAATGTCATTGACACGCTCACACAAGAGGACTTCCATGAGCCTTCTAGAAGTTGTTGGAACGGTACAAGAAGTGCATTGCAGCCGGAGGAGATTACTTCAAAGGGGACTAGGGTTTCATATGTGTACTATCAATAAAATTGCCCATACAACGAAAGTCTGGAAACTTATTTAATGATCCTCGTATAGATCGTCACCTTATCTTCCCAGCTATGGGGTAATAATACCACTACTGTTCATCTACGAGGATGGATTTGGTATTAAATAATCCACGAAGGTTTATATACCATTAAACAAAGAAACACACATACACGCACGCACATAGACACACATATATATATATGTATACACATACACACACACACATATATATATATATAGTCACGTTGGTCGACCTTAATCGAGGGCGATCCGAAGGCTCTCTTTTCTATACTGTTAAGCAATATATAATGAACATACCGACTCATTGACATCATGGTTAGAGTGTACAGCAATGGCCCGGGAGACCAGGGTTCAATCCCAGGTCAAGTCATACCAAAGACTCAAAATTCATGCAAGATGGTCGAAAAGCAGCCTGAAACATTCCATACGTTTCTGTGACATTTTTTCCAAGTTTAAAAAAGTGTCCTCATGTCCAGATTGCAATTTTGAAATTCACCAGCTGTGACAATCAGACTTTAGTAGGGTGTATTCCAATTGCTGCTGTAGTTGTTCATTTGGACGTGAAATCATAAAAATTTGTCATTCATCTTATTAGATGAATGACCAAGAGACTGAATTTTCAAGAGTCTACGACAATATTAAATACCTGTACAAAAAGGTCTGGAAACTTATTGAAGGCACCACGTATATCCGTTTTGCTCCTTTGTTTGGTGCTGACCGAATCCAGAGGTCGAAGATAGGACGTTAGGTTGGGCAGGTACAATGGTTTATTACTTCACTAATGTCATTATATTGATCCTTATGACATGTGGTAAACCAACTTATCTTTGGGTTCTGTATCTGATGGTGAGGCTCCGGTTCTGGAGATTTGGCGAGAGTAAAATCCTTTCGTTGTCATAATTCCCAAGTTCAATCTGACTCACAGTAATAATACCTGTTAAAGTCCTATAGATTTGTTTGAGGTGTTCAAGATGATTTTGAACAATACTATCATAGTGGATCTTAAAACATTGAAATTGCAATTAAATATCAAGTGTTTACCTGTTTAGAATGATTGTAAAAATACATTTTGTTCCTAGAATTGCTAAACTGACTTCAGCTTAAAATAACCCAAGATGGATTGATATTTAGCATAAAATAAATGTATAATTTACTCCCTCCTCTACAAAGATGAATTTTGACACAGGGTCGAATTTAGTGTGGAACTTCTCACACATACGTTTGTACAAATCAAGAAATTTTCCAATCACGTCGATATTTTCTTTTTGAGACGCTTCAGGTATCGGAAACTGGACTTACTTTAACATATCATGCTCAATGGAGAAGAACAGCTTCACTAATACTGGGATTCTTTTGTTGGAGTTGGGGTGGAGGCTCTTCACGTGTTCGATTAGTAGAATCAATGTGAATTTGCAGTTACAAAGCTTTTTGTGTTTACTAGAGGAGTTCCATTGTAACTGTGGTCTATGATTATGTTAATGCTTCTATTTAGGAAGGAGACAAATATTCAAATTTGCCTTTTGTATATGGAATATTTGGATTATCAAAAAAACGTTCAGTGTGAGACTTCACCAAATTATCGTTTAGTTACAAATTAAATCCAAATTTATTCTGTAAGTTGAAGTATTGCCCAGATAAATATCTTGCTCAAATATGTTGTTTTTACTTATTTAGGTATATATTAGTAATTTACTAAGATTTTTGCTTAGATGTGGCTCAAGGTCGTATGAATGGGGCATCCAGTGAGTGTCGTACTCACTCCTGAAGGTTTGCTAATCTAGCTTACTAACCATTAAGCCACCTGAGGTGGCCATTATATATATCTTATTCAAAAGTAATGAGATGCTTGGAAATACAAAGATACAAGGTGGCGCTTATGTTCTAAGTCGCCAATTTAACATTAGATTGATTTAACTAATTTAATGTCTTGATACTTGAGCAACAATTATTGAGCGAGATTTATTATTTCTAAGAGTTTGTTTTGTGTTTTTATCTTTGTTTTGTTTTGTTTTACCTTTTGTTTTTTGTTTTTTGCTTTGTTTTTTCTAAGGGGGGCTTACTATGATCTATTTTTATTTACATTACACATTTTACATTTAATGTTTAAAAACGAAATGATTGAACAATTTTTTCATCACAGGTTTAAAGTATTTTTCTTCCAAACATAATCCATCCTATTAAGTAATTTCAAGATGCAAATTCATCTCGGCTCATAAACAAAAGTAGAATGTTGATCTATAAGTATTAGTATAATTATGATTTTCTTGTTATGGGTGCGTTTTGCGAAACTGATAATTTGTCTTTTACATGTATTCTCTTTTATCAAGTTCTACGCTGTTGAATCAGTGGCTAACTTACTGTGCTGCGATATCTTAGTAAACGAGTTCAAACTTGAAATAATGTTCACTTTCGGACTTGAGAAATATATGAACTCCCTTAACCACCACCTCTAGCTGTGCTACAAGGATGGCTTTGGCATGAAATAGTCTAAGATGGGTTGATAGTTTCATTAAACAAAGAAACTGAAACCTGTTGAATCATGTTAAATGGGCTTTTTCAAATATGAGAGAAAATAACGAGTTCAAATCCTGGACGAAGATGTTTCTGTTTCCTTTCGCTCTTATTCCTCGAGAAAAGGCAAGCCTTACTTTTTAACCACGACTATAGGTAAATAGTAAGGCAAGTTGGGCTCTTTAGTCTCGGTAAGGCAAGCGGTCCACGAGAATGAAAACCTCAATTTGAAACTAGGGAGCTTGGAAGTAGCATTTTCACTACATAATAACCGACTTGCAGCTGAAATCAGAGCGTCATCAAAGCCGTAGTGCAAGTAAAGTCCTAAACCCGTTAAATGAGTCCTCGTGACTGAGTGCAATTGCAGTTTGCATTGTAATTAAAAGTGGCACACAAAGTAAAAGCAAAAGCATGGCATTAATGAAGATTATCCTCGTTGCTATAGCATTATGTTCCGAGTCTTAAGCAGTTTTCTCCTTAGGCTATCGTTTTCCTATCGGACTGAGCAAATGGCCCGCAGTGATAAGCACTTTTCCATATTCCTGACTCATTTTAAGTCAGCTAAGACATATAAAGTCTAAAACTACCAACGGTTTCTGATTTCTGAAGTGGTTAATCACGTCCAAGTGGAGTAACGCCAGCACATTTAGGCAGAGTCTTCCCAAAACGTGTTCTCAAAGAATAGAGAATCGAATGCACAATGCATATTTCACAATTTTTTAAACAAACTGATTGGGCACAAATGAAGAACCGCAATGATAATCATATTTATTGAAAGGTAAAAGAATTACATTTCAGGATTCACAACCGTTTAGTTACAAACATGAACCCAAAAATATATCTCGAGGAATCCAAGAGTACATGCCCCAGATGTCTGCCGTTCAGTTGAAGACACAGTTGAATGCTATCTGCAAAGTTGTTGATAACATTTGCACATTCTTCCTGGAATCATCGCAGTGATCGCTGTCTTCAATGTAGCAAGGATATGAGATTACCCTGGCCCCTGGTAGATGTTGTTCTACAAGAAAATCTGTCTCTTGTTTGGAAATATGTTGAAATTGAACTTCTTTCTGTATCTAGCTTGAAAAATCTTAAAAGAATTGCTCTATTATGTAAGGTATGATTTCACTATATTTGAACAAATATATTAAAATGGTAACTATTTTCTAGCAATAATCTGAAAAAAATAAAGAGAATAAAGTCAACATTATGAAACACCCTCTAGATAGATAGATATATAGATAGATGCACAACCTAGTCCACCCACACACACACACTTATATATATATATATATATATATATATATACGCATGTATAAATAAATGTTTACTCACCTCTTCAAAATACAATCATCAGGCGAAACGTGTCTTATATATATATATATATATATATATATATATATATATATATATAATGTGAATATGTATTATGTCTGTGAGTGTGTATGTTTGTGTGTGTATGCATGTCTTTTATATATATATATTGTTTCGGAGAAGGGGAGACAGAGACATAGTGGTAAGTATAATAGAGAAAGAGAGAGGGAGATACGCTATGATAACAATAAGGACGAAACGATGGTGTGAGAAAGTAATGCCAAAATCATGGTCATGGCAGCAGTAACACAGTAGCAAACAGGCACCCAAGAAAAAATAGAATTGTACCAACAACAAACACGAAAGACAAAGTTGGCACGAAATTAGAAACACGGGCGGAAAAGGCAATTCTAAGCTGACCGTGGTAGCATGAAGATGTCCCGATAAGATCTGTATTAATTTCGATTGAGCTCCGTGAGCGAGCCAACACTGGTGCACATTAAATAATGCTGTAATGAAGAAGCATTAGCGCTGCTAAAGATGAATGAATGAACCACTGGTGTTCTTCTTTTAAAAAGGCGAAAAGAATATGACCAATGCCACGAAGTAAAGGAAGCGAAAGAATGGAGGAAAGAAAAAGAAAGGAACGAAGAGTAACAATCCATATGAGCGCCGACCGAGCAGCCCTCGACTAAAGACAACCACACCGTCTTATTATGAAGCGATAAGTTCTATCTAACTGAATCTCTCTTTCTCACGAACTTTCGCTTCCCGACCTATGGCTTTACACACCATTCAACATATAATACAAAGTTCTATAAACTAATTGCATACATCATTCCAATAAAAAAGACCTGTGAGATAGAACATTCTGCCTTTGATGCTGTTCTTAATATTTTTTCTTTTATAATAAAATATTCTGGTTCCTTGGGTTGTATCTGTCTTCTTCATTCCTCGAAAATTGGGACTTTACCGAATTGATATCTGCCTTCTTTCTTTCTTTCTTTCTTTCTTATGTGTGTGCCATCGCATCTCTGGAGAATACATCAGACTTTGAAGGGCCCATACGTGTAAGTCCAAAAAGGGTGTTTCTCTGCGACTAAATAATTCTTTCACTCGTAACAATATATATATATATATATATATATATACTGTCATATTCACTACAAATCTGTCTTTTCAATGCGCACATACACATACACACACATATATATACAGGGTGACAAAAAAAAACAGAATTAGAATTATTTTGCTTTATTTTTGTAGAAGTAATAAAAAAGTTTATGGGTCCTGTTTTGGGGGGGGGGTCACCCTGTATATATATATATATATATATATATATATATATATATATATGGCACTATGTGCAGTTAAATATTTAATTAATGTATAAAAATTGAAAAAAAAATATATGAAATTTAATGTGTATCTCAAAAACAAAGGGACCCTTAAAATAAGTATCTTTTTGTTCAAAGCTTGTATATACCTGGGAGAGCTGGTTGATTGTTTCTGAGGATCAGTTAAGTGTGGGACGCTTGTTTTTGGTTTTGAGGGTCGACGGGTTTTGTTTAATTTTCATTTTGACAACTACATCCGTCGATCATGATGATAGGAAGGGTCATTTCGTGCAGCGTATTTTTCTGGTCCTTGTTTTGAAGATCAATGTCAAAAAGGAGATTTAATAATAAATAAAGGTGAGCTGGGCATGGCTCATCCAGTCGGGTGAGGCTGGGAGTTTTTGGTTCAACCCCATTACTGTTCCCACTGGTCAAAACGTCTAAGAAGTGTTTTCCCTGTGCCTGTGAGATATGGTCCTGAACTAAGATTGGCTGACTAATAGGAATATGACTCCTGGTTGTCTTTTATTGGACAACCAATCAGAAACCTTTTTGGTCCAAATATTGATCTATAAAAATAGGGTGTTAAAACGGGTCATCAGAGAGAACAAGAAAAGGGACCAGAAAACAACTCGAGACTGCCAAACTTTTCAATTCTAGACCCGAGGCACTCTGAACAACCTTCCAGCTATAAAAGTTCAAAGTCCCAGACTTTTAGAGATATTAGAATCATACGAACTGCATCTAATTGTCACATTTCTCTCTCAATATTCTTCTTCTGTTTGCCAGGAAAGCAAACATTTTTGCTTTATTGTCTCACAAAAGTGTTTCAATAAAACCATTTTTGTTAAATTTTTAGCAACGTGTATTATTTGAGTTGCTAGACAATCTAGCCACTCATATTACCTAATCATCAGAAGGTGATCCAGCTGAATTGCGTCAACCTCCCTTCGTGGATCTTTCAAACACAGCGTGGACACGGAAGGACTTGACAAAAGCAAACAGTCGGAAGCAAATGTGGTAGTCACGAACAGAACAGCCACAACAAGTACTGTAACTAGTAGTCGCACCACATTGGGCTCCGTGACTAGCATAGGACCACACACACACACACACACACACATATATATATATATATATATATATATATATTTATTCTTCCGCTCCTGTTATACACAGTTAACTATGCCGAGAATGCTTAGAATTTTTGAATTCATTTGATTGTCCATTTATTAATCATCCTATTCAGTATTCCATAGGTGATACATGAAACTTCTCATCATGAGACTAATATAAAAATTGACTCATTGATTTATTCTAATTGATAGATATATAGATATCAGTCATGTTATTATGGCACCCTCATGTCTGACAAGACTATGAATCACAGCATAGGCTTGCGAAAAGTTGTATATAAGACCTACATGCTAGAAATCTCAACTCTCCACATCCCCGATATCGTCCAGGAAAAGGGAAAGGTGTTATACAATTTGGTTTTAATGTTGTCGCAAAACCAACCAGAAAGATTTTCTGCACAACGTCAAACTACCTCAGAGACTCTATCCTCTGATTATGAATAGAAAGTTTTCCTTTTCCGAAACCGCTCGTAAAGATGAAAAGATCTTAATTCTGAAAAATAAAATCGTAACACTTCTGTAACTAAAAATAAAATTACATGAATATATATAAGAAGTGCACTTATTTTTAGATTGCTGCATATTTTTGATAACTAAGTTTCAATACAGTCGACTTTTGTAATAAACAATACCTAATAACGACCGTTTTGATTATATAATGTTCAAGTAGAAACTCATATCTTTGGTTTTAAAGATGATTAACATTTTATAAAAATCTATGGACGACAATATATATATATATGTTTATATATATATATATATATATATATATATTCAGAAAAGTGCGTATAAACATCCACACATGTTTGCCCATTACTTCCATTTGCTATTTCCGCTGTATTTTTATTTCTTGAAGGAATATTTCTGTTATTTCTTGTTTTGTCTTTGCTTTCTTTTTTCTTTTTCTTTTTTTATCCCGGAAATATTTCCATTTTAAAAATATGAAATGCACAGCCTTTTTTGCACAGCAACAAATTAAGTGCTGTTATCCAGAAGTTGAATTCTAATGAATTAAATCCCCAAATTGTTTCACATTTATTCAAATAAAAAATTGCAAACACAACTACATAAAACGATAGATAGATAGATAATAAAGACTTTCAATTTAAAAGACCAGTCATATATTCACTTTCTCATAAGTATATAGGATTAACTCCCTTACCCTCAACATACTTCAGGCATTTCCCCTTCCATTACCATTGAAACATCCGATTATAAAAGAAAACGCGCCAAAATCAATCATTCCTCTACTTTCCTTACAACATGGCCAAAAAGCAAACACTTATTTTCATACAAACCGACATTATCTCATTCTGTGTCGGCAGAGCATAGAATACGCCGACAGTAACCCCTGCTGAAGGATAAAATACCCCTACAACATTCATACAAATAAAAGTGGTATCCAGACACTAGCACTAAACTGCATCTGATAGTGAGAGTCCATTTCTGAGTTTTGGGAAATGTGTAGTATCCTTTCATTACTATTACTCCCAGGTCGACTCTAAACCGGAGTGATAGTACCTGTTAAGGTCTCAAAAATGAGTCAACAAAAACGCTCTTCATGTAATATAAAGGCCAAGGGATTTCGTTTTATATATCTTGCCTTTGGGTTTAGTTAGGCTGGAAACCTTTCGGCTCAGTGCATGGGTTAGTTAGGTGCAAACATGAGCGCAGGTGTTCACGCGCGTGCGGAGCGGACGTGTCATTCAGAGATGTCACAATAAAAATCCCAGATAGAGGATATGACCAGGGATGTAAGTGACGTCACGCACCGGAAGCTTGGGCAGCAATTTGAGATAAGTCAGTTAGTTGAGTTCTGCCTCGGAGGAAGAAGGTTGACTTTCGCTCGCTCGTCGAAGCCTTGTGGCAGATGTCGCACGTGGTCTTTTGGGGGGGTGTAAAAGTCAGCATAGAAAGATGGTATCTCTCCTTATGTCGAAAAATCTTTAAACTCAAAGGTAATAAAAAGTTTCGTACCTGAGCTAAGATGTCGTAAGTGTTTTTGTGTTTCGGGATTCCTATGTTCTATGTATACATGAGTTATGAACATTATATGTACGTTTCACACATATCCGTACCTTGGCTAGGTAACATTTAAAACAACAACAGAATATTCACAATCTATCTATACTATATCAAGAAGTATCTCATATATTAAAAAAGTTTCACTGGATTATAAAGAAAAGATAACATCTTGATTTACTCTTAAGAATGACCAGTGACGGTGGAAAGTATTTAGTGTTAACTTTCAGGACATTTTTTCAATTTAACCAAAATTTAGAAATATATAACATTAAACAACAAATAAAAAATTGTTAAAAAGTACCAACCTTGTCTATTTTTTTAACGAAATATTCTTCACATGTGTGGTGGGTGTAATGGGAATGATTTAAGCACTTTAAGAAAGGAGATTACGTTTCAAAATTAGTAAAATTAAAGTATTTTCATTATCTTTATATGTTAGCAGTTGGTACACTAATATCAGTTTCAATTTCTTTGTTTAATGCTATATATATATATATATATATCAAGGCTGAAGGAAGTATCGTGGTGGTCAACTGAAAACATGGCCCAAGATAATGAAGCAAGATTCCGGATTGATCTTGGGCCCGACCCTATGTGGAGTTGACCATTGGAACCGCAAGTGGCTTGTACTCTTCTTGTCAATAGCCTCGAACCACCAGGCTTGGACGACCCTCATTTGGGATGCAGTGAATTCGTTAGACGGGGCCAGCTCAACTGACCTGAATACCGTCACAGACACACAGACACATACAAATACATATATAGGAAAGATATGAAATCCTTTATCCCCACCCGCTAGCAATGGGTTAAATAGTATCATTTATGGCCTTGTTGGTTGGGTTTGGAGTGTTACAACATACAATGAGAAAAAGCTTCATTTAACACAAGACAAACGAGGAACATCTAATAATTAAACAATTTTATAAAACAAAAACGTCAACTTGGATTTGAATGTTCAAAAGTTCTCCTTTATGAGTAGTAAATTTTCGAAGTGGTGGAAAGTCAGATATCAAGAAACAGGGTAAAGGAAGAGAATGTTTTTAAAGAGTACTTATTCCTTTTTTCTTTTCTTTTCTTTTCTTTCTTTCTTTCTTTTATGGTCAGGTAGTGGAACTAGCAGAGAGGTAGTTTCGGCTCTTAACTCGAGGGCGGACGTCACTTCTCTCCTGGTTATCGCGTCTTCGTTCTTTCTTGTGTCTCCTTTTGTTCTCACTGATTTGGTTCACAGAAAACCTGGGTATTTATCTCTCTCCACCGGCTCCAAATTCGCTACTCCAAAATCCTTCTAATTTTGGCGCGACTGCTTCCCATTGGCTACTTTACTTTTTATTATTTTTCTTTTTTCTGATTTTTAACCGGATGGATGCGTGGAGCCTTATGCGTGGCGACGCGTTTATACATTTTGTATCTGGCAGCCGACGAGTCAATATCCGGTTGGGAGTTTTTTCTGTTAATTCCTAAATCGCCACACATTACTAAACTTCTTCAAAAATGAATTTGGCATTAAATGACTCACGAAGGTTTATATCCCATTGTAATATGTTAGTAAATTACTTCATCATCTTTGATTTCGACATTCTGTAAACTATACTCGAATAAATCATATGCTCGCTCGCTTAATTGATAGGTATTTGACCAAAATAATGTTACGAAGGCGAAATCTCCCTTCCCTCATTTCTTACATTAGCCGGAACTGCTATCCTGAAGGAAGGGGAACAGCCGTTTGAGTGACACCGGTCTTCTAAAAGAAAGTGGATGGTTTACATGGAAAAACCCAGGAAAAGGGCATGTTTTAAGGTCACTAAGAAGGAGCGGGTCACCTAATAAGAATTATGTTTAAAATGCGAAAATGTGTCCCTCCACTTAGTCGTGTATTACTGAACTTAGGGTTTGTTCTATATTTTTTTCTTTTTTCTTTTTGTGCCATATTTTCTTTTAGACTCTTTATCTGTGTGTCTACGGAGTTCCTGTGTTTGCTTTATTCTTCGAATTCTTGCAACCAGCAACCTATTGGACATTTTTAATAAAGACATAAAGGTTTCTTTCCTTCCTGTTCTTATGCTTTATTTATCTGGTTTCCGTGTTATTTCTAATCTTAAACGAGGCATTTCTTGCCCAGTCAGCTGGGGCTGTAGAATACACCGACTGCAGAGTGTCCTAGATATAACACTAAACAAAGTAATGGTTAGGTTCCTGTATTACTGAAGCTTTGGGGAATGCGGAGTACTCCATTGCCAACGCTCCCAGGCCTACCCTGGCCGGGAATGGTTGCACCTGATAGGGTCCTATCTATGGGTCAAATAGAACTAAACTGCGTACTTATGCTAAACTGAATTTTTTCAAATAGAACGCTGAACTGATTTTTTAATTAGAACTGTTTGACTAACTAAACTGAATAACTTGAAATAGAAATAAACTGTGTATTGACGCTGAACTAAATTGTTTGAAATAGAACTGATTATTTGTATAAAAATGGATTTGGCATTAAATAACCTACAAAGGTTGATATGCCATAAAACCCAACCAACCAACAAGGCATTTCACATAGCACTAATACCCTTTGGAAAGGTATGAATCTAACTATTCTCTCTACAGTTATGGGTAAACAGTAGGACATGTGGAACTCTTTAACCTTGGTATGGCAACCAGTCTAGGAGAATGGAAATTCTGAACTCAAAACAGTTGTAGATCTGGAAAGGGGTAATCTCTGCTTCTCTATTCTTGCTCAAAACATGCTACATGATTAGTGCCCCTACGATCAAACTAGGTTACAGAATAAGTTTTCTTTTTTATTCACAATGAACGTCATTTTTTACTTATCCGAATTCCCGATATAACAATAATAACAATGAAATTTTTTCCAAAATAGAAATATCAATATCAGTATGGACAGTTATTAACTATAAAATGCGAATCAGAATCTTTCACACCTTCCAAAATAGAAACATCTGTATAGTCCTCGATTTCTATCCCTACGAGATCCCAAAGGGTTGAAGGTTCGTTTCGTATCAAATAATAAATATTTTATTTCCTCATGATAAACATTATCAAACATTATCAAATAATATATGGGGTCCCAGGACAAGCTGTGTTGCCGTTTGCTATCTGACTCCATTCTGGGTTCCTTTTATTCTTATCCCACTTTTGTTTTGTTAGTTTGACTTCTTGGATAAGAAAGCTGTAAAAAAAATTATAAGAAAGAAGATAGTAACAGATAGGAGACGAAGAAGTTTTTATATTTTTCCTTTATTTCTGGGTTCAACAACCATTCAGTGAGTGAGGAAATTCCCCCTGAATAAAATTGAAATGGTTGAATCCTCCAGTCAAGGTATTAAAAATGCGTAAGTCGTTTCTTGAGTATATATGTGTCCTTATTCGGTATTTAAAGCTTTAACAACGTGTTCAATATATAAAGCTTTTGCGATGAGTTAGTCACTTTTGGGAGTTCGTCTAAGTCCGGTGTTTTAGTCATGGGTTGGTAGTGAAAGAGATGACAACTACCACTGGAAGGGTTTGCCAATACGTCGTCTAAAGACGAACGCATGGCGTCCTCCATCAGTTAGCAAGGTGTTGTCTCTCCGCTGGTCACTGCTGAAAGAGCATTAGATTTCTCCTTTTGTCGGAACGGTCCTTTTCCTTTGCGCATGCTTCGCCCCTATTCCTATCAGAGGCCTCAGGGAGTTTCTGCATATTTTAATAATTATTTTAATTCAATTTGATTTTTTGATTCCTTACAAATAAATAGTTTATTTTTCCTGATAAACATACCACGCTTTTTATTTGCTTTCACCTGCTTGTATTCAATGGATAGCCGTGTTTAAGTTGTTGATATTCTAGTTTCTTTCGAATAACTGATTAAATATAAAATCGATTAAAATTATGAAATCTTTCAACAACGAATAAGACAATTATAAAAGAAATTCTTTCAACGTCAGTTCATTAAAACCAAATCTGCTAAAATCATTCAAAACTGAGTCAGATTTAATTAAAAAAAGCTAATAATTTTTAATTTTGTTCTTGTGAATTTCCCCTATGAGTAAATATGACTAAAATATTCATCTAGAAATGTTCACTACAGTGAAAATATGTAAATGTTAATATCCTTATAACTACCTACCCCATAATTTGCTGTGCGTCATGCTAGATAGAGATTCAAGATTAGTAGACAAACTAAGTTAAATTAAACCTATCACCCCCACCACCCCAATATACCATATGCTTTTACTAGACGGGCCAGTAGGTAAACCTATTTACGAAATTAATTATTCCCATGTCTCCACCACACTCGCCCACTTTCGGTAAAATACTACTGCAATATTGAAATTGTATATAAAAATCATTTTTTGTTAATTCAATAAAATTTAACAATACTTAAAAAACATGCGTACATCAAGTTTCTATAACTGAATGTCATATTGACGTAATATTGATGATGGAAAGCAGTGATGATGATCTTCAAATATCAACACTGACTAACTTGGCTTGAAAATGTTCTATTGTTTAAATTCTAAAAAGTATTTTCTTGTATTTTTAATGTTAAAAAACAATTGAACAATTCAATATTGGAGAAAATCAGTGTCCGAGGAGAGAAATTACGTTTACGAAAAATATTGTTTTTACAAAGTTTTTAGTGGGTATATGGGGAGTAGTCGTCGTGGTATAAAGGCAAATGTGCTAGACGGCAACATCATAATAGATAAACTCCAGTCCCGCTATTACATTCACTTTCAGACTATTAAGAAAGCTCTCACTTCTTTATCCCTCAAGCTAGTGGTTAAATAGTACGACTACTGTCCTTCTACGAGGATGGCTGTGGCATAAAATAACCCATGAAAGTTGATATGCGTTTTAACAATGAAAGCAAATCTAAGTGAAAAAAGTGCTCTTTTCAGTAGTTTAGTTTATCTGTTAAAGTTATTTTATTAAAATTATTTTGCTGTATTGTACATAAATATGATATTCCACAAAACTTCAAAATGAAGGGGGACGGTTTACTGGAAAACGCCAGAAAAAAAGCGTGTTTTAGAGACACTACGAAGGAGCTGGTCGTTGAGATGAGACAAAAGAGATGGCTCTACAAAAAAGAGAGGGTTTAAAACCCGAAGTATCTCTCTTTTATCGTGTACGGAACTTTATTGGGGTTTGTTCTGCACGTGTGTGTGTGTGTGTGTGTGTGTGTGTGTGTGTGTGTGTGTGTGTGTGTACGTGGAATTTTTTTGTTTTATTTTGAACCAAGATATCACTTTTTCCGAATTAATTTTTTAATATTTTCTTATAAAAGTGAATAATCGAGTATCTATAGAGATTACGACTTTATCCACTTTTATTGTTGAGTCAATATTTTGTACGTGCGGATATCACATCAGTATTCAATGTTTTTTTTTTTTTCTTTCTTCTCGGTATCAAATAAACAAAGTTGTCATTATCGTTCCACATTGCTTTCCTTTCGTTCAATAAATCAGATACAAGAGACATATTCATCATCAGTCATGAATAACTATTTGCACGATTTCCTATTCGTACGCTCCATCCAAAATCTCCCACCGCTGGGGAGAAGTATTTTCACTATACTAAACAACGGAAACGAATCAGATGCACTTGCAAAATATAACATAGACTTTTATTTGGATTGCAAATTGAATCCATTATGAAAGGAAGAAAGGAGTCTCTACATTAGCCCAACTCCTTTCTAGTATTTCTATATTTCCATCGATCAACTACAACTCAAGTAAATGTCGACACAAATGTCTATGTTTGTCATAATTAAATGTTCTAAACTTATATAAGGAATTAGTTATTAACATACTGGATGGATTATCTTTTTAATGGCCACATAATTGCTGTATGTTATAGATTAAATACACTTGGGCATCTGCTACAAATCATAGATAACAAGTTTCCTTCATAGAAAGCATAGTGTGTTCGAGTATTATCGAGAGTCACACTATTGTCATCTTTTTTGAAAAATACTTTTTGGCACAATGAGTTTGGTGGAGAAAATAATGAGATTGAATTTTGTTCAGGTTATTAATCTTGAAAACGTATGTAAACGTTTTCTCCATGTCAACTTCTTAGAAATAATATCTGGTTGAATAATCTTGGATTATAACAAGTTTGTTTTGTTAAGTGTATCATGAGCATAGCTGAACACATTGTTGTTAATAATACTATGAAGAATATAGGTTGTTGTAAGCTTCCTTTCTTCACTGTTCTTTTAAATCAGTTTCTCTTCTTATTTATAACTTCTGGCCGGTTCCAATCATGTTCCTAAATGAAGAAAAACTTGTTGAATTTTGATGGGCTTTTTAATCAATTACTTTGTCATGTGTCCTTTTCTCTACCTCGTCCGAACGATATCAGCAGCATTGATATAAATATTGTGAAATCGGCTTCTGAATCATTTTGTTTTGTGCACGCAAACTTAACGGTTGAGCGCCAGATTCGAAATTTCTAACCGACTTTTTGATATGATCATTTTTTTTTTAATAATGGATTTTTATTTCCTAATTTGGTAGTTAAGGTTCCCATAACTGCACAGATTGTTATTGAGTCTTACAAAAAGATTTCGATTTAAACATTTAAATCAATTAAACATTTCGCTGGTATCTGATTAGTTGTCAATGTAAACAGATAATATTTCCCGGTTCAGGATGAAAAGCAAAGCGTGAGTTATTATGAATTTCATATACCTTACAAAATAATCAAATTCCAAGTCCCGTTTTGTCGCGAAGGTATTCACATGGCAATTTTTGCATACGGGATTTTGTGAAAAGAATGTGGCATTTAATTTGACGCTTAAAAGATTGAGTTAGCAATACAATGAAAAATGGAATGTTTTATTCCGTGACTTGCCTTTGAAAAGAAACAACATTTACCAGTGATTCCTAATGGATAAATCACATTAAAACTTTTATAATAACACAGTGATCTTAACACATTTCAACGATCCACCACATTCACACACTCACACACACACTAACGCACACAGGTACGTAGGATGATAACCTACACCACGATGGCCAACTCATTAAATGTTTGGGCCCCAGTTCTGGAGATCTGAGAGGTGTAAAATACCCCTTCATTGTCAGGTTCACTCTGGGTTGCACTTGTATGGGTCCAATAGATTTGTTTCAAAATCACTCGTATTCGATAGAACAGTGCACAAAACCTCTAATGAAACAAGGAAACAAAAAATGTAAATAGGAACATATAATAAACGCAATTCCCTAACCTATAGAGGTTAGGGAATTGCGTTTATTATACGTTCCTTTTTACATTTTGACGGGTTGAAATGCCGTAAAATCAATTATACACACACTTATATATATATATATATATATATATATATACGCACGCTTTTTGATTTATATTTAACTAGCTGTATACATGAAAATGCTAAAAATATCAAAAGGTCATACGGTTTGATATATGCTTTATCCCAAATATAAATTCCTTTTTCTTCGTTTAATGACAGGGTGGAACGATAAAATTGTCGCCCTAGAAAAGACGACATGATTCCATTTCCGTTAAATGAAAACCGGTTTTCTTTTTTTGTGGCAGGCCATCTACTAGTTGGCCAGTTGTGTACAAATCCCCAAGAGCCTTCTATCATATCTGAAAGTGACACAATGTTCAACGAGCTAGATTGGAGATGCGCCGCTGTACAACTCATGCTCTCTACCGATCCAAGTTATGACAACAGGACTATTGCCAGCAACCTCAAAATGCAAATCTGGATTGCCACGAATAATAGGGACGTGCCCAGGGTGATGAAAAGAAAGTTTCCGGCTACGGTTATGGTCTTTGGTGTGGTTTCAAATGAGAGCCGCATCATGCCACCTCACTTCTTCGAAGTCGGCTTGAAAGTCAACACCAAAGTGTACCTGGATGTGCTGAAGAGTGTGGTCATCCCCTGGTGCAATCAGGTGGCCGGTGGCAGACCCTGGCTGTGGCAGAAGGACTCGGCACCGGCCCACAAGTCCAAAGAGACCCAGGCTTGGTTTCAGAAGGGTTGCTACGACTTTGTACCCTTCTCTCACCGCCCCCTCCTCCCCCGACCTGAATCCGCTAGACTACTTCGTTTGGTCATACGTCGAGAACATGACCAATATGACCTCCCATCCACCGAGTATTCGCCGACCTCCCACCGGCGCTTGTGGAAAAGGCATGCTCCCAGTTCCGGATCCGTATCAAGGTGGTGATTGAGGCTGAAGGCGGCTACACTGAATAGATGTCATCTCTACTACATAATCAAGTTACCTGAATTGATTTTTTCAATAAAAGTTTTAAAATAAAGCTGTAGTGTTGTTTTCTTTAGGACGACAATTTTATCGTTCCACCCTGTAATTTTAAAGCCATCTTAATCGAAGAACAGTAATGGTACTATTTAACCCATTGTTGGGAAAGGATTCATACCTTTCCCAAGGAAAGTGAATATTATTGCGACCCCAAATATGAAGCTCTCCCACTCGAGATACTGTAATTTTTAAGCATGTTAATGATAGAGATATATAGTATCGCCCTAATATTAATGAAGACGATGAATTGCAAATGATTGTAGAGTGACAATTAGAAGTTTTTCATTCAACTCTACGCATTACATGACTAGATATGGTGTCTTAACCCTTCACTCGGAAAAAATATGCTCTTGTTGATATTTATAGAATACGCATTTTTTAGCCTTAAAATAATCAACAAAACATACATAAGAACATTCTAGAAATTTTGGATCAAAATCGCATTAGCATTGAAGTTACATTTTTATATTTTTCAATCAATCAGCTAAAAACGTAGAATAAGAACATTCTAGAAAATCCGGATCAGAAACTAATTAACAGAAAATTTTTAGGCTCTAAAACAAATAAGTAAAAATACGAATCTGATCGGTCAAGAAATGTCTACACGCTTGAATTTTAGGAGCCACAATAAAACTATTTTTTGATCCACTACTAAAATATAAATAACGAAGAATTTAATCAACCAGGTCTTTTTTCGGTCATTCAATTCATTTCTTCCACAGCCAAAAAGTCATTCCGTCTACTACCAAAAAGACTTTTCACTTCGGGCAGTAGAGAGCCACGCATATTGACTCGAAAGAAAAGGCTTGCGACTTTCTTTTATCAACGCGATACGTTTTTGCCAAAATCTTAAGAAAATACACGTGCGGACTTAATGAAAGCAAAGACCCATACTTACGGTCCATCATTCATATACACACACACACATACCCACATATGTAAGTAAAGCCAATTATTTTTACCCTTCTTGCTTTGGCCAACCATGGAACCATTTATTTAATAGACTTTATTAATATGTAAACATACACACACGTGTGAACAACCCTATTTTCATTTAACTGGCCATAACTGTATTTCTACATAGGTCGCTCGTACATTATGTTTCTCATTCATTTTTTTTTTTTTTTTTGTATGAATATTAAATTGTTTGTTTCTTAATGTTCGTTGTTGTCATATTCCATTTGTTTTACGTGCTTGTAAAATTTTTTGTTGTATTTGTGGTGGAACTAAACGTGAAATTAATACCTGTAAATTACGGATGAGAACTTACTCTCACTCGCTACAAATTGGAGAGTAACATATCCTCTAAAGAATAACATGCACCCACTACATATTCATCGACGTTTGCTGGATGTTTACGTGGAACAAACAGTCCATAGAAATACAGTTAGGCGGTGGTGACTGGAAAATGAGAAGCTACGTGCAACATTAAGCTAAGAAATAAATAGCGCATCGATCCGCTCTTCCGTATAGAAAGGGCCGAAGAAAGATGGATAACGCAGACAATAATATTTAATTTAATTTTTTTCGAATCGTTTCCTTTTTTAACCATTTCACATACTCACACACGTACATTATGGTGTTGTGTTTTATTTATTCTTTTTGAATATTTTCAATTTTGTATAAATTCATTAGTGAAAATTAAAATTGATGTACTTTCCTCATTTCAAATGATTGTGACATGATTAAATTCTAGCGATCATTACTCTGAACATTTTCAAAAACTGAGAAAATTATATCTACAGTTTACGAATGATTAAGTTATGTGAACAAGAATTTCCAGATATGAAATTGATTGAAAAGAAAAGAAAATAACGATTGATTCATCAAAATTTTAAGAATTCTCTTCTCTCAATATCGAAGACTTTTTA
The DNA here is from genome assembly GCA_963585895.1 of Sepioteuthis lessoniana. NCBI lineage: Eukaryota > Metazoa > Mollusca > Cephalopoda > Myopsida > Loliginidae > Sepioteuthis > Sepioteuthis lessoniana. The sequence goes on from OY757920.1 coordinate 30,855,798, forward strand.
AATGTTCTAATTGTTGATTCAAAGTAAAGGCAGTCATCTCTAATCCCTAATCTCTAACCCTTTCCTGAAGAGAAAATGCGTGACCCAAATAAATCGATCGATTAATTGATTGATTGATTTTAACGGCATGTCAACTCGTCTGGGGTTATTTTATGCTTAACTGTTAGGGAATCGTGTTCATTATACGTTTATATTCTCATTTTTACATAAATGTTTCTTGAGAGATTTTTGCGCACAGTAATAAATAATTATTTCGATTCAACCGGGCCATTGGCCTAATGAGTAGAGTGTTCACCAATGATCCGGGAGACCTGGGTTCAATCCCAGGTCGAGTCATACCAAAGACTAAAAAAAATCGTACTTGATACCTCCTTGCTAAACACTCAGCATTAATAGGTACGTATCAAAGGTAAACTGGAGCAATCCAGGGAAAGGAGTTGCGCCCTACTCTGCACCTCGGAAAAAATTTATTCTATATAATGTAGTTAAGATAGGTTGGTTATTAGTTTTAATGGCATATTAATCCCTGTGAGTTATTTGATGTCAAATTCTGTTATATACAAGATATAATTTATAAGAGAATAGTTGGTAGGTTAATTTATTTTTAAACCAATTAGACCTAATTTTTTGGCAGTTAAATGGTTTCAACTTTTGCTATTAACACTAATAATTCGATTTAAAATTAATCATTTGTTTGCATACAGTAAAATGGTTTCAAGTATTACGATCTATTATGAAAAATTCCATTTATTCTTAATTATTTATTTATACACAGTTTAAATGGTTTCAAACCCCCAGCCACAGCCTTCTAGCATTTATAGGATTGGGTACTTATGTGCCACAAGATTAAATTGAAGAATACAATCAGAACAATTATAAAAGTGCTATAACCAGCCATTTGATTGGATCAGACCTTTCCGATCACCAGTCTAGCCCAGTAGGAGCCAAAATGGAGTGTTGCAAGTCACTTGACCAGTTCAGTAAATGGGTTACAGGATCTTGTCCTGAAGTATAACGGGTCGCCACCCACAGCCAACAGGTGGCCTCGTTGGGGGTCTTCCCCTCTGCCAGAGTGCATTCGGCGTTTTCTATAACTCTGTCCACAAGGTGGTTTTATGTTGTTATTACACTCTCATTGGCCTAGTGGGTAGACCGTTCGCCAATGGTCCGGGAGACCAGGGTTCAAACCCAGGTCGGGTTATACCAAAGATTTTAAAAATGGTACTTGATACTTGATGCTTAACCCTCAGCATTATAAGGTACGTATCAAGAGAAAAGTGGAGCAATCCAAGGAAAGGAGTAGCGTCCTCCCTTACGCCTTGGTGTAGTAGCTATTGAAAGGGGATCCTTCGGGTTGTCCTTGACTAAAGGGAGACTACTTTACTTTTACGCTATTGGGGTTTCCGGTTAAATAAAGGAAGCACTAATCTACTTCAGACAGTTGGACTTCCCAGACTGTTCAAAAGAATTCTACCTAATTATTACAGAAGATCAAATCAGATATTTACTTTTAATGGAGTTATTGTCCGAGGAAAATTTTGCCTTGCGTCAAGGGCTGTGGAAAAATCAATGTATTGCAACATTTTTTTTTATTGTCGTAGTTAAATTAACCTATTCATTTTTTTCTTATATTTCTATTTTTTATGTTCACTTAGATTCGTTGTTTTTTTTATCCATATGTAACTTAGAAACGTGATGTTTGACCAGTGACGATTACTTATTCTATTCACTAACGTCGAACAGGATTGACAATTGACTTTGTTTTATTGATTTGACTCGCGTTAAAACTTTGTGCAAATAGTTCTCCAGCCTGAAAATAAAAGTAGGAAAAATGCTTAGAGTTGTAATTTATGCCTAAATGACAAATATTTGTATCCAGAATTCGTAGTGCTGTTCTGGCAGCAGATTCTTGTTTAATTAAACGATGAGTCTAATATCAATATGACGCAGTCGATCTAAAAAGTAATAAGACCTTGTGTGTGGAGTCGCTGGGGCGTAATGACTAAAGTGCTTGGACTGTGGCCTCGAATTAAGTGGGTTCGAACTCCGGTTGCGCTATTACGTTCACTTTCGGATAAAAACCTTGGAGGAAAGGTATTAACCCCCTAATGCCCCCAATTAAGGGTTAAATAGATTAGTACTGTTCTTCTACAAAGATGACTTTGTCATAAAATAACCCACGAAGGTTAACAAGATGCGTCTTTTTTTTTCTGGGTAGGTAACCCTGACTGAAATTAAACTGATTAATTTTAATCTTGAAATGTGTGAAAGCATTCATTTTATATTAGTTTCTAAGATTTCTCGAGGGGGGGGATCTTCGTGGCTAACGTATTGGACTGTGTCATAGTAGTAAGCTGTATTGGACTGTGTCATAGTAGTAAGCTGTATTGGACTGTGTCATAGTAGTAAGCTGTATTGGACTGTGTCATAGTAGTAAGCTAGTTTGAAATTCAATCTTGCCAAGGCATTCACTTTCCTTAAGAAAGGTATGAACCTCTTATCTGCTATTAATTAAATAGTACCACAACTGTATTGCAACAAGGATTGCTTCGGCATTAAATAACCCAATTTGTTAAAACAACAGTCATTAAATCTTCAGACTATTGTTACTTGATAGACATAACAACAGATTCTTCATGATATTCTATTTTAGACTTAGATTATCTTTATGAAATAGTTTTATAATAAATGAAAATGAAAAGACGTGTATGTGTAGATATTCTATAATCAAATTCAATGGTTCTTTTTAAGTCTTATCATGTAGACATTATACGAGTGGTTAAAGTTGTAGAAGATGCATAGAAATCTTTTGATCAGAGAGATACCTAACCAATAAACTACAAAATAGCAAAAGGAATTTGTTACAACATGCATTGTGTTGGGAATTAAGAGCTGATAGAAGAGAAAAATGTTCTATCTTTATTTAATGCCAGTCTTGGAAGAAAGGGAGTCTAAATCATGTACTATGTGCTGCAATATTTAAGACCCTGTATGATATGAGTAACTCTATGGTGGGAGTCTCCATGGCGTTGTGGCTCACATGTGACATCTTAGCAAGATCGAATTCCAATTATGCTATTTCGTTCACTTCCGGACTAATACTCTTGGGAAAGGTAGGAAATCCAACTATGGATAAAATATTAAAAACACTATTGTTCTTCTAAAAATATGGCTTTGGCACTATATAACCCACAAAGGTTGATATTATTATTAAGCAAAGAAACCAAACTGGTATCATTTAGGTGTCTGTCGCAGTCAGGAAGCTTCAGTGAATTTCGAATAGAATCGTTTATTCAGTTCACGAGAATAGATTATTCTCGTTCCGTTTTTCATTCTTAAACGATATATTGTATCGAATGATTGTCCCGAGTTAATATGTCTCAATGATGTTGTATGCCTGTCTCTCCTAATGGGCCATAGCTGCTTTTTTGTATAAAATAATTCAAGAGTTTAAAGCAGCCAAAAAATGTGGAATATAATAATAACAAAGATACGGATCGGATTACCTCAGGGAATAATAAAGATAATTTCTGCTTTCAGAAATTTACTGCTCTGTCATCAGGACTTAGAATATGCTGACAGTATCCCCAGGAGAGACCCTCCACCAAAAAGGGGAGTTCTGAGTATGACGCAACACTTCATCTGGTTATAAGGCTCCAGTTTTGGAGCTATGAACATTGTTGAGTGCCTCTTCATTGCCAGTAACCACTCTCCCAAGGAGTGTTAGTATCTGTTATGGTCCGATCGATAAGTCAAATAAATCTGTTTGAAAATTATTTCTATTTGATAAGAATGCTTTATATCATATAACTGTATGCAAAAAAATGCACAAAAATGTAAATATGTGATGTAATGTAAATATGCGTACAATGTACGCAATTCCATAACTTCCAGGCATAAAATAACCCCAGATGGGTTGATATACTCTTAAAACCAATGAATCAATCAGAATTAAAGACAAAAATTCTTCTAAAAAATATTGATGTATATTTATCAGATATCACAATCAAATAAGATAGAACCAGCTCAAAGATAATATTATCTTTTGTTATAAGGTTAATTTTAACATTGATTTTGAATAAGTGGCTTTTTATTTATTTCTAAACCATTTTAAGTGCAACAATTTTAATTCTTCTTGAAAGAATCGGTGAAAGGAAACGAAAGTAATTTTACCGAAAATTTGTTGCCATGAACTGAGCTTTTTTAAATATAAGTTTGCTGAAATTACTGTTCTTAAGAAAAAGGTTTGAAGTATTTTCTGGTTATTGACCGATTGATTAAGAATTAACATTGCCATGTTCAGATGAATAATCAGTTCAAGTGAGTTTTTCTACAGACTATTGATTCGACACGCATTTATTTCAGTACATTATGATCGATTGCTTTCATGCACTCTCTCTCTCTCTCTCTCTCTCTCTCTCTCTCTCACTCACACACACACACGTGTGTGTGTGTGTGTGTTGTACACGTCTTCATTTAAATTTTAGAATTTAAATCTAAAAAGCTAAAAATTCTGAGCTTTAGTTTCAATATATATATATATATATATATATATATATATATATATATATATATATATATATATATATATATATATGATATTCCGTTTAACAATAAAACCACTTCGACTTTAATATAGCCCTATCAGCGAGACTCAGAAAACGCTAAATGTATCCCCTGCCGAGGGGTATGACTATCGCACCAAAAAATGGGATGTCATGAGTCACTTAACAGCATCTAGTAATGAAGCTCCAATTCTGTAACTCGGGGGGTGCGGAATATCTCTTCATGGCCATTAATCCTAGTTGCACATTTTTAGGTCCAATCGAAGGGTCAAATATATCTATTTGCACATTATTTGTATTAGGAATATCTGATATCATATAATCATGTGCAAAAAACACTTGATAAAAAACTAAAAAATGTAAATATAAACGTAAAATGTACTTAATTCCTTAACTTCTGGGCATAAAATGACTCCGGACGGGTTGATATGCCGTTAAAGCAAATCAATCAATCAAATTTAACAATTTTTTAGTGGAATTTGTCAATAAACAATATTTTTGAACATTTTGTGTGAAAATTTTTTATTTTACATTTCATATTTACTGCGGACATTTTTTAAACCTTTTTTGGGGGAGAATATTTGTCACCCATTCATTTTTTTTTTTTTTTTTGCTTCAGCAAATGCCCGAACATTTCTCTGTGAAAAATACGCACCACGTTTTTTATTTCATTTTCTGTGAAATTTATCTCTAACGGACTTTATTTTTGAGGACATTTACGTATCCACATGGGCACATTTTTCCCGTTCTTGCAAAAACTCTCTAATTGTGCATGCATGCTTCGGTATTTAGGTTGGAATTTGTGTATTTGATAATTTGTTTATTAGGTGTCGTTTTGTTCTTGTGAATTTGTTTATGGACCGTTTATTTTTGTACCTGTACTTTTTATTGCAATTTGCCTGTACATATTGTTGTAATTTTTGCTGCGAAAGAAATATTCAAACGTAGTACTCTACCGGAATGGAAGGTCAGCAACAAAAAATACAGCCCGAGGGAGGCTCCCTGTTTCAAGTTAGCAGTACTCTCAAAATGACTGACAAGGGTTTTCACTGGAAACTTGAAAACCTTGCAAAGGATTTCACTGCTAATGGCGGAAACAGGCTAATGAAATTCAGGTGCTACTGTCGGATTCCAAGAACACACAGGAAATAAGGAACGGCCGAAACATGCTAATAGATATCATGAGCAGACTCGAGGCTACGTATAGCGCAATAGATGCACACTTCACCGACAGTGATGGGAAGGCAGCAGATGGCACAAAAACCCTAGAAGAATTTCAGGGCAAGTATGCTGGAATAGCAAATGACCATCATACTGTCCTGAGAAACATTACTTCCTGTCTGCAGGACTTGGAATTTGACTCTGCATCCAGAAATTCTAACAAAACATCGAGAAGTCATTCATCACGTACTTTTAGATCATCTCACCTGTCTCGTACTTCAAGAAAATCAACCGAAGCAATGGTTGAAGCTGCTGCACTCAAGGCAAAGCTAAAATACATTGATGTGAAGGCAAAGCAAAAGGCGGACTTGGAGAGAATAAGGACGCAACGGCAAATTGACGTCGCCCAAGCTAAATTGGATGTCCTGGAAAGCACACAGGATTCCAATTTAAATGTGGAAGAGCTGCCATCTGAAGATGACACCGATCGACAAGTGAGGGAGTTTTTGGAAGCTCAACCTGACATGACCAAACCTGTATCTGGGCATACTGATGACCCATCTACAGCTGTTGTAGATTTGCGGATGGTGGAGTTGACATCGTGCATGGCAGTTCATACCACCAAAGAAATTGAAATTGGTCAGGATCTTGTTATATCTCCTAAAACAGGAAAACTTTTGTCAAGATCAGAAATTGAGAATCAAGAACAAATGAAATCATTTAGAATGAGTCTTGTATGAGTCTTATTTTCTAGAGCATAATATGTCAGCGAATGTAACAGAAAAAATCAAAACAGATTTCATCAGGGAACTTTCTGTGGCTCAAGGGAAACTTTCTCAAATTCAAACAGATGGTAATCCTTGGGGTCTGGTACATCTTCTGTTTACAGAAGAATCACCACCAAGTGAACAAGCAAAACCTGGCAAGCAAAAATCCCATTCTCCCAATTTACCTTACTCTTTGAACCTTCCTGTAAATGTTGGCCACTTAAGTAGGGAAATGGATAAGTTTGTGGAAAAATTCCATAGCACTCATATTCTCTGGTGCAAAATTCTTTGTTCTCTTCTTCGAGTAGTTCTTAAAGAAGTATTACTTATTGAGTGCTGTATTGAGAAGGAACGTCTTGGCTTAAAGAAGCAGCTAAAAACAACTGAAAGTGTTGTGCAAGATGAGGCTGGTACTTGTAAAACGATTTTCTCATCCGATATCGATGTCGTAAAAAGTGAAGAGGTTGTGGAAAGTGAGAAAGCTATGGAAAATGTGGAAACTATGATTGCAAATGCAAATGATATTGAGATTAGCAACAGCCCTTTAAAAAACCTGCTCAAATTCTCCCAAAAAGACAGTCTGAAGAATACATTAGTGAAGTGAAGTGCATATGTTTAAAAGACCAGAAAATATCAGAACTCAATTGTACAGATGATTTTAATTGGCAAGAATGTTCTGATACTATTTACCTACCCCTCCACTCGGGCAGGATATGACACAAGGTCAATTTTTAAGCGGAGTTTAACAGGTTTTGAATTCAGAGTTTTCCTTCTCCTAGACTAGTTGCCTCACCAAGGCTGAAGAACCTAGTCCGTCCTACTATTTACCCATAGCTGGAGGGAGAATAAGGGGGTTCATACCTTTCCCAAGGGTATTTGCCCGAAAGTGAACATAATAGCGCGACTGGAGTACGAACTCACGTACTACGATTCCGCAGTTCATCGCTTTAACCATTACACCACGAGGACAAGAATGTTCTGATACAGTTCCCAAATATCTTGAAAATACCAGTCGTAATCAATATGGTCATAACAAAATTATCCTATGTACAAATGAGGCAGATAGGAAAGAAATTATTGAAACAATGAAAACCTCTGATATAAATATTCTACAAGAAATAATAAGCACATAAGACGTTGCTTCATTTGAGGCTAAAAGGAAATTTTGTGAGGATGAAGAGAAGCAGTCTGATCCAATCAGTCTTTTACAGATGATATGTACAGTACGACACTATTCTTGGTATCGTCGGAAAAAAGCACGTCTAAAGCTTCTCCCGCAATGGAACGGCCAATCCACAAGGTTGTACTGTTGCATAAAATGGAGACCAGGGAAGTCCCCACCGAGGAGCCATTGTGTATATTTGTAAAAAAAATTCTTGGAAAATAAGTAGACCTTATTTTGGGGAGCCATGTAAATGAGGGAGCTATCCCCCTTGTTTGGTATGGGCACCTTAGAGTTGGGTACACATTACCATTGTACACCGACCAGTGATACACGTGACACGGTTAGAAGGGTTGACCCTTTTATTACCATTCCTCCGAGCAGAACAGACGTGTTGCCTGACAGAGCTGCGATTTTAGACTTTGCGAAGGGGGCATTCTTTGAGGTAAACAGAGTTAAGAATCACACACTGTATCTGTATTTGCCCGAATTATTGATCTGTGTGAAAGGGATGACAGAAGTTGTTTTCTATTTTGTTTTTAGTTTCACGGTGAAAGAAGGGTCGAAGAAGGAACGAAGACCCATTGCGAATAGACAACTTCTTTACCAGTCGAGCCTTAAACCTCATTTTTTGCCTCATGGTGCTACCGTTACAAGTTCATTAAATTGATTGTTGCGTTCTCCAAACATTTTCTATGAAATTAGGGTCAGGAGAAAAAACTGACTATTTCATTACGGATGAAAAGCAATCACTGACATACGAAATGGTTATATTTGCGGAATGTCAGCTTGAATTGTCTTACTGAAAATTTAGCTTTTTTTCCTTTCTCCTGTCTTGATATCTTTTGGACATAATATGTTCCAGTATCTCCAATCTGAGTCCTTACGAACTTTTTTCAGTGTTTCTTATCATAGATCATATCATTCATCATCACCCTCATCATCATTATTATTATCAAGGCGTGCCAACAAAACAGATTCTTTTAACTCTCTCTCTCTCTCTCTCTCTCTCGCTATCTCTCTCTCTGACATTGATCTTAGTAAGTCTTCAAGATGGTACTCAGTGTCTGTACATAGCAAATGAATACTAGTTTTTTGCTGATGGGCCAATACTAGTGTGTCCATGTGTAGGAGTCCATTGAAGTACGTTTCTTGTGAATAAATTCTTACTTCTCTAGCAATACCCAGCATATTTTGCTCGACTTACTTAGATGGTTTGTGAGATAGGAAGTAAGTGGCCGTGCAAATGAACTGCTACTATCGTTGAAGAAACCGATATTGCATGAGATACAAAATGATATCCTAAAGAAATTTTGTTGAACAAAAAAAATTCTTTCCAGAGATTGGGAAGACTTTCTTCCCAAGTTTGCACGCTTTTTGGGAAGGCATATTGATTAGTTTGATTTGGTTTATCTAACGGCATATCAACCCTTATGGGTCATTCAATGACGAAATTTACAAATTTTTTATAAGAATCATAACTACATTGATGTTTCATTGTATTGAAAGTGTTATACCATAGAAGGGTTTTAGAAATATTCTAAATTTATGACCACGTGACTAATTTATTATTTCTGTTATATGTCATAACAAGTGACAATTCTTTAAACCTTAAATTATCGTTGCCATTTTACATTTCTTTCTATCATGACAGTGTGCAATACGTGAACCAACGAGTAACGAAGCAGGAACATAATTTTAATATATATGCATTTACCAACCCTTCTGCACTAGCAGAGCATGACACCAGGTCAATTTTGAATTTAAAGTTTTACTTCTCATAGACCAGGTCAATTTTGAATTTAAAGTTTTACTTCTCATATACCAAATACCATACCAAGGTTAAAGAATCTATTCTGCCCTGTTATTTATTACTATCTGAAGGAAGAACGGTTAGATTCATACCTTTCCCAAGTGTATTAGTGCAATGTAAAATGCAAAGAGGTTCCAACTGGATCCATTTCCTCCTACAATAACCCTGTGTGTATGTGTGCGTGTGTTTATTCATTTATTTATATATTTTGTATTTGTTGAATAATAAAGATTGTTCGTTATTTTAACAACAAAATAGAGCTTAAGTTTATATTTCTGTTTACTTAAATATACTGACGACAATTCCATGAATTGTTTCAATATTAATGCATCTCCTCAAGCAAGAATGGAAGCCATTGTCCAAGGGTTTTTTTTTTTAATTTCTTCTCTTTATCGCGGTGCCATCACTTCACGATCTTTACCTCGTTTTGTTATATTCGATTTTTTTTCTATTTCTACTTCGATCCTTTTTTTTTAATTTTTAGTACATATATATACTCACACACACACACACATATATATATATATATTTGCACCCACACACACACATAGACAAACACAGACACTCAAAAACATATGCATATACTTTCTTGTACACAGAAACACAAGTGCAGACAATACACACATTCACATAATAACATATCCATATATATATATACACCCACATAGTCACAAACGTAGATACTCACTTACACATACGCGTACATATACATATATAAACACTTTTTAGAAAGTAGAAACAGACACACAGACACACACACACGCACACACAAACACACACACACACATATATATCGGGAGAGAGAGGGGGGATAAAATCACTTTTTAAAAATCGTTTAAAATCGAACGGGTGTCAAAAGTTTTATTCTTTATCTTTTACATTACTTTTTCGTCAGTAAAATCCTTTGTTAAAAGCTTCTGATAAATACGTATCTGGGGTGGGGACGAAATGGTATTGCGCCCGTTGAAGCTTCGATTAGAAAATAATTACCTGCTGATACGAAGATATACCAGTTGAACTTTATCTTTGTAAGTTAAATTACTCACCAGAAATGCCGACATTATCCGATTGAATCCCAAAGAAAACGAAAGAAGAACAATAGACTTAACGCAATGTTCTCTCCGTAAGTCTTGTTTATGTGTTCATGAAGCCCATAGAATAAGCACATATTGACTTCGTAAGAAACAGTATTATAGTAGTGCTGGTAACATACGAGGTGCATACGATAAGTTTCTAGACTTTTTTCGTATGGGCACTTTTATTGATAGTACACACATGAAACTCTAGTCCCCTTCGATGTAATCTCCTCCGGCTGCAATGCACTTCTTGTACCGTTCCAACAACTTCTGGAAGGCCCCATCAAAGTCCTCTTCTGTGAGCGTGTCAATGACCTTCGTCACAGCCTCTTTCATCATCTCAATTATCTCATAACGACAGCCTCTGAGTTAGGGAATAACCAAAAGTCACAGGGAAAAAGGTCTGGACCATAGGGAGGCTGAGGAACTGTCTTGATGCCAATCTTGGTCAAATAGTCTGTGACAATGATGGAGTTGTGGACTGGTGCATTGTCCTGCTGGAAATGCCACTGACCCAATTTGAAGAGTGCTGGCCTCTTCCGACGGAATCTCTTCCTGAATTCCCTTAAAACCTCGACATAGTAACCCTAACCCTTTGGCCAACCAACTCTGGTGTATTGACTTCCTTACTCCTCCCACACCTCTCATCATCCCTCACAGACTCCCTGGCTTCCTTGAATCTCTTATGCCACTCAAAAACTGATGCTCGATTCATGCAAGATGCTCCAAAAGCAGTCTGAAGCATTCCATACGTTTCTGTGGCCTTTTTTTCCAAGTTTAAAACATAATTTTATTGCATATCGTTTTTCTAAAGTGTCATATTGCATTTTTAAAATTCACCAGCTGTGACAATCAGGCTTTAGTAGGGTGTATTCCAATTGCTGCTGTAGCAGTTCTTTTGAACATGAAATCATAAAAACTGGTCAGTCATCTCATAGGATGTATAGCAATAACATACTGAATTTTCAAGAGTCTAGGACAATTTTAAATGCCCATACAAAAAAAGTCTGGGAACTTATCGTATGCACCTCGTATACACAACGTTTTATATGTATAGTGTCACGTGGTCTCCCACTGGGGGAAGAGAAATAAGGTATTTCTACTGACCGCTAAAAAGAGAAATAGTAATATAGGTCAATTCCTCACGGCCTGTCGGAGAAAATAAAGAATGTGGGTCAGAGTGAAAGCCAACAGATGTTTGCACTCTGTGACCGGGTCAAAGAGATAGTAGTCCCAAAGAATCGCCTGACAGGGGAAAGAAGAAGATAGAAGCTAAATGATTGGCTAGAATCCTAAAACGGAAGTGGCACCTTCTTTCCCTCAGCGGAAATAGAGTAAAAGAAAATCAGTTTTGGAACAGAGGTCGTCGTGAACAGATGGGAGCGAATCTCGCGCCAAGCTCTGGGTAAAGAAAGCGGAAAGAATCTTGGACAAGAAAAAGAACCTATGCCTTCAAGCCAGAACATTATGAATATATAAAATTCCGTCAACCCGTAAAAGAGAAAATACTCCCCGAAGGAACCCGTCGAAAAGATAAGTAACCATTAAGACTGTTTCTCCCTACACCCAATTATATACTCTCTCTCTCTCTCTCTCTCTCTCTCTCTCTCTCTCGCAATGTAAAGAAAGACTAAAGAAAAGAAAAAAGGAAGAAAGACATTTATAGTCATATATTATCTGTTGATAAAATAGCCGACACGTTGAATATGTGTATCCGCGTGTGTATTAAAAAGATTGTAATATTTTAATGTTCCCACGTGTTGAAGTTTGTTCATTGTGTCGTCTGCCATCTAGTTGCTTATTTTATGTTTCTTTTTCAGCTTCTTTCGCCTTATGTTATTCTCGTCTAAATTGTCCTATTCTTTCCTATAAATATATTATACGGGAAACCGGAGTTGTCGACTACTATAATTAATATTATTACATCTAAACCTAGAGGTCCATATCTTCCATTGTTCTAGGGGTAGGAAGAGCTAGTGGCCTTTGTGGGTGGGTGTGTAAGGTGAAATTTGGAAACCCCTTGCCAATGGCGGTCAGTCTAGCCCTAAATTAAACCCCACATAATATGCCAGTTCCTATATGCCCGAGAAAGGACTCTGAACAAGGACTTATTCTACGAGGGATCAAGTGCCAGATCGCCCCGTCTTCACACGTGCAAAAAAAAAATAAACTCCCCGTTTGGTGATAACAATATTTAAATGCACCAGTTCCCATACACTTTTAAATGGTTGCTCATCCGGGGATCTTTTTATTTTAATTTGCCGTCACAATAGTAATAAATGCGTTGCATTAGTATATGTTTGTACCCTACTTTTTTGGACATCATTCATATTTTTCACTTTCTAGTTTATCGATTGGTATAGTTATTAGCTGATTTTTAAACAAGAATCAATCTTAGAAAAATAAACAAATCAATATATAAATAAAAAAGAATCTTGGCACAAAGCAAAATTCTATTGATACAATATATTTATACAAATGAAATTCCGTTAAGTAATTCATCCGAGAGTCCAGAAAAATTCCCACTTAAACTATTTTTCTTACCATTTTTCTGTTGTTTTTCATTTGATCAGGCAATTTGTTCCAAAAAATATATTACTCAAGGAACAAAAAGTCCACCTGGTCAGTTCATGGTGTTTTGCAATTTGTCTTGAAAGTAAATTTCTACTACAAGAATATTGAAAAAATGTCGACCGTAATTAGAAATTCCATTATTTTGAAAGTTTCACTTAGATCATCTCTCATTCTACTTCAGAGCATATTTAAACAATTTTTATAAATTTTAGCCGTGTTCAAGAAAATAATTTAAAACAGACAATAAATTTTTCTAAATTTTATTTGTACCTTACTTTTTCCGACATATTTTATACATATCAGCATAATGAATTCAGTAATTTTGTTTGGTCCAAACGATTCACTGAGGATAAAAAGCATTTTGAAGAAATACAAAAAGTTACCGATTTTCAACAATTTGATAGGACTTAAAAATTCCCTTGAAGGAAAAATATCAATGTTTTTCCTGTTAAAAAATACATTTTGATAGAGATGAAATTTGACAAATATTTATTAGCAAAAGTTAGTTACTGTTTTCCGTGTAATTTCCAGTGGTACAGCTAATATATATATATATACATATATATCCTCCCCTTCCCCAAGAAAGGTGACCTCGGAATAGTCAGAACAACCGAGGAAAAACCCTTACTTCCATTGCGGATAAGATTTACAATGTAGCAGAGCATAGAACTTGAAATTGAGAAAGTTCTCCGGAAGAACCAAAATGGCTTTCGAAGAAATTGATCAACATCACAAATTTTAACAATCCGTCGAATATTGGAAAGTGTTCGTGCAAAAAAATCTGAGGAAACCCTATTATTTGTAAACTTATCCAAGGCATTTGATTCCATAGAGAGAGGGAAGATAGGCATTTGATTCCATAGAGAGAGGAAAGATAGAGCAAATAATTCAAGCCTACGGTCTCCCCAAAGAAACAACAGCAACCATAATGATGCTGTATAAAACACGAAAGTAAAAGTACGCTCAACGGATGGAAACACAGATTGCTTTTGCATTGTCGCAGGTGTGCTGCAATGGGACACATTAGCCCCATACCTGTTTATTATCTGCCAAGACTAAGGATTTCGAACGTCAGTAGATTTAATGAAAGAAAACGGTTTCAAGCTGGCAAAGGAAAGAAGCAGAAGATACCCCGCATGAACGATTACGGACATGGACTATGCTGATGACATAGCATTTCTGGCAAATACACTCGCCCAGGCCTAATCCCTGCTGCATAGTCTGGAACGGCCAGCGTGTAGTATAGGCCTCCAAGTCAAGCCACATCTTAACACTAAATGGAAGATCTCTAAAACTAGTTGACAAGTTCACCTATCTCCGAAGCAGCGTCTCATCTACCGAAAATGATATCAACACGCGATTAGCAAAGGCTAGGACAGCTATCGATAGAAGGTCAAACCTATTAGATAAAATAAAGCGCAGTTTTTTTCAAGAAGCGATCGTGTCAATACTACTGTATGGATACACCATATGGACGCTGACTTAGTATATGGAGAGAAAGCTTGACGGCAATTGGACAAGAATGCTGCGAGCTGTACTGAACAAATCCTGGAGGCAGCATTCCACAAAGCAGCAGCTGTACGGACACCTACCACCCATCTTGAAAATCATACAAATTAGACGAGCAAGACATGTGGAAAACAGCTGGAGAAGTAAAGACGAGCTCCTAAGTGATGTACTCTGGTAGACCCCTTCACACGGACAAGCAGGAGAAGGGCGACCTGCTAGAACTCATCTATAACAGCTCTGTACTGATACAGGTTGTTGCATAGAAATTCTTCCGAGAGCGATGGACGATAGGGACGAGTGGCGGAAGAGGATCAGGGAAATCCGTGCTAGCGGCACGCCATGATGATGATGATGATGATATATATATATGTATATATATATATTCTGACGTTGAATTCTACTCTAGCCTCAGGAGATCGACCTCTCGGTCATTTTCTTCAGTAGAAGGCTGTTACGTAGAATGTGTATCGCCGAGAGCAGCGTGGCACTTGACACTCCACAAAATAAATCCCGATCAAGACTCCTATTTCGAGCGTATGAGGAACAAACAAATAATGTGGCTGCAGATTCGAGGTTAGACTGGTATCAGACGTCGGTAAGGGGTTGCTGATTCACTTTCACATACACCACCAAGTCCTTTGTCCCCCTACCCCCTCATATTACGGAGGAACGAACTTCTAGGTTAGATAATATTAACTGTAGTCAGATTTCCAAATCCTCTTGTAATGTTTAAGAAGACGATAAGACGTTAAACGAATATTAATGAAAGTGGTATGAGGCCGAGACAAGATACATGTCAAAAGAAGTCACATCAACAGAGGAAAGAACACAATCAAAACATTTCAACACAAGGGTGCATTTAAAATATAACAAAATTTTAATGTTACGATCAAATAAATAATGATGAGATTTAAGAAAGTTCATTTTTTCTTTTCTCTTTTCTTTTTAAAATACCGGCAATATTAAGCCAACAGAAAAACATCAAACAAAAATGTTTCTCAACAGTATTTTTTCTTTTTTCTCTTTTTTCTCTTTCTTTTTCTCTTACTTGAGTAAAAGTGTCTAACACGCCGAACTGAGGCGTGTAGCAATGTTCATTTAATAATTTTAACTCTTGGTAAAAATGAACATTTACGGTTTTTTTAATACATACAACTTTCCAATATCTAAGATTTGGAAAAGGAAAACGGTTTGACCTGTACTTATCTTTGACGGGGTTTCAATTTTCTGATTTTCTCTCATTTTACGGGTGTGCTGTCTTTTCCTGGAGCTGGCTGAAATCAGCATCTTGTTTCAACGCTGGATTAAAGATTCTCCTTCAAATTTCTCTAACACGTGCCGGCCTTTTTGGCGAGAAGATTCTGTCGACCAACCATTCGACTTTTCCTCTTCCACCACCTCGCCGAATCACGCCACCCGATTGACCTTTGACTTCTTTCGTTTCAACAGACTAGGATACAGATAGCTTACCCTTTCTCTCCCCTACCACTTTAACGGTCGGCCCCAATCATTCGATCTTTCTTAATGCCTGTTGATTAAAATAAAGAGGGGTAAGGGTATTACCTCCCCTTCACTCTCTCTATAGCATACCACGTCACAATATGTATATATATATATATATATATATATATATAAGAATGAAAAAGATTTTTTAAATCATTCAATTCACAGCTTTAAGTTTCACCATCTTGGATCACCAAGGCACTGTGTGTGTGTGTGTGTGTGTGTGTGTGTGTGTGTGTGTGTTGTAACAAGTAAGAATTCTTCTTTTACATGGTTTGTACTAAAAACAAGTTTCTACCTCATGTCTTACGAATTTTTATTAGTTTTTCAAGGTATACTTTCACTTTATTTTATTTATAAGTGTAAATATTTCAGAAAAGTGTGAATACCAAAACTTAGTTCTTTATTCCATAATCAAATTCACCAATAATATCCTGAAGATAATTCAAAATTCGAGGTTAAAAAAAGATCTTTATAATCTATGAGAGTAAATGAATTTAATGATAAACTCCAATAATTTTAAAACGCTCACGATTTAAGAGATTAAATTAAATCCTTTCAGAGAAATCTGCATAAATCAATTTATGGCTATTAAATGTTAAAGTTCGATTCGATAAATCAATGAACTAGTATTAAAAAGGATATTTTTCAATTATCTATCAATGAAAAAGAGAATGAATGTTTTCTCGCGTTGCTTTGCCGTCTGCTTCTTCAATTGGTCTTTAAATCTTTGGGTTTTTCCTTTTCTTTTCTTTTTTCTTTCTGTTGTTTTCTTTGTTTTCTTTATTATTTTTTTCCTTTTTCTTACCTTTCTTTCTGTTTCTTTTCTTTTCGTTCTTTTCTTTTCAATTCTTTTTTCCTTCTTTTCTTTTGTTTCGTTTCCTTTCATTTTTCTTTTCTTTTATCATTTCATTTCATTTCTTTCCTTTTCTTCCTTTCCAATTCTTTCTTTCTTTACTTTTCTGTTTCCTTTTCTTTCTTTTCTCACATTTCTTTTTTCTTTTCTTTTCTTGTCCTTTCTTTATTTCTATCAAGTTTCTTCGTCATCTTTTCACTGCCTGTTTTTGAAAAAGTAATTAAAAAATAAAAGGGCAAGAATATATTAGACAATTTTAATCTTGTTAAAGGTGATAAATTACTTTTTTGATAAATTACTTCTTAAAAGGTTCCTTTTAGCTCTTCGGTGTGTGTCAATGTCTTGAGAATCATTCTTCTTGAAAGCAAGAAACTTAAGAGAAAGGGGTAACTTTCAATTTTACAACACTACTCACTGGGCCCCCATTGTAACAGTCTCCCACGTTGATACAGATTCTTCTATATAGGAAAGAGCAATGGATCCTAGCTTTAATTCTAATCAGTTATTATATAGGAAGAGTTATTTGAAAACGTATAATACTAATTCATATAGTTATATCTTTATCTCCATAAAATCAGGAGTTTGGATGTTTTAAAAACTGATATTCAGCGATTATGCAGATACAACAAAATTATCATTCAATTGTTAAGTGAAGTTGTTTTACCCTCGAAGCTAAATAATATTAAACGTTTGTCCAAGTAAAAATCTTGCAATAATATGCCGTTTTTCTGGGTTAATAGCTACTACACCGGGGTGTAGAAGAGGGGGATACTCCTTTCCATGGATTACTCCTTTTCTTTTCTTTTCCCTCACTTCTTTCCCTGGATTACTCCACTTTACCTTTGATACGTACCTATTAAAGCTGAGTGTTAAGCAAGGAGGTATCAAGTACTATTTTTTGAGTCTTTGGTATGACTCGACCTGGGATTGAACCCCAGTCTCCCGGGCCATTGGCGAACACTCTACCCATTACGCCAATGGAGCGGTAATATATATATATATATATATATATATATATATATATATATATATATATATATATATATATATATATATATATATATATATTCGCCCTATCGACGGGGCTTTGAATTCGTTGACTGTGACCCATCTAGAGGAGTAAGACCCTTTCCGCAAACGAAGGGTGTCTTGGGTATGACACTACACTGCGTCTATTGATGAGGCTCCAGTTCTGGGGATTGGAGACTACCTCTTCATTGCTATTACTCTAACTCTGTATGGTAATACCTGTTTGGTTGATTATTTAGGTTTTATGGCATATCAATCCATTTTTATACAAATAAACAGTTCTATTTCAAACAATTCAGTTTAGCATAAGTACACAGTTTAATTGTCAAAAATATTTCTATTTCAAGCCCTTCAGTTTAGTCAAACAGTTCTAATTTTTTAAATTCAGTTAAGCATAAGTATGCTGTTTAATTGTCCAAACAGTTCTATTTCAAGTAATTTAGTTTAGCATAAGTTCACAGTTTTGTTCTATTTGACCCATAGATAGGACCCTATCATGGCAAAGAAGGAGTATTCCGCATTCCCTAAAGCTCCAGCATTACTGGAACCTCATCATCAGATTGTTTGGTGTCATATTCAGGACACTCATTGGGGGTGGGGTCTTACTCCTCTACAGAGATGCAGTCTGTGTATTCTACAGCCCCAGCCGACTTGGCAAAATACCTGTTAGGGTTCAATCTATGGTTCAAATAAATTTGTTCGAAAATTATTTGTATTTGATAGGAATACTTGATATCATAATACTATCTGCAAATCATTTGTCTTAAGAATATTTACTAGAAGCTATAATAGCTAACGTATTATAATTATTATTATTATTATTATCATTAGTTCCTTGAAATCATATAACAGCAAACAAAGGATTGTTATCTAATAGAAATAGTTACTTGAAACTATATAATAGTGTATAGAAAATTAGTATTAGATAAGAATGCTTGAAATCGTACAATTGTGTGCAAAGTATTTGTATTTATGGGGTTTAGAAAGTTTATTATCTATTTCGTGTCGGTGTCGGTGAATTGTTGGGTTCTAGTGAGATGATTATGAGTTTTGTATCTGACTGCTTTTTCTTTTTACCTCATTCACTTGTCTTCTTTGTGGAAAGTTGCAAGAGAATTAAGGACGGAAGGAAAGAGACAAGGGTACCTTTAAACTCAAAACTTTATTCCGTGGCGACTATTCTGTGGTAGAAACGTTTTCCTGAACCAGTAGAAGTATTTGTTTGTTTTATTGTTTTATGGCATATCAACCTACTTAGGTTATTTAATCTCAAATTCATCCTTCTAGAAGTATAGTAGTAGTACTATTTAACCCATAGCTAGGAGGATGCTGGCGTTCATATATTTCCCAAGGGTATTTGTCCGAAAGTGAATGTGATAGCGTGACTGGAGTTCGAATTCGCTTACTATGATTCCGCAGTTCAACACTTTAACCATTACACCACGAGGACACACACTCCCTGTAGAAGTATTCGCGTTTCCCAGACAAGGTATTGAAATGTATTCTTGGTGAGCTGTAGGTTTGGAGTTTGTCCAGTTGGTGTGTCTGGTGAGGTATGTTTAGCAGAGACGACTGCTAACAGGAGATACGGTTAGCGCCAAGCCTGGGACTTGGTGAGCCCATGTGCTACCTTGCTAGCTGCTGAGGGGAAAGTTCCTTTCAACAGCAGTGGTAACAGCTTAATGAAGGAATTTCTCTTTTAGTGCCAGGAAGCTCAACTTTTCAGGTATGTGCGATTTCGCTTCTCCTGGGAAATTTAAATTTTTTTTTTTTTAATCCCCATATATTAGATAGGAATACTTGATATCATAACTGTGTGCCAAAAAACTCTTAAGAAACAACCACATAAAAATGTAAATATAAACGTATAATGTATGTGATTTCATAACATCTCGGCGTAAAATAACTCTATATATGTTGACATGCCGTTAAAATCAACCAATCAATCATATCATAATTGAATCTTTATCGTTGAATAAATGTAATCATTCTTCACTCGACTTAAATACGCTCCGTGTTTTCATATAAAGAAATAACATTGCAGTTGTTTTTTGCTATTCCAGTCTGCAACTTGTGTTACTATGTAAATTTCTTGACTGATCGAAATGTCACTAGTTATTAAGACTCTCAAATAAAAGTGGAGAAATAATACAAAGCAAGATAATCCTTTCCATGAAGATAAAATTTTCTCTCTTTCTCTGCATATTTATAAATTTGTGTGAATCTGCCAAAATATTCAAATCAACAAAATGAAACCTTCGTGCCATGTTTGGTAAGTAACTGAAGCGTAAGTAATGTTATAATCGTTTCTAAATGCTCAATGAGTTCGTAGAAAAGACTAAGTTTTGATTCCTATCGGAATAAGTATATCAAGCGTATAGATTTGTTGGTTTATCTATTGGTTAGATGGTTTTATAGCATGACCACTTTTGTTGGGTTTGTCCTATTAAGTCTTTTTCGGAAACAATTAGATGATTTTATGTAATTGATAATAATTTGTAAACAATTATAGCTTCAAGTAACTTTTAATACAAATAATTTGTTCAGAATTAAATGGTTTCAAGTATTCCCATCAAATACTAATCAAATACACAGTTATATGGTTTCAAGTAAGTATTCTTATTTATCAATAATAATAATCGTTTATTTTCATTTCACCAATGGTCCGTGAGACCTGGGTTCAATCCCAGGTCGAGTCATACCAAAGACTAAAAAAATGGTACTTGACGCCGCCTTGCTTCACACTTACGGTAAACATCAAGGGTAAAGTGGAGCAATCCCAACACCTTTGAGTAGTAGCTATTGAAAAAGGAGCCTTTGGGTCACCCTCGACTAAGGTCGCCAATTTTACTTTTTTAGTTATAAGGTTTGTTCCTTGTAATGTTCCTAGTAATTTGTATACAGTTATATGCTTTGAAGTAAATATTCTTCTTTCATAATAATAATGATAATAACAATAATAAGTTAAGTAGGTTGGCCGACTGTAGTCGAGGGCGACCTAAAAGCTCCTTTTTTCGATAGCTACTACACCGAGGTGTAGGGTAGGGCGTTACTCCTTTCTCTGGATTGCTCCACTTATCCTTGATCCTTATCTTATAATGCTGAGTGTTAAGCAAGGAGGCATCAAGTACTATTTTTGAGTTTTTGGTATAAATTGACCTGGGATTGAACCTTGGTCTCCTGGACCATTGGCAAACACTCTACCACTGTGCCAATAATAATAATAATGATAATTGTCCAGAAGACCCGAAGAAATATGCTGTCACTCAAATTCCAATAAAATCCTTCTCTTCTTTTTCTCCCTCCAACTGTCGTGCTTTTTCTTTTCTTTTTTTCTTACTTTTTCTTTTTTCAACTCTTAAAAATTTTGTTTTTTCAATTCTGTTGTTCTTTCGCTTCTTTTCAACTTTCAATTCTTTCTAATAACCATCACTTCCACATATTTTTAACCTGCGTTTTTACGATTTTCTTTTTCCTTTTCTCCTTCATCTTTTCTTTTTCTTTGTTCATTATTTCTTTCTTGTCTCTCAGTCTTTTGTTTTTTGGGTTGTTTTTTGTTGCTTGTTTTTTTTTTTTTCAGTTTTTTTTCTTTTTCATTTTTCTTCTATTTGGCCGTTTTTTTCTTTCATTGTACGTTTCTTTTCTTTTCTTTTTTCTTTTCTTCTAAGACGAAGTAGTTTTCTTTTTCTTGTGTGTCTCTTTTTCTTTCTTTCTTTTTTCTTTTTTTTTTCTTTTTTTTTTTTGTTTTTTTGTTTTCGCCTTTACTTAGCCCATAACACGTTTCTCGTTTATCTTTATGTTCAAATGTTTATTTCCTTATCATGAATCTCTTTCTTGCTTTGATAATTTTGATTTATTTTTCTTATCACTGCCCATTTCTCTATTCCTTTCTTTTACTTTCTTTTTTTCTCTTTTCTTCTTATCCAAAGATTTAATGTCTGTTTTATTTTACTAATTAGTATGTATCTTTTATACTGCTATTTTTTTCATTGTTCTATAGTTCATTCTCTGTCATTTACACTTTTTTTTTTATCTTTGTTTTCTTTCTATATCTGTAAATCATTATTTCTCAACTTTGTCTTTTCTCTTTCGGTCTCTGTCTTCACCTTCTGTTAATACAAGTCACAATGGGTTCGCGCACCCCACTTTTTCAACTTTTAGCTAGTATGTTTCCAAAAATAAGCATGGCTCACATCCAACTGTCATTTCTTCCCTTTTTCCTATTCTGACCAAAACAAAACACAATACGTTTCCCGCTCACTTCCAAAGGTGAGATAAAATTTTCCGGGAATTTTTTTCCAAACAACATAAACTTTTTTTCTTCTTCTTCGAACCTTATTCTTTACTTTATTTCACTACTGTCTATTGGTCTCCCTCTTTTCTTCTTTTATAGTTAACAAGTGTACATTTTTCATTTTTTTGTTCAATCCTGATTCGAATTTCTGCCTGCTATCTCTCTGTATACTAACATACAGTGTCGGTACAATCACAACTCCCATGCCAATTCAATAATATCCACTTCTTCCCATATGTGAATGCGAAACATTCCATCTTCAACTAAGACAAGAATTTCGATCCCGTTCTAGGGAGGGAATCAATAATACGTCAAATTCAACTGTTTCAGAGAAAATACCACAATTTTCCAATAACACTGTGCTCTCCCTTCACAGAGACAACTCTGCAAAAACACCATCACACACCCTATTCTATGCACCAAAGGTGAACGAACTCCCCCTCCCCCAATCCATACAATAGCCACAAAAAACTCACAGACCCAGAATGGAATGCAACACAAAAAACTCTCATTATAACAGATTACTATGTCACAACGCATATTTACGATTTACGCAAAATTTCATTCATAAAAATCTCTATTTTCGTTAAAATTCCAATCTCCATTCCTCGAAGTTTTGTTTATCTGAAGTTGCCATTTCTTTGACATCTCAGCAACCCTTTTTCCTAATGACAACCAATTTGTACGTTTTCCCTTTTTTCTTTCTTTTCCCTTTCAATTCCCCGCTAACTAAAATCTATCAGTTTTCAGTATCAATCCATTTACATGTAAATATACGGGCCGTATCACAGATTTCTAGATATTTCGCAATTAGTTAAATTCTCTCAGATGCAAACCCATAAAACTTGTAAGCGACAGAGAAGAGAAAAAATACAAGGTTTCTAGAATGAGAAATGTATCTACGGTGGTGGAGAATTTTTTTCTTCTTTCTTTCAATTCTTCTTCGTAAATTTCTTCCACGTTCGACTTCTCGAATTTTGTTGTCTTTTCGGGCTTTTTCTTCTCTTTTTCTTTTTCTTCGTCGTCTTTTCACTTGGTCTTCTGGTGCGTCGATGTCATTCTTTCCGGTTGTTTTTCGTTTTTCGATTATTCTTTTTCATTTTCGTTTAGGGCCTTAGGTCTAACTTTCTACTTCGTCTTTTGGTGCGTCGAGTTCTTATCTTCGGATGGGGGTGCCTTTGTTCTTCGCGGCTCTGGTGTAGAGTTCTTTCTCTTGTTTTGGTCGGCTTTTGATGTTCTTATTTTTTGTTCGTTCTTTCTTTCCTGTTCTATTATTACTTATTGTTCTCTGTCTCTTTCTTCACCGTTGGATCTTCACGGATGTTCTCATTTTTTCTTTTCTTTTCTTCTTTCCCCGCTGAACAACAGATCACCGTATTATATTTTCGTCTTTCTATGTCGCTTTCTTTGATCATCTAGTGGAATTCAAAAAATCATGCTGGGAGGACATGAGCTGGCCTCCAACACCAAATCACCAAAAATGTTGTATAGCCAATGAAGGAACGATAATACTTGTTTATAAAAATATAACTCTCTTACGAAAGGGTCGAAATGATTGCATGCGAAAGAGAGAGAGAGAGAGAGAGAGAGACGAAGGACTGCTATCACTGACACCACGTGGGAAACATATTCGAGAGCCAATCAAATTTACATCATATCTTCTTAAACCAGATACATATTTCAGAACATTTCTTCTTCGTACTTCTCAGGTGGCGTCCAAGACGGGCGCGTCTTGTTTACTCACTGACTGATCTCCGAATCTGACGGACCACGAGACTCCCTTGTTATAATATAATATTTTGAAAGCCCACACATTTTACTTCCGGTTCCCAATTCACGTAATTCATTTTCGCTATCCCTTGTTTTACACAGGTGTAATATCCTGTTTTGAAATCCCTAAATAATTGGTATACCAAAAGTCAGTATGTAACAAAGATATCTTCTCTTTCGACCAAAAGGAATGCAAAAAGTATCATATGGCAGCAAAGATCAGCTCCTCATAAACAAGATGACCATGGAGGATTATCGATGCAAACAAAAAAATCTAAATATGACATGGATTAACCACAAAATATTTTTGATTACGTACCCCACGAATGGATTCTAAAAATTCCTAAACATCTTAAGACATTTCTATTTATGATAATATTCTTAAAATATAATATGGAAAGGTCATAAACCAACCTCAGATTAATCCATGAAAAGGGTATGCTTGAAAGTGATAATCTAAACATTAACTATGGAATCTTCTCTGAATACTCGCATTCTATTCTCTTTTGTCGAGCTCTGATACTTCCCACACAGACTATAGATATAAAAGTACTACTAAAAAAATAAATCACCTATTTCATAAGGACGATTTCAAGTTATATGCAAAAAATATTACAACGATTATTCTAAATCGTCTACTAAACACTATAAAAAAAGTTGGTGACGATTTAGTGATACAATTTAGTCTGGAAAATGTGTGAAAATCAGATTTAAGAAAGTTTCGCTTGTAAATTACAGAGACAGAACACAATAAAACCTATAAATACTTAGGAATTAATAAAGTGAATTGTATCAATCATACTATAAATAAAGAAAAATTAAGAAAATAATTCTATAAGAGAATAAGAGCCTTATAATTGAATGCAAAATATAAAAATGTAGCAATTAAGACCCTGGCAAGGCTAATAATGACACGGAGTTTTGATATAATAAACTATACGTCAGCTGAAAAAAAAAGATTGATATTAAAATCAGGAAATTAATTAACTACCATAGAATGCATCACCCAAGAGTAGATGTAGAACATCACTACGCTAAGAGAGAAAATGGTAAAAGAGGAGTCATCCAACTAGAATTGACCTGCAAAGCAACAACTATAGGATTATAGAAACACTTAGACAATACAACAGATTAGATTGTTACAATTAATAAACACACAAGAAAAGAAAAAGAAAAAATATTTAATTAGTAAAGACAGTAATAAATTTGCTAATCAACTTGCACTCACACCGATAGAAATAGACAGCAAACAAAACATAAAGAAGCAAAAATACAAGGACTAAATCAATTAAAAAACACCTGGGAACAAAAATCCCGACATGGACGATACGCATAAAGAATTAAAAATACTGATATAGATATAGAAAAGACTAATTAATGGCTGAAAAGCGTTGGACTGATGGCGGGGACAAAGGGGTTAATAACAGCAGCACAGGACCAGAGCCTACCAACCAGAAACTATCAGGCAAGCATTATAAAAACAGATCAAACCCAATATGTAGATTGTGTGAACAAAAACTGAATTAACTGACAACTTAGTTCCCGATTGCCCAATTCTAACAGCAATAGAATATAAAGAAAGGCATGATAAAACAGGATATTACATTCATTGGGAAGTATGTTAATACTATTGAGTATTGGCTTGTGAAAAATGGTAATATCACCAACCTAAACCAATAACAGAAGTAAACGGAGCTGCTGTTCTCTCCGATGAAGGATTGTAAGAAATCGAAAATAAAATTCAACATTATTCTGCATCCAGTGGCGAGGCTCCAGTTCTGGAGATCTGATGACTCGCCTCTGTGTTGCAATTACTCTCGGGCCTATTCTGATCCAGTGATAAGTACATGTTAGGGTCCCATCTATAGGTTAAATAAAGAATTCTTTAAACTGTGTGCAAATTATTTGTCTTATGAATAGTTACTTGAAGCTACACTTGTTAATAAATAACTGGTATTAGTTACCTGAAACCATTTTAAGCACATATGACTTGTACTAATTAGTTATTAATCAGCAATTTTTGGCAAAGCAGAAGATTGTGCAAGTACAGCATCTTTCGTATTCTTCAGAACCATCTCTGTGCGACTTTTTCTTTCCAGAAAATTCATCTGAAAACTAAGATCTGAGGACGTGCAGGACATTAAAAGACGCATAGTCCCAAATGAATGACATCCAGTGTCAGATTTTCCTTTTTTTTATCTTGATCAGTGTCTTTCATGGCCAGCTGATAATATGGCAAGAGTATATGATGCATCCAGATTCCTTCAATCGTCTTTTTTTCCTAGTATTGTTCTAAAGATTTATTCTTAAGTACCTCATTTTCTTGGATGTCGGCTTGAGGGCTGTGTTTATCAAGCTTGTCTTGAAGATCCTCATTTGAGATCTCGCTCCAACAGTTCTCTGACTGAATAGACGAATCTTTGTAAATAATCTTTCATCATCATCAAGGCATACTGATTGTAAACTCTGTCTCTCTCTGTCTCTCTTTCTCTCTCTTGCCACTCCTCTTTATCAGCTATCGTTCTTGGTAAGTCCTCTAGATAACATCCACTGTCCGCACAGAACTGATGGATGTGATGGTCCGCCAACACTGATGTGTCCACGTATAGTAGTCTAAAGGAGAACGTCGCTTATGAGATCGTCCTGACTTTTCAGTATGTCCTGTTAGTAAGAGGTTTGAGCCTCCTACAAAATACCAAAGCATAACCTTTAGAAAGCTGATTTTCAATACTGACGTGTCAGGTACAAAACAATCCGTCAACCCACATTCTGGTCTCAATCTGTAGTCTATATATCCATTGAAGATTCGGGTAAATACATAAAATACTTATTTTTTCCAATTTTCTAAAAATTGGAATCTTCTAGTCCAATCATTAAAAAGAAAGATTAATTCCATGTAATTGATTTATCGCTTTTTTGGATTCTTCATTGAAATAAAATTCACTGTAGTTTGTGTAGTCTTAAATTCAGTGCTGTGGACGCAGTAAAATCTAACTCTAACCTAATGATAAAAAAATCGGATTTTAAGGGGTTTTCTTTTTTTTATAATGATTATTTTTAATCACACATTTAAAAGCAAATATCGATCATTATTTTCGGGACAGTCTAATATCTTATAATTAAGCAAATGTCCGTTCGTCCGTACGGTTAAGGCTCCACCATTTTTAACTCAATTTCAACCAAACTTTCGGAAATTATAAGTCATATCTGGAAAAGTTTTAAAATAGTACTAAGAGATTCAACTTGGACTGTTTTTACTGAGATCTATCACTTTTTATATCTTACTATCCACTTTACTGTGAAAAGACAATAATCTCGCCCAAATTCTCTTGGTAACCGTTACGAGAGACAGAATCCACTTCATCTAAATGTTACATTATGTCATAGGGGAATTTTATATAGCGTAGTTTAAGATTGTTAAAAAACAGGTTTTTTTAGCCTTCAGATTAAAATAAAAGATTATTTTAGAAATGTCTAGACAGAAAATTCAACTGGAGCAAAATAGTATTAAAAACTGTCCACGTGGTAAAAATTTAAATGAGCAAATAAATGATCCGGTTAACGAACACACAGAGAAGGAATCTCAGAGCTGATCCAAATTAAATTATATTTTAGTTTCACTGGGGACTTTTATAAATTTAAGGTGAAAGGACTTGTTGAATTAGTTTAATGGGTCTTATGGGTAGGAGAAAAATGATAACCTGAACTTCATCACATGTCTTGATGCCAGCACTGATCTCCCTGACCCTCTCTCACCACCCATCTCTATCGTCTATCGGTCCCGGGGGGGTCATCCAGGCTATATCCTGTATCGGCACAGAGCTGTTGTATATAGGTTGTAGCTGGTCATCCTGCCTTTGTTCGTCCATGTGAAGAGGTCCATAGGAGTATATCGCTTATGAGTTCGTCTTTACTTCTCCAGTAGTGTCTGGCATGTCTGGTTCGTCTAACTTTGATAGTTTTCGTGATGAGTGGTACAAGGCCGTGCAGCTGCTGTTTTGTGGGTGTTGCCTCCTGGACTTGTTCAATACATCACGCAGCATTCTTGAGTAATTGCCGTCAAGCTTTTTCTCCATATATTTAGTTAGCGTCCATGTAGTACATCCATATAGCAGTATCGACACGACTGTTGCTTGGAAACAACTGCGTTTTATTTTATCGATCAGGTCTGACTTCCATATAACCGAGAGCCAATTGATAGCTGTTCATGCCTTTGCTAGTCACGTGTTGATGTCTTTCTCGGTTGATGAGACACTGCTTCCGCGGTAGGTGGACTTATCCATTAGTTTAAAAGGCCACCCTTTAGTGTGGAGATGTCGCCGCTTTGATTAAAGCACATGTATTCCGCTTTGTCTGCATTGACATGGAGGCCAATGCCACCACCTGCTCGTTCCAGACTATGTAGCAGAGATTCGGCTTGAGCAGGTGAATTTGCCAGAAATGCTATGTCATCGGCGTAGTCCGCGTCCGTAATTGTTTGTGCGGGATATCTTCAGCTTTTGCCAGCTTGAGACCGTTTTCTTTCATTAAATCTATAGACATTCTAAGCACGTAGTGTAGACAGATGATAAACAGGTGTAGGGCTAATGTGTCCCCTTGTAGCACATCTGCTACAATGTCGAAGTAGTTTGTGTCTCCATCGGTGAGCGGACTTTTACTTTCGTGTTTTTATACAGCATCATTATGGCTGCGACGGTTTCTTTGGGAGAGGCCGTAGGCGATTAGTATTTGCTCCATCTTCCTTCTGTGTATGGAGTCAAAGGCCTTGGAGAAGTCGACAAAGAATATTGTTGCCTCAAGGTTTTTGCACGTACACCTTCTAGAATTCAACGGATAGTCAAAATTTGTAATGTCGTGATCGATTTCTTCGAAAGCCAATTTGGTTCTTCCAAAGTATTTACTCAATTTTCGGTTCTATAGTAGAGCATTGTAGATCTTGGCCCCAATGGATGTAAGAGTTATACCTGGGTAGTTCTTGGCAATTCTGAGGTCACCTTTCATAGGGAAAGGGAGGATACATCCCTTTGTCCATCTATCTATTGTCTTCTGGTTATAAATAGCATTACAGTGTCGAAGCAGTATGTCGTCGAATTCCCTTGTCTTTCATACTTCTGGTGATATTTCATCAAGCCCTGCGGCTTTCCTATTCTTAATTTTTCTTAGTACTGAGTAGAGTTCTTGCGTAAACTGTCCTAATTTGATGTCTAGTTGATTACTAATAATTTTGGGGGACTGGTTCGTCGGTAACTTTCAGGGGGTTTCTCAGTAAATTCTCGAAATGTTGTTTCCACATGTGTATTCGTTCTTCTGGGCTGGCAGCTTTCAGTTTAGCTGTTTCAGTTTGTTCTTTTAGGTAAACGTTACTTGATTCATTTCGTGGCGTCTTAAGTTTCTGAGTATTGATATTGGTTGGGTTCCTCCTATTGCGTAGGGAAGCGGTTTTTACATCTGCACGCTTTTTTCTAACAACTAATATGCCCCATGGGATTCTAGATTTAGCTCTTTGTTTAGTTGGTATGCATTCTGCTGCCGCTTCTAATTGGGCATTGACGAAGTTCTCATATTCGTCATTTGGAGTAGGTGTTTCTGATATTTCCTGAAGGGCATCGAATTTGTTTCTTAGTGTTCACGTATATTTATCTCTAATATCCCTGTTGTTAAGCAGGAAGCCGTCATAGTGTACGGTTGTTGTTGTTCGGGCCGCATTCCTTCTTAGGCTCAGTTGTATCTTTGCCATGATAATTCGGTGATCGGAGGACACACCCTCGAAAGAGGAATATGTCTCGGAATTCAATGCGCTATTATTCCATTTCTTATTTATAAAGATGTAGTCGATCTGCGCTTTAGTATTATTGGCGTAGGAATAGGTCCATAGTTTTCCCATTCTTTTCTGAAATTTAGTGTTGTGAAATCTATTGTTCCCTTTTTTAAATGGCATATCAATCTTCGTGGTTTATTTAATGCCAAAGTCATCCTTCTAGAAGAAGAGCAGTTCGAACTCGCTTACTACGATTATGCAGTCTAGCGCTTTAACCATTACACCACAAAGACACCTCCGAGCTTAAGTTTAAAAATAATAAAATGTTTACGATCTGAAGAAAGACGGTCCATGGATTATTAAAATAGGGTGATTACAGATGGGATTGATAGACGAAGGAAAAGAAAAGGGATAATCAAGAAAAACAAATATAATAGTTAATTGCTCTTAGGAATTCCTGTGCTGACTAAATACAGGACTTAGTCCCTGATTTATTCAGAGAGGGAGCGATCTCCAAGTCGAAAGGATCGCAGTCTACTTCAGTTTAGTTCAGGGACTAGCTCCAAAAAAATTCTGTTAGCCTCTCTTTCTCTCTCTTCGATCAAATAAATACATTTGCGGCCGATCAGTGGACAACAATAATGACAACAGTGAACTAAATTCCCTTGCGCTCGTGTCGGTTGTCTTGACGTGACGAGCAATATACCTTTCCCCCCGAAAGGAACTGTAAACCAAGTTGATTTTCCGGAAGACAAGGACCAGACGATTTCGAGAACCTCGTCACTGAAAAAACAGATGGAAACCAGGCTTGAATGACAGGGGCCCAAATCATTCTATTCGAAAAAGTGACGACAAAAAATATCGACATTCGTCTACACGTAGCTGATCAAACGGGTTAGCTACAAATAGAACTTCCTAATACTGCACCGAAGGACGAAACAAAAAGGCCAAGAACGTATTTACCCCGGACACGTCACATTAGCCGTTTCGGTGCCCTTTTGGTTACATAAATAGTCAGCCAGTCTTTTTAAAAGCTTAGAAGTTAAATCTTTAAAAAATATATATAATAATACTCTTTCAAGTGTAGAAAATAATAAAATTAAATATCTGTCTGAAATATCTATTAATTTTTAGGGGTTGCCGAGAGTAAGTGAGATCTCCTCATGAACCTGAAGCTATTGTTAAACATTTAGTAAAATTAGTAAGACACGTCATTTATTTGGTATTGAACGAATCATTTATTTTTCGTCAACGTTGCTCTTTATTCACAACGTTATGGCGGTATACTCTCCAGCCTTTTTCTGATGTATTTACCGTGGAATTGGTAATTCAAAGGATGACAACTGAGCTACTTTTTAAGAAAACATTCATGAGAAGTAATTCTCTTAAAAGGTAATGCACTTATAATTATATTTTTTTTTATTTGAATTTGTTTAAGGGAGATCACTCATATAATACTAAAAGAATTACCTTTCATAGAACTAGATAAGTTGGCGACCTAAATCGAGGGTGACCCGAAGGCTTCCTTTTCAATAGCTACATGAGGTGTAAAGGAGACGCTACTCCATTCCCTGGATTGCTCCACTTTACTCTTGCCCCTTACCTTATAATGCTGAGTGTTAAGCAAGGCGGCATCAAGTACCATTTTTTGAGTCTTTGGTATGACCTAACCTGAGATTGTACCCCTGTCTCCAGGACCATTGGAGAACACTCTACTCATTAGACCAATAGCCTGGTACAATATATATATATATATATATCCTGAGTTAAATTTTAGCTGCTGAGAAATTTGATAGATGGCAATGTATTTTTTTATAAAACACCATACAATTTTCAAATCTTGAATAAAGTCCAAATTCTTTTTAGAATGTAGTATTATCTGATGATTCTGAAACTACTAACTAGTACTACTATGTAATTTTAATTTCTGTTATACTGCCAGAAAATTATATATATGCATGAAAAAACACTAGGTCTTCCAAAGATTTTATTTATACCTCGAATTATTTGACACGAAACGTTTCAGTTTTTAAATGTGAAAATATTAAACCTCAAGCAGGTTATATAAATTATTTAACAATTGTCAATGGATTTGGCCCAGTTGGCTGGGGATGCAAAAATACACCACGTACATCACTGCAGAGGGGTAAGACTCCTCCAACAAGTGTCCTAATAATGATACTAAACAATCTAATGGTGAGGCTCCTGTAATGCTGGAGTATCCCTTTATTGCCATTGCTCCCAGGTCCACTCTGACCTGTAGTGGTAGCACTTGATCTATAGGTCAAATAAAGCTGTTTGACATTTAAACTGAGTGCAAATAACTTATGCTAAACTGAATTGCTTCAAATAAAACGTTTTTATCATTTAACTACATGTAAACAAATGATGTTTAATTGAATTGTCAGTGTTACATAGCAATACTTGAATCCATTTAACTTAGTTGACTTGTACTAAACTGAATTGTTTGAAATAAAACTGTTTGATCATTTAAATGTGTGTAAACAAATAACTGATGTTTAATTGGATTGTTAGTGTCAAATAGCAATACTTGAAAATATTTAAATGCTATATCTACAGAATATGTTTAGAAATTATATATTTAATATATGTATAAAAAGGATTTAGTAGATGGCATATCAACAATGTTTGATATGCCATAAAACCAAACCGAACCAAACCTCTTTGCAAAAATGCAGTTGGTTTAATCTACAATCCCAGTCAAGTGGGCTGCTTAAGAACTCTATCTTCCCTACCATTAAAGTACAACTGAAAGAAGAGGTTTAATACCTTTCTAAAAGAAATTAGCACAAAGTGAAATAAAAACAGCCTCATCTAAATATTTAATCCCAACTTACCAAGTCTATTTGCTACATTATGATAATGATTACACCATACATGCTTTCATATAAAAATGAAAGCATAACAAAGGACACCAAATTTTTATCTTTGCTCTCCTGATAATAATCTCCATTTTTTATGCTTGTCTGAAGAGATCAGACCAAAAATTTAGAGATTAAATTAATCTCATGTAATTTTGTAACAGCAAAATTAATCACCCATGAAGTTCAATTACTTATCAGTAGATTTGCTTCAGTTATTGATTTCTTCACAGCTGAGGAACATTTAGGACCAGATTTAAAAATCAGATATAATTTGGTTTATTTGTTTAAAACATATCAACTCTTTATGAAGTCCAGTTGGCTCAGGCTGTAGAATACATTAACTGCATCTCTGCAGAGGGGTAAATTCCCCTCAATAAGTGTCCTGGATATGACTTTAAACAGAATCTGATAGTGAGGTTCCAGTCCTTGAGCTTTAGGGAATGTGGAGTACCCCTTGCCATTACTCCCAGGTCCACACTGACTCAGAGTGGTAGGGTTCTATCTATGAGTCAATTAGGAGTATTTAATCATTTACTATAGTTGAAATCATTTAACTGTGTGAAAATGACAGAAATCAAATTCAATTATTAATATTACATAACAATCCTTGGAACTGTGTGCAAACAAATGAGCTCAGGCTCAATCAAAAATAATATTATCTACAAATTACAAATCATATGTATGTAGGTATATTTGGCATTAAACCTATGAGGGTTGATATACCATAGTATTCCAATGTAATACTATTAATTTATGCCCGATTACATGGTATAAAGTAACTATCCCTATTTAATATCATTTGTTTACAGTTAAATGTTATCGTGTATTCCTAACACAAATAATTAGCAAGCAATTATATGCCTTTAAGTACCATGAAAAACTTTATGATGTAATGAATCCCAGAAGTGTTCAAAAACATATCTTATGTAATGAACAATCCCTTGTTTTTTAGGTGAAAAACTAGACTAAAAGAGTTGTTCATTACATGGGTATATATGGCAACTGATGATAATAATAATAATCCTTAGTAGACAATAGTTTCCATTAAATATCCTCAATACAAATAATTTGCACATAGTTAAATGGTTTTAAGTATTCCACTGTAACATTAATATTTATATTTAATAATACTAATGATTATTTATTTGCAGGCAGTTATATGGTCTCACATATTTCAATTTGATCCATAGATGGTATCAGATTTGATTAATGAAATAATAAACTATCAACGAGAACATTGATTTTGGTTTGTTTGTTTTTTATTGTTATTCTTTGTTTAACAATTTTACAATCCACAATTAGTTCATCTTACTGTGAATATTTAAAATCTGCCGCTTTAGCAGTAAAAAGAATAGAGTGGAATATCAACAATTAATTAGAAATGTATTCAATGACAGTATATTAGTGCATTGCACTATACAAATAATAGTGTCTCCCAAAATGTATACAAGTTTTTAATACATAACACATCATGTTTACTTTTATAATTATTTTTCATGGTAATATCTTCTCATTTACTAAGCTTTGAATAGCTTTGCTTAAAGAACTTTTTCTTACAAAGTGGTCACCCATCTAAGTACTGAGCTGGTTCTTCATTGCTTGATGTTGATGATCAGGTGGAAACCAGTTTTTTCAAGGGTGATATAATGATTAGTTCCTCATAGCAATATCTTACATAAAGTTCTAGACACACACCTGTTCAAGTTCACCAAGAAAAAAGTTTTCTGGTCATTTTTTTGTGATTTAAACTAATTCAACCCTTAAACTCCCCACAATTATTTTATTTAAAAAAAAAATTATTTTACATTTAATAAGGGATTTGCTATCATAATTTGATTCAAAGTAGAATGATCACCCATTTCCAGATGATTATTCTTAAAATAGGTGATCATTCTACTTTGAATTAGCATAGGAAAATATAGTAATCAGACAGGTTGAATTGTTTGAATTTCGTTTTTTTAAATTCTGGTGGGGGGGAGGGTCTTTTTTACTTGTTCTAGAAATGGGTGAACACTGGATTAGAATGTAGAATAATTTTTTTTCAAAAAATAAAAAAAATTGCAATATGTTTGAAGATCAAATTAGTTCAAATCACAAAAAAATTATGAGAAAATTTTTTTCCATGCAAAATTGAATGGGTGCACTTATAAAATAATACCATATTTTACATCACAAATTGATTAAATTTTTAAAAAAATAAAATTATCAACAAAGAGTATATATGCAAAAAAACAAAACAAAAGAAAGGTCCATTTTCATATATGAAGAGCACATAATCTTTGCTAAAATTTCTTTCATTTTATAATGAGCAGCAAATATTGCAATAGAGAATAGATAGAAATTCAGTATATGCCTAATAAAGAAAAGATATTACTTACATTTTATAAAGTGTGTATACATTTTCTCTTGAAGACCCTTTACATTATATTCTTTTGTTTTTCTTGTATTTGGCAACATTCTTCAAGTCCACACTGATTTTTACAGTACAAACAATAAAAATCTGATTGAAAAACTCCACAAACACTCTCAGATAAATACATCATAAAAACAAGTAACATTTCAGATTTTTACATTTCAAAGTATCCAATCAGAAGTTTTTCATTTGATATCATGACAATATCAGTTAATATTTACAATGTACAATAGCCACACTTAGTCCTGGTAGACCATTCCATGAGAGTGGTCTTGAATTGAAAAGGATCAAATTTCAGTGTTGGATAGGGAATGCTAGTTTCTACACTTCATTAAGGATAACCATGGTTCAAACCAGATTAAAACTAGGGCAACTTTTTTTTTTTTTTAAATAAAATACCCACTTGAAATAAGTACCTACAATGGTTATACTAATCTATTCTACATATATTTAATGAGTTTTATCTATTCCCTCCTTTCACCCACAATTACTCATTAACATGGGTTTGACAGGATAAGAACACACAGGTCTTGACATGATTTATCATTAGAATTATTTTAGGTCAAATTTACAAAGCAAGGAAGTAGAAATTATTTCACTTGATTACTTCACTGATGTACAGAAGTAATCAAGTGAAATAATTTCTGTACATGCAGAGAAAAATCAAGAAACAATGCAGCAATAAATGAAGAAACATTGGAATATGAACTCACCTCCAAACCAGAATATCTGATCTATTAATGGGGACAAAGGTATATTTTTTATGTAATGAAATAATTCCTATCAGGTTAATTATCATAAATGCTTTCAAAAATTTTGAATGAGATGTAACTTTCTAAGTACTGAACCAATCTTGTTTTTTCTATTATGATTATTTTATCTATATCAAAGAGGAATCACTTGTTTGCAATAAATAGTAATGTGTATACAGTGAAGCAATCAAAATGTAAAAAATCATTTTCTTTATATATATATATATATTTACCAAACCTCTGCACAAGCAGAATGTAACACAGGGTCAATTTTTAAGTGAAGTTTAACAGGTTTAAATTCAGAGTTTTTCTTCTCCTAGACCAGTCGCCATACCAAGGTTAAAGAGCCCAGTCTGCTCATAGCTAGAGGTCAAATAATTGGATGCATACCTTTCCCAAGGGTATTAATGCAATATGAAAATACAAACAGCTTCATCCAGGTTTTAAACTTAGGTCACCATGTCCATTTCCAATGACAGTTCCACTACAAGCATCTTATATATCAATATTTAATATCATGTAAATATAATTATGTTTTTTACAGCGAGCAGAAATCCTACCCACTGAGTAGTTTAAATATTAGCAATATATCTACATTATAAGAGTGTGTGGAGGGGGTGAACTTCTTATATATGGACTGATCACAATGAAACTTTACACCTGATAAATTTTTAAGTTTCTCACAAATTTCAGAAAAACTAAATTCAAGCAGAATTTTTTTAAAAAAACAGTGAAATAAAGAAAAACATTTGAATCATAAATCTATAAAAAATAAAACTCAAGTCTAATAACTTTCATAGTTTTATGGTTTACAGTTCACTAATGCTAATTTTTTTTTTTTTTTTTTTTTTGTCTATAAATTAAGTTCAACTGAATTCTTTGTTTATAAAACTGGACAGTTAAAAAAAATATAACATATGTAATGAGTTGATATCACTGAATATATTTCAGAGAAGAAATCTCCCTCTCTCTACCACCACACCCAAATACACAAAATTTTTGTTAATAAAATTAACATTTCAGACCCTGAGTGTTAATCACAGATCTTTTGAAGTGAATGATGAAAAGGAAACTCAGAGCTTTCACATTTTTTTCTTTTATTAAAGATATATACAACAGTTTATATATGTATGAGTGTGTGTGTGAATATGAATATAATACATACAAAGAAAATAGGACTATAATTCACTTCTTCCAGTGTTACAACTAACATGTAGTTGTTGGTGTGTAAAATTATCTACTTTATAAAAGAGGCATTTTTAGTCCTACTTATCAATCAGTAGCCATGTCAGTATGCAGCATTTGGACTCTACTGAAATGTTTGAAAAAAAAAAGCTAGATGGGAATTACACAAGGATGCTTTGAACAAGAAATCCTGAAAGCAACAGTGTCCATAAAAGCAACATACAAACCATCCAAATCAAACATGCTGGCCACTGATGGAGAAGTAAAGAAAAACTCATAAATGATGTTCTCCTATGGACACACTAGTGCTGGCATATCAGTAAAATCTTACATTCACCAGCTGTGTGTGGACACTGGATGCCATCTAGAGAACCTACCAAAGGCAGTGACTGAAAAGAATGGATGGCAAGAGATATATAAAGGAACCCATGCTGTTAGCAGGACATGATAACGATCATAAGGAAAGTATTGAACTGTAAACAATAAGCACATCTTTATTGTCATTTACTAAGCTTACTTTGGCTCAGGCCAGATGAGTACCCAATGAGAATCAAACTTACTTGCTAAACATTATACCATTGAAGGTGCCTACTTTATTATAGCATTAAAAAAGGCTTAACATTTCTTCAATTTATTCTACTTTAAATAAAGTTACATAACATTAAACTTTTATTGTTTGACAGTAAGATCAAAGGCAGACAATATATAAGAAGCTATAAATCCTTGACATAAAAGAATGACCTCTTCATGAAATACTCACAACAGAGAACTTTTTAAAAGTATTTACCTTTTGTTGCCAGTGACGTGTATTCCTGTCTTCAGAATTATCTAAAGTACATCAAGCTATAAAACAGTATTAAATGTTCACTGTGTCAATCCCAAAAGCAAATGAATAATGCAAAGTTATTAATGTTATTTATAACAGTAAATAAATTAATATTAATTATATGTTCAATACCTACTTTTATCCTTTTTATATTCAGTTTACTAAAGAAGCAAATTATAAGAAATGACATTATTTAAGGTCACTATACGTTATTCTAACAGCAAATTCAATGCAGATAATTTATCTCAAATTTCAAAGGTTGTCATATTTTTTAATTTTAAAATTCAAAGATAAATTTAAATCAGTTTAGTTGCTTTTGTCAAAAAATCTCTTTTCTTTTTCTTCTGTAAAAATCAAGAAAGAAAAACTGGATGTAACCTCAAAGAAGTTTCTACAAATCAATATATCTGTTCTTAAAATGATTTAAGTATAAAGGATTGAAGTGTCAAAAAAATCCATAGGTAGTTACAAATCAAACAATAATGTGCATTAGTTTTTTTGTAAATATTTCAAGTAAACTATTATTAGATAATAATTACCTATTCATATTTATTATTATTCTTTATTTCAATCACAGCATAAAAATAACTTCAAATCTTTTATATACATTGGGTTTTGTTTTTGTATTTTTGTTTTCTTTTTTGGTGGGGGGGGTATATATCTTGACTCATGCATAATGATAGAAAATGTTAGATTAGTATTAGAGGGTGGATTCTGTAAGCAAATTTCATAATCCAGTGCTAATTCTTTGACAAGATTGATTGACTCAGAAAACAGCCTAAGAGTAATTCCCAGAGGTAGTATACATGCCATGTCCCTGAATAGGATGGTCAAGTCTACTAAGGACATAAGATGGAAAATACAAAGTGCATAATGTTACACTTGACAATGAGAATGAGTGCAAATACAGAAATAGTTTATCACAGAAGTAGCAAAGCCAATTAAAAAAAAAAATCATTATTTCAGTTGATGGTTTTAAAATAGTTCAATCTGGCCCAACTTTTTACAAATATAATTTTATGAATGGCACATGTGCTTAAAACATCCTGAAGTGGAGATGGATACCACCAAAGTTGGTCTTAACCTGAGCCTAAATTTATCCTCTACTGGTGCCATGGTGTGAGTGGAAAATAAAAGTCCCACCAGTGTAAGTGGCTCAAGGGTTAAAAATATTATTTCTGTCATGCACTCAATAATATTTTTTATCAAATTTTCAATCATTACAGGGTCGGAAAAAATGTGGCATTTTTCTATAGATTAATTATTTAGATTGTTCCCTCATCCAAAATTTGAGTTTTGGACATACCTAGTTTCAATCAATGGTTTGCAAATAGGTAAGTGAAATGTTATAAATCTCTGATGTTATTGAATCTCTGATTTACAATGAGTGAACAATCAGAATAATTAATTTATCATAATCTGTGCTCTGTATACCTAAACCAAAATATTACAAGTCATTTGATATTCAGTGCCTTCTCATCTCATTCATAGATTTACAAAAAAAAAAAGTCTCCACTGAATGAACTTGATACCATCAGCCATATCTGAAGATGTTTTCTTATAAATCGGTCCTTCATCTTTAAAAATCCTGTTCCTTGTAACACGTTCAAGGTTCACTACCATTTTGTTCAGCTGTTGTTGTATATTAAGGACTTCCAGTGTCTTTCTTGGAGAAACAGACTCTGTTTTTCTTCAACATGGATCATCTGCCAATTAAATAAAGACAAAATGAATATACTTCAAAGTTCTGTAAATTGAATTTTAAAATTTTTAACACTTTTTCAAAACTGGTAATATCACCTTTGTAAATGCATTTTTTCTATAATACATAAATAGCTGTCAAACAACATTTTTAAAAACATAACCATTATTACTCAGTCATGTTTTTATTCATTTCAACTAGATACTGAAATATTATCAACAATTCTTTGAAGAGTCATTATCCTTCTGAAATTTCTAGAGACAACTAAACTTATTCTTTGTATTGATGATGGTGTTACTACAAATCTAAAGTCACATGATCTTTTCTAAAAAGAGGTCAAGATAATTGACTGGAAACATTACTAAAGAGTGAAAAAGTTAAAAGAAATGGTTTACATCAACTTGTTAATTAGTTGCATAAAGCAGCCCTATAAAAATTTCAGCACAATATGCTTTCTCTGAAGAAACTAGAGTACCCTAGTGTAACATAGACAGTACTGAATGTGTGGTTCACATCGCTGGGAATGACCTGAGATGTTAGTTATATAAACAAATATCA
This sequence comes from Sepioteuthis lessoniana, assembly GCA_963585895.1. Lineage (NCBI taxonomy): Eukaryota > Metazoa > Mollusca > Cephalopoda > Myopsida > Loliginidae > Sepioteuthis > Sepioteuthis lessoniana. The sequence continues at coordinate 30,895,956 of OY757920.1, forward strand.
TCTGTTTACCATTTTGTTCTCTCAAAATCTTTTTTAAAAATACTCATCTTTTTTCTGACATCTGAAGAAGTCAATAGAATAATCAACCAAAATTCTTGAGTGAAACCATCCACAAAACAATTTTGGAATAAGTACAAGGGTCAGTCGAAAAGTTCATAGTTTGATGGTTTGGTTTGGTTTCTTTGTTTAATAGCATATCAAGTTTTGTAGGTTATTTAATGCCAAAGCCATTCTCCTAGAAGAACAGTAGTGATACTATTTAATCCATAGCTGGAAGGATAAGGGGGTTCATACCTTTCCCAAGGGTATTTGCTCGAAAGTGAACGTAATAGCGTGACTAGAATACGAACTCGCTTACTACGATTCTGCAGTCCATCACTTCAACCATTACACCACGAGGACACCTCCCTTCATAATTTGATCAAAATAATCTCACAGGAGGCCAGTTTTATTGCAGGGAGATAATTAGGTTGTTTTAGTTTCAGTTTGAGCTAACTGCTGTGTACTGTGTATATACCCTTGTGTTGTTGGCTCAATAATTTCAAAGGAATCTTTTAATTTTACCTTTGGTTGGAGTATCATTTAACTTATTTAGTTGAAGTAAGTATATTTGATTATTCTAGTTTGAGTTGATACATTATCTTTATTTAAATTTTAAAAGGAAACTTTGGGGCTGAAATTCACACGCACAAAAAGATTTACTAAAGTTTAAAGCTTAAAAATTTTTAAATTAAAGTTTAATTCCTTTTTGGCATTTTTCCTCTTAAAGTTTGTACAACATTTTTAAATTAAAGTTTAAAGAATTATTTATTGATAAAATGCAATTCTTTTTTAGCAATTTGTGTTATTTTAAGAAGCAAAACAAAACATTAAACAAATTTGAACAGAACTTAATTTAGTTTCTTCAAAGACATAAAGCAAACTATTTTTATTATAAAATGAATTAAAAATGTTTTTTTTCATAAAATTTAATGTCATTACTTAATTTGATATTCATTTTTGATATCATTAAAAAAAAAAACATTGTTAGTGTGGGTGAAAACATAACATCAACAAAATTAAAGTTTAATTTTCTCAAGTTTTTAACCATGATAAGCATAAGTCAACATTTTTCTATTAAAAGTTTAAGTTTGAATAATAAATTTGAATTAAATTTTAATAAAGAAAGGTTCAGTAACATTTCTCTATTAAAACTTTATCCAACATTTCCATTAAAAGTAAAAAAAAAAAAATGAATTTCTTTGTGCTTTTGTTTCCAAAGCTAAAGAATAAGTGATTATTTTTACTACATTAGTTAACTAACTGGTGAACTGTAATGATTTTACTTATTAGAATTAAAGAAAAAATAACATTAATAAATTTTATTACATAGAATTAATGTCAAGATTTTAATTAATATTTTTTTAAGAAAGGTCTCCTTTTACATCTTTTGACGTTTTCATTCTTTTGTGCTTGCTTTAATGTTTTTACTGCAAAATTTAGTTTAAAAGAATGATTATAATACCATTTTATTCATCATACTTATTTTAATATTTTTCTGATATTGTTGTTAAAGGACAAAATGCATTATCTTTACTTTTAGTTGTTTTGCTTTAAGATAAAAAGAAGTTATATATATATATATATATATATATATACACTTTAAAGTGTATTAAAAAAAAAACAAAAGGAAAAGCTACTCATGAATGTTTTTAAATTTAATATAAAGTTTTAAAGTAATAAAACATTTTAATTTCTAGTTTATTGGCACTATGCAACCATTACTATTTATTGTTTGATTAAAAAGGGTTTAATTGTTGATAATAAAACGATTAATAATATTCTGCAAAACTGCAAACCTGACAATATTCCACAAACTAAACCATACTCCCCACCCCATTTTTTTTTTAATTAAAAAGTGGATTCTCAAGCTGAAGGTTACTCTCTAAAATTTTTTGTTTTAATTTATTGTAGTGTGTATTTAGGTGTGGTGAGTGGATAAAAGCTGTGATTAAGAGTATAATTAATTTAGCTCGAAAATTTATGCCTAAATTGAAATAGTAAGAGAAATAATCTACTATTATTACTCAATTCCTAGCCATGCACTGGAAATGCTGTGTGTTTGCTTGCAAAACAAATTACAGAATCCAGCAAGACAAAAATACATTTAAAAAAATCGACCATTTGTATGGCCAGGTGTGCCAAGTAGTCAAATACCAACACCCTCGGCTGTTCAAAGGAATATAAAAAAAAAAATTCCTGTACAGTTAGAAATCAAATTGCTAATGAACAAAATGATTTTTTAGAATTAGATAAAATTGATTATACAAATTCGAAAGAAAGTCTGCTTAACATCAAAAAAGACTTTGTATGTCCATTTGTAGCATTTTTGGATGAAAATATTTTAACTGTTGCGCTTTGAAACATTTCATTATGGAGTTAAGTGTTATATTAGCAGCCAGTCCAAAAACCATATAAATACAGTTGATACTTGGTCAAAACTGGAAGAAATCATCTGATATTTACATTCTATGGCTTTTGATCACAAGAAAAATACCTGAGTCAACAATTTTTAGCAATGGCTCCCAAAATGGTTGAAATAAAATACAGCTCAGATATAGTTATACATGCTCTTGGGTACTATGCAACGTCATGGATATTGTATAATAAAGATGATTTCAATTACTCTCATTAGCAACATTAGGAAGGATGACGTCAAAAGTTTCAAAACTTAATGAAAAATCTTTTTTGTTATATATATTTATTACTCTTGATACCAGTCAAAAAGTGTGCATAATTCTCCATGATGAAGTATATATAAAAAAAAATGTTCTATATCATAGCAAACAACTATTTGGTAAATCAGTTGATAATCCATCTCTTTGCCCAAATGGTACTTGGTATAATGTTGACATGTTTCAATGGGGGTCCAAAATTCCAATTTCAAAATTAATATCAGCGTTTTTATTTGAACAAATTGAGTTAATAGTCCAGGCCATCACATCTGTACCAGCTGGTGTAAAGGCTATCATATGTGATGGCAACCAAGTAAATCAAGCTTTTTTAAAATTATATCCTACACTTCCTGAAAAACTTTGGTTAACAGAAGATGATAAATATTTACTTTTTGATTATGTTCATCAGCTGAAAAATATCCGCAATTTGTAGCTGACAGAAAAAACAGTAGAACTAATCTTTGATGATGATGGCATAAGATGAGTTGCAAAATGGGCATATCTTAAACAGTTATATAATTTTGTATCTGAAAGACTAGTCAAACTTTCAGATTTAAATGAAATTTCCATTGTTCCAAAGCTAATAGAAAGACAACATTTTTCTACTTGCCTCAGAGTGTTTTCTGAAAAAAAAAACATAATATGCTTCTCACTCAGTCTGAAATAAGTGTAGATAAGAATTATACTGCCCTCTTCATAAACAGGGTTTTGACATATGGAAAATTTTAAATTGATAAATTACATAATGATCCTCTACAAGCTGAAATCAGATCTCCAAATGACACCCGACTTAATTTTATTGAATTTGGTAAAATAGCTCTAAATATGGCTAGCAATCAAGGTAATCATAAAAACCAATTATCCCAAAACACTGCTACTGCCATACATCTTACTTGCAATAGAATTATTAGTCTATGTTGACACCTTTTAGCTACAAGTCATAAATATGTATTACTTGGGCAATTTTCAACTGATCCATTAGAAAAAGAATTTGGTAAACTTCACCAAAGATCAGTGGCACCTATTTTATTAATATTCAACAGTGTATTGAAAAGTTTCTTATCAAGCAGACATCCTTACTTTTAAATCAAAATGTAAATATTGATGAATTTGATGTTAATCCAAGTCACCAATGTACGTCTTGTGATTATAAACTTTGTGAGGAAGGTTCAGAAATATTTGACGATCTGGAAAGTTTAGAACCATCTGTTTCTAATGAAATAAAAATGGCTCTTGTCTACATAGCTGGATATATTACAAGAAATGATAATCAACCCAGTGAATGTGAAACCCATTTTTATTATGAAAAGTATGGAAAATATAACAATTTAACTGACCATGGAAAACTAAAAGTTCCTTCTGACCACACTTACCAATGGTTATTTTTTTTGTTTCATCCTTTTCCATAAATCATTAAGTAACATTTTTATGCTTATTTCTGAGTTTCATTTTTCAACATGGAGAAAAAGCATGCTTCTATTTTTGCAAATATAGTTTTGAAAAGTTTTTGCAAACATGTTTTAAAACTTTCCTAGAATGATTTTGTTTTATTTGTCTATATTTCTGAGATGATTGATTGTTATATACATACTTCGGCTGATGTCTTCCAGCCTTCTCAGGTTCTGTTTGTCAAATCCAGTAACTGTAATGTAAATTTAAACTAAACTCTTTATTCATTGGCAGAGAATAGATTGAATAAAGGGTTCAGTGACACCGGTGAATAATATAAATATTTCTGATTCAATATTCAATCTTTATTATATCTATTACCAGAAATCATAATTACCCCTTTGTGTTGTTTAATCCATGTCCACAGCAAAAATACATATTTTCATTCATTTAACTTTCAACAAATCCTATTATCCTCAGGTGTCAATCAAAATGTTATTCTAAGTATTTTCAAAAGTGGTTGACTTAATTTTCTGCTAAAATTTCTGAAAATCATACATTTTTCAATAAGCCTCCAGTTTTGGCTCTCAGTTGCGGCCTGTAGTTTCAAACGCCATGGTCCAATCTCTTCCTTATGTGCTAGTTTGTTGGGTTTTTTTAATCATTGAAGATCAATTACTTTCTAATAAGCATTCATAGGAAATAGATCTGGGATCAAAATGATCTTATTGAAAGTTTAATGTATAAAATTAAAAAACAAAGATTTTTTTTAGTGTTTCACAGCAAAAAAAAATCTATAACATTAATAGAACTTGTATACATGTGTTTGAATGTTATAATCATCTCAGAAAAAAAAGGAAGAAAATGAAAGTGATTAAAAACTGTGGGATTTGAAGGTTTTTACGGTAGTCAGTGGCAAAGGGCAAGACTGTGTTGCCGTAAGATATCTGACTCCATATTTTGGTTATTTTATTTTATCCCACGTTGACTTGGCCGGTGCAATGCCTTGCCCAAAGAAGGTCCATAGAAATATACAAAGAAAGATAGAGACAGATAAAAGACGAAAAACTTTTCTTTCAGACTTTCCTTTATTTACCTGGTGAATGGACTAACCAACGCTACGTCTAAAGACATAGCGTGGTGCCCAAAACACCAGATAGTAAAAACGGTGTTGTCGGTTCGACGGCACTACCCGAAAAGAGAGAGAGGTTCACAGAAAACCTGAGTATTTATCTCTTTTCACCGGCTCCAAATTCGCTACGCCAAAATCCTTCTAATTTTGGCGCGACCGCTTCTCATTGGCTACTTTACATTTTATTATTTTCTTTTTTTTTGATTTTAACCGGATGGATGCGTGGAGCCTTATGCGTGGCGACGCATTTATACATTTTGTATCAGGCAGCCGACGAGTCTACATCCGGTTGGGAGTTCTTTGGTAATTCCTAAATCGCCACAAAACAATGTAAACATCTTTATGATACAATTTCAAACAGTTTCCCCATGTTCACAACCCCTGGAATCTTCCACAGGTGATGTTAATACTTTTAATTTTTGAATGTTAACAAAGTATCTTTATTAGAAAAGCAGAAATGATATTATAAAAACAACCTAAGGAAGATTCTAATGTATTGATAAGGATGGCTAATAGGCGGAGACTTTAAAATCACCTAATAAAGAGAAATGTTAACATATGAAAGGGAAGAGACACAAAAAGTAATAACACTCTATATCAGATACTTATAATCAGCTTCAATGAAATGGAGAAAAAGAAAGAAAGAAAAATAGGGAAAGTAAGAAAAATAGGGAGAGAAAGAAATGAGTGAAAGAAAGAAAGAGTGCTTATTTGGAAAATCAGTTTTGCAGGAGTAACTCAAAAATAAGTAATCTATAAAGAGAGCAAAGTTTTCGTTTTTTATTTATATTATTCCACTTTAATTTGATTGTTTACAAAAAAGAATGTTTTTCTTCATAATGTATTAAAAAAAGTCTTACAAATACATTAAAAACATATCTACAGGAGTTTTTCCATAATCAAGTACAACAAAAAGAAAATTTATAAAATTTTACTAATATATACTAAGTTATCTAAATTTTTCTTTTAATAAACTCTATTGTTGAAAAGATTTTTAAAAATCTTTAATATCATGAATAATATTCATGTATTTAACAATCAAAATATAAAAAGAAAGCTTATAAGAGTGGAATTATCATAAGTAATGCTTGTAAAACATTAAAAAAAAAATCTAAAATTCTATTTAAAAAAAAAAAAATCTCCAATAACAAGTAATAAAAATAAAAAATTTTTTTTAAGGATTTAACACAATTAGACTTAACAAATAGGTTGAATAAATAAACAGCATTAGAACAAAAATTATTTTCTTAACAGGTACTAAACTACATTACTTATAAATTCCTGGCAAAATTATAAATAATATGCCAAAATCCATCACGTTTTAAAATGCAAATCATTGAAGTATGAACAGCATAATGGTTACCAGCATGAAAAATACGAGATGTATACGATAAGTTTCCAGACTTTTTTTGTATGGGCACTTTTATTGATAGTACACACGTGAAATTCTAGTCCCCACAGAAGTAATCTCCTCCGGCTGCAATGCACTTCTTGTACCATTCCAACAACTTCTGGAAGGCCCCATCGAAGTCCTCTTCTGTGAGCATGTCAATGGCCTCTTTCATCTCCTCAATTATCTGATAACGACAGCCTCTGAGCTTAGGGAATAACCAAAAATCACAGGGAGCAAGGTCTGGACTGTAGGGAGGCTGAGGAACTGTCTTGATGCCCATCTTGGTCAAATAGTCTGTGACAAGGATGGAGTTGTGGACTGGTGCATTGTCCTGCTGGAAATTCCACTGACCCGATTTAAAGAGTGCTGGCCTCTTCCGACGGAATCTCTTCCTGAACTCCCTTAAATCCACAACATAGTAACAATAACCTGTTGACCAATCAACTCTGGTGTATTGAGTTCCTTACTCCTCCCACACCTCTCATCATGCCTCACAAACTCCCTGCCTTCCTTGAATCTCTTATGCCACTCAAAAACTGATGCTCGATTCATGCAATATGCTCCAAAAGCAGTCTGAAGCATTCCATACGTTTCTGTGGCATTTTTTCCAAGTTTAAAACAGAATTTTATTGCATATCGTTCTTCTAAAGTTTCAGATTGCATTTTTAAAATTCACCAGCTGTGACAATCAGGCTTTAGTAGGGTGTATTCCAATTCCTGCTGTAGTTGTTCATTTGAACATGAAATCATAAAAATTGGTCAGTCATCTCATATGATATATAGCAATAACATACTGATTTTTCAATAGTCTATGACAATTTTAAATGCCCATACAAAAAAAGTCTGGAAACTTATCGTATGCACCTCGTAAAATCAGGAAATTAAGTCAAAATTTAGCCATGGGATGAAAAGTAGATATAATTTAACAGACATTATAAATAAGATAGCAACATTTGAAAACAAAATTACACATTATTACTAGGGTGAGTCAAAAGTTTTGCAATATTTTAATATGCACTAATTTGCAGTGAATACGACCAAAACAGTTCAAGTTGAGGGAAGTACCTGCTGTGGTTGATAATACTGTGGTAGTTAGTGCATTGCTTCACACCATGTGTGATTTGAAAGCCATACAGATGAACATACAACATAATCTAATTCAGGAACTTATACTTTCTGAGTTCAGATTAAGTGATAATGATGCAGAAACAACCAGAAATATTTGTTGTACAAAAAGTAACAGTGCAGTTGATCACAGTACAGTAACCAGATGAATCAAGCAATTTTGCTCAAGTTGCAAAAACCTCAACAAACAGGCAAGGTCAGGTAGGCTTAAAACCATGGATTTTGTCAACCTCATTTTGTTAGATAGGGTGTTTTATTCATTTTCAGACAACTTTTCTCATTTGTGTTGGTCATTTTTTCATACAGTTTCAGTTGGGTATCTTCTGGCCTTCAAAGACTGCTTAAGAAGGTCTGATACTCAGTCAAAATGTGAAAAAATGAGCAACATAGACAAAGAAAATAATCCAATCATACCACATAAAATGAATGTACAGTTTTTTGTGGGTTTTTTTCTCTGAGTTTACCTCAGATAGAATCAGGCGAGCTCATTATCTCACTGTCCAGTATAGTTCCTCACCTACATAATCTCAGTAAAAGCATCCAGAGCTGCTGAATTGTGCCTCATATTACCAAAATGATGCAAAACTTTTGACTCACCCTAGTAGAACTGAAACCCAGTCAGCATTTATCTTTACATAAGTTAATGTAAATCTGTGTTCACCTTTGTGCATTGTTGCAGCAAAACAGCACCAAGCATTGAAAACTCTCAGTACTAATACTACACAAACATTCAATAATCCAACCCATAACCAAGTCCACTCCAGCGGTCAGGTACAGGAGGGAAGTAACGATCCATTGCTTCAAGAAAACGGCTCTTATATAACTCTGGGAAAACTACTGTTGGCATTTTACCTAGGGAAAAAAAAAACATTGCATGGTTAGAAGAAAGAACTGAAAGGTTTTCTTTAAAATATTGAAATGTTATAGTTTTGTTTGAATTTTGACAGGGTATTTTATTCATTTCATAAACTATAATCAGACAATTTTTCTTATTCATGTTGGTCATTTTGTCACACAGTTTCAACTGGGTGCCCACTGGCTTTCAAACCAGTCGAAGGATACCCAGCGAAAGTGTAAAAAAATATAGACAAGAAAAATATTCCAACTATACCACATAAAATGAATACTCAGTTTTTAGAGTTTTTGTTCTTTATTTAGTAAGAAACAGAAAGAATTAAAATCAAAGTTACCAATTTCACATTATGTATTTACCCAATCTTTCCACCACAACCGACACAAAGTCAATTTATAAGCTGAGTACAACTGGTTTGAATTCAGAGTTTTGATTCTCTTAACCCAGTTGCCACAACAAGGTTAAAGAGCCCAGAGGAAGAATAGTCGCAGTTATACCTTTCCAAAGGGTATTAGCACTATGTGGAATGCAAAGAGCCTTGTTCAGGGTTTGAACTCAGGTTGCTCCATTGATTTCCTACAACAATAACATTACACCACGAGCATCTCCATGTTTGCCATTAACATGTTATCACTAAATAATGTTAGTTATACATTATCTCTCAAACTTTAAAATTAATTAAATCCCAAATCCTATGTTACAGGTATTTTAAACATACAATGAAAATAAAACAACTATGGATAAGACAGATATAAACATTCAAACAATCTTTTATTTGAAAGCAAATGTCCTCTGCTTATGTTATTTTTTAATGCTTACTAGCTACAAGTGACAGACAGCAGATGTACTGTTGACAAAGGAAAAAGAACTGATTTCAAACAGAAGATAATTGTTCATTAAACAGTTATTTCTATTTCATTAGCTTTAATGTATTCAACAAAACTCAAAAAATCATCATTATAAACTATGAATTGTTAATTATTTTCAATAAGCTATATAATCTATTTATGAAGGCCATTAAAAAAAAGGTGGAGGCAAAAAAATAAAATGACTACATAAATTCTAGCATCTAGAAAACCTTTCAAATGCATTGTCAAAAATCAAAAATGGAAGTGGAAAAGTGAATCAATTCAAAAACATAATCTCACGATCAAATAAAATTGATAATTCTTATTAGATAAAACAATGAGAGTAAAATCTGTCCTAATTAGTATTAGTCAAAAGTGAAGATTTAGACCAATCCCGATTGAGAAAAATCCCTGCAGTGGACTGTTGGTTGTGTTTTATGGCATATCAACCTTTGTAGGTTATTTAATGTCAAATCATATCAAATACATATGGTTGGTTGGTTAAGTTTTATGAAAAATCAAGCATTATAGGTTATTTAATGCCAAATCCATTTTTATACAAATAATCAGTTCTATTTCAAACAATTCACTTTAGCATAAGTACACAGTTCAATTGTCAAAAACATTTCTATTTCAAGATATTCAATTTAGTCAAACAGTACTAATTCAATCAATTCAGTTTAGAATAAGTATAAATTTTGCTTACACACAGTTAAATATCAAAACAGTTCTATTTCAAATAATTCAGTTTTACATAAGTACAGTTTCAATGTCAAAAACAGGTCCATTCCAAACAATTCAGTTTAGCATAAGTTTAATTGTCAAAAACATTTCTATTTCAAGCTATTCAGTTTAGTCAAACAATTCAGTCTAGCATAAAAACAGTTCTCATTAGCATAGTTTCAATGTCAAAAACAGTTCTATTTCAAGCAACTCGGTACACAGTTTAAATATCAAAACAGTTCTATTTCAAGTAATTTAATTTTGCATAAGTATGCAGTTTAGTTCTATTTAACCCATAGATAGGGCCCTATCAGATGCTACCACTCCAGGCTAGAGTTGACCTGGGAGCGATGGCAATGAAGGGGTACTCCACATTCCCCCAAAGCTTCAGCATCAAATTGTTTAGTGTCATATCAGGACACTCGTTGGGGGGGGGTCATACCTCTCTGCAGAGGTGCAGTCGGTGTATTCTACAGCCCCAGCCTATTGGGCAATATACAGAGTTAAATGTAAAAATAGTTTTATTTCAGATAATTCAGTTTAACATAAGTACGCAGTTTAAATGCAAAAACAGTAAACTCTCAAAAACACAGTTTAGTTCTATTTGACTCATGGATAGGACCCTCATCAGGTGCTACCACTCAGGAGCCAGAGTGGACCTGGGAGCGATGACAATGAAGGGGTACTCCACATTTCCTAAAGCTCCAGCATTACTGGAACCTCACCAACATATTGTTTAGTGTCATCTCTAGCACACTCGTAGGTGGGGGGGTCTTACCCCTCTGCAGAAAAGCAATCGGTATATTCTACAGCCCCAGCCGAGTGGGCAAATATGATTTGTTAACGAATAATTTGTAGGTAACATTTTTAAATGAGCCAGACCTTATTTGTTTGCACACAGTTAAATGGTTTCATGTATTGCAACTTAACACTAATTATTCTATTCAAAATTATTCATTCATTTGCACATACTTAAAAGGTTCAAAGTATTCCTAAGTAATGCTAATCATTCAATTCAACATCAGTTATTTGTTTGCACACATGCAGTGGATTGTATAAGCACAATTGTGCTTGAAGTCTTTCAGTCATGCAAGAATTTAATTAGAATACCAGCTATGAATTGATCTATCTTGGCTGGGTCTCTGGAAGAAAAAGTCTGGTGTTGCAAAGACCCAAAACTTTTGATGACCCCAGCAAATACAGCACTGACAATGCATTCCAGTGTGTAGAAGACATAACTGTGTTTATAATAAATACTTTGTATTTGTTATTCTTAATTAACTCTACCAGAAAGATTTGAAAAGCATTTAGAAGTAATGAAAATAGATTCAATAAAATCAGGCATCAGTAGCAAAGCAATTTGTTCACCATATTCAATCTTATCTAAAATGGCCATAACAAATTACCATTAACATGTTATCACTAAACTAACTAACATCATTTAGTGATACTATGTTAATAGCAATAGTGCTAATACCCTTAGGAAAGGTATGTTATCTGGCTTCATCTGAGAAATTTAGGCAAATAATACCTTTTCTCATTATGTGGTGACATCCCAAGGTCAGCTCATTCATCAACTTTATCCCTGTGTGATTAATTCCTTTTTCAACAGAGGCCACAGACAATTAAAAAAACTGAAACATTTAGTCATGAAATCACAGAGACAATATTAGGCAAACACTGCAGAACTTTAGCAGTCCACAGCTCATATGGGCAAATATTTACATGACATGATTTTTAAACAAAGTGATGACAATAAGAAAATGGTGAATATTGTTCTTAGAGTAAAATTAAATTTTGTTTTTAATTACATTCCAAACACAAGAGATTCTGCTGGACCCTGTATAAGATGAAACAGTAGAAAAATGACAATTTAGGGATACTAAATAATCAATAAAGATAATTGGCAAGTACAGTAGGAGATAACATGACAGTGCCAAAAATACATTCTCAATTTCTTTTTCATACTGGTCTTTGAACATTAGAGATGTTATCTCTGAATCCAACCAAGGAAGAGTTGTTACCTACCCTTATCAAATAAGCCTTTTCCATTTTTGAAGCCCTTCTACATACTGCTTGTTCATGGAACAATATGCGTATGGCTCTAGCTGTGGAGACGTTTGTGTATTCTTTTTTTTAATACCACTTGTAGGTATATTGTGTATATGAAATATTAAATGTGCTTTGAATTTATCTTGCCTTTCCTTCCATTATGTTCAGATATATTGATGTAAATATTGCTTCTCGGTGTGTGGGGACTTGATTCGATATCTTCCCTATCCAATAACTATAAAAAACTTAGTAAATAGACTACATTATAAACTTTGATGTAAAATGTAAAAATAATATATAATGATATCTTGTCATCAATGTAACTTTACTTCTATGAAATTAAGAAATTTAAACTGGCAAGTTTAAGAAATAGTTTTATCAAATAATTGATGAGAGTCAAACAAAAATTCATCCTGAGCAACAATTTTATTCTTGAATTATTGTTGTGACCCAGTTGCCGTGATGCCTAACTATTTTATTATCTGGCTTGGTTAGGCTGTGAGTTGTTACAAGGACCATTAAATAAGTTTCCAGACTTTTTTCGTATGGGCACTTTTATTGATAGTACACACATGAAACTCTAGTCCCCTTCGAAGTAATCTCCTCCGGCTGCAATACACTTCTTGTACTGTTCCAACAACTTCTGGAAGGCCCCATCGAAGTCCTCTTCTGTGAGCGTGTCAATGACCTTTGTCAAAGCCTCTTTCATCTCCTCAATTGTCTCATAATGACAGCCTCTGAGCTTAGGGAATAAGTAAAAGTCACAGGGAGCAAGGTCTGGACTGTAGGGAGGCTGAGGAACTGTCTTGATGCCCATCTTGGTCAAATAGTCTGTGACAAGGATGGAGTTGTGGACTGGTGCATTGTCCTGCTGGAAATGCCACTGACCCAATTTGAAGAGTGCTGGCCTCTTCCGACGGAATCTCTTCCTGAACTCCCTTAAAACCTCAACATAGTAACCCTAACCCATTGGCCAATAACTCTGGTGTATTGACTTCCTTACTCCTCCCACACCTCTCATCATCCCTCACAGACTCCCTGGCTTCCTTGAATCTCTTGTGCCACTCAAAAACTGAGGCTCGATTCTTGCAAGATAGTTTAAAAGCAGTCTGAAGCATTCTATACGTTTCTGTGGCATTTTTTCCAAGTTTAAAACAGAATTTTATTGCATATAGTTCTTCTAAAGTGTCCTCACGTCCAGATTGCATTTTTGAAATTCACCAGCTGTGACAATCAGGCTTTAGTAGGGTGCATTCCAATTCCTGCTGTAGCTGTTCATTTGAACGTGAAATCATAAAAATTGGTCAGTCATCTCATAAGATGTATAGCAATAACATACTGATTTTTCAAGAGTCTACGACAATTTTAAATGCCTGTACAAAAACAGTCTGGAAACTTATTGAAGGCACCGCATAAGTTAGCTGAAATCTTTGAGTGGAAATGTAAGTCAAACTGGAAAGTTCAAGCAAGAACCCTAACAACCAATACAGGAAAACCCAAATGTAAAGAAAATAGATTCATGTCATGTCACAAGTTTGATTGAGTAAATGAAAACAGTGAATTTGGACACTTACTAGATGACACAATAACTTAGCAAGATGACATAAAAATCAGCAAATTTTGGCCAGTTGGGGCAGTTAAAAGTTGGCATTCAGAGAGTTCAGTCAGGTTGGGGGAGGGATTTTTTGTGTATGTTCATAGACCCTTAAAGATTTTCTCTTTCTGTCATGCTACTGTATGCAAACCGAACATTGAACAATGAACAATTATCAATTGTTAATGGAGAGTTCTTGTTTTTTTTTGAGTTACTAACACCCAGGCAACTTTGTTCCAACAGATCACCCCAACTGTCAGAAGTTCCAGATGGATTGTGACATTCCCTATCTGTGAATCTTTCAAACACAGCATGGGCACAGAGGAGATTGATAAACAAACTATCTGGAAACGCATTTGACACCATTACCAGGATAAGACCAAAGTAAAAGTACCATGACAACAATAGTACCACATTTGGTGCTGTTACCAGGATAAAACCAATCATTATTATTACATTTGGTACTGCAAATGTTGTTGTGCACAACGGTATTACTTTGGAGTTGATAGTTGTGACCACAATATTGTTACAGTAATGCAAATGGTAACTGACCACATAACATAGTATTACATTTGGTACTGGATCAAGCGATAATGTTATAATTATTGCCAGGCCAAACCATAATACTATATTTGGTACCATGCCCAAGATAAGTGGCTAGATGGTGCAAACCATAATGTTACATTTGGTGCTTGACCAAATGTTAGTATTACATTTCATGCCTCAGACATAGGATTTGACACTGAAAACCCACGACACAGCCATAAGCAGGATTCAACCCTGAAAACCCATGGCCAAGCAATGGTACTACATTTGGTGCCATGCAAACATATTAAACATAGTGTTTGGTACCAGTAAATGTACTAAAATATAATGTCATATTGTCCTTTACTCTTATTTTGGCTAATAATATAAAATCTATTCGTATTTTTATTGTTTATGTACTTACCTTGACCTCCTAGGATTCCAGCAGCTTTAAGGACCATTTCTAATCTTTTGTCCCAAGTGAATGTCCTGATGTAATCTATTTAAAAAAAAATGGAAAGAATTATTTGAAATAAACCAGAAAGTATTTTAAAAACACAAGATCCACAGATTAATCACCAGTTTCTTTTTAAAAAAATCAGAAGAAATTCAAAATGATCAATTTTTTTTTTCTGGGGGTTCATAAAAACTTATGCATATGTGCTGATAACAAAAAAAAAACTTCTACCTTATCTTCATGCAAACTAAATTCTACTTCCTTTACCTGTAACACACTTCATACAATCAGTAAGATACTTCACCTTATATCCACATAGCATGGTTAACCACACATTTCTTTTTTTTTCCTAACAGTATGTCCAAGAAGCAAGAACTGATTTTTATCCCAACAGACCTTGCAACACACTGAATATAATAGTAGTACACAGTGTACAATGCTATGAGCTTACTTTCATACTTAGACATTTTCTATAATTCCACACAACCAACAACTATAGGAACTCTTCTCAAATATGTATGTCTCTCACAAACTTTCATATCTTTTTTAATACATACATACATACATAATATAAAAGATCTCTCAACAAATCTTCATTCACTCTTTTTATGTTTCATTTCTTTATGTATCCTAAAACTTGAGTTGTACAAATTGTTTTCAAATTCATTATAACTATGAAAATGATAATCACAATTAACACCTTCATCATCATCATGTTGTGCCACCAGCACGGATATCCCTGACCATCTCTCGCCACTTCTCCCTATCATTCATCGCCTCCGGCAGGTCTTCAGGATTAGTGTCTTCACATAGCTGCTGTATGTAAGTTCGAGCTGGTCGTCCTGCTTTTGCTTGGCCATATGTGGGGGTCCATAGGAGTACATCACTTACGAGCTCGTCCTTGCTTCTCCAGCAGTGTCCTGCATGTCTGGTTCGTCTAACTTGCATAGTTTTCATGATGGGAGGCAAGTGGCCGTATAGTTGGTGTCTCGTGGGGTGTTGTCGCCAGGACTTGTTCAATATTGCTCTCAGCATTCTTGTGTAGTTGCCGTCTAGCTTCTTCTCCAGCCGTTTAGTTAGCGTCCATGTACTGCATCCATATAGCAGTATCAATATAACCACTGCCTGGAAGAAACTGCGTTTCATTTTATCAGTCAGGCCTGATTTCCATATGATTGAGAGCCCATCGATAGCCGTCCATGCTTTCGTCAGAAGTGTGTCGATGTCGTTTTTGGTTGATGAGACACTACTTCCTAGGTAGGTGAATTTGTCTACCAGTTTCAGAGTCTAGTGTGGTGATGTTGCCCGTTTGGTTGTAACACATATATTCAGTTTTGTGTGCATTGACATGGAGGCCAATGCCTGCTGCGGCTCGTTCCAAACTATGCAGTAGTGTCTCTGCTTGATTAGGCATATTCACCAGTAACGCCAAGTCATCAGCATAGTCGGCATCTGTGATTGTTTTTGTGGGGTACCTTTTGCTTCTTTTCTTAGTCAGCTCGAAGCCATTTTCTCTGATTTTGTCGATCGACGTTCTAAGCACGTAGTCTAGACAAATGATAAAGAGGTATGGGGCTAGCGTGTCTCCTTGTAGTACTCCTGCAACAATGTCGAAGTATTCCGTGTCTCCATTTGGTGAACGTACTTTCAACACCTCAAATGTACCTTAACACGTGCTAAGACGAACCCATAAAAGAAAGAAGGATTTCTTGTCCACCTCTCTCTCTCTCTCTCTCTGTTCACCCCCACTCGATGACCATGATATAGGAGTAGAATTTTAATATAAATGCTAGTAAAATTAGTAATATCCTAGCGAGCATTTGTTAAAATAGTATGCAAACGTTGGAAGTGATTCCGTTTCCAGAAGTTTCACAGAGGTCAGTAAATTTATTCTACTAAACTGTTCATTTAAAAATGCACATATTTGATTTAAAATAGTTATGTCCTAAATCTCTACAATATTGTGTTCTCAAATGAGGAATATAGTGTATTTTACATATCAAATTCGAATTCCACCTCTACCTGAAAAAATAAAAACAAAAACCTGTTAGGGCCTGTATTGGATGACAGGATACAATATACCCCAAAATCTCTTTGAATATACATCAGTCCTGGACTTTAACTAAGTTAAAACTTAAGGTAAAAAGAAGGATTTTTTTTTTTTTATACACGTACACATGGGAAGCAGCATGATGTACGTGAAGGTATTTGAATGCGCAATGCCTAACATTTCCTGAACGTGTGAGTCTTGCGGCTTAATGCTCAGGATTGTCAGTTAGATCGGGGAACTACTGCTGCTCATCTATAAGAGTGGTTTCTATAGATGAGAATAAAAACAGCCATCGAAAGATAACCATGACTATACTTCAAGTCCATAATAATTTAGCATCATTTACTCACAATAATAATTCCTCTACAAATTGGTATCCCCAGTATTAGTACATGGTGAACACAACTTCAATATTCTATAAATATTAAAGTTACCACAAATTCAAATTAAATAAGAAACAGAATAAACTTGGCTATTTGTGGTCATGGCTGACATGATAAAATACATCTTCCACTGATTTAGAACCAACGATTTATAAAATCTCAGATCCATCAGCAGCAATCAACAGCTTCTAAAATACTGGTTTGGTTTGGTTTCTTTGTTTAATGAAATATCAACCTTCATCGATTATCTAATGCCAAAGCCATCTTTATAAAAGAACAGCAGCTGAAGGAAAAAGGAGATTCATACCTTTCCCAAGAGTATTTGAACTCGCTTACTTTGAGGCTGCCATGCGGATGTCCCAATAAACAGTAGAACATACTCATATGTTAAACCACATCCTTTCCTTTGACAATTGTATGATAGCAGTTGCTAAGCAAACACAAAAAGAAAAAGTAGAAGAAAGAGAAGGAGCAATTTACAAATTTTGTATTAGAAATAACTGACTTACCAATAATGCCAACAACAAGTTCTCTCCTTTGGTCATCTTGTCCAACAAGCAAAGAGTAATCCATAATGAGATTACTTGCCAGGAACTGAGAATCACTGGCAATGGCTTGGCTTAGAACAACTTTGGAGTGGGGTCGGATATAAAGAGGAGAGCCAACACTCACTAAATAAAAAAAGATAAATATTTAAAAAATTTCATAAAAATTTCAAAATGTGTTATAGTATCAGCATAAATATAGCTCAATAGTCAGCTATGATTGATTGATTTTAATGTATGTCAACCCATCTAGGGTTATTTTATACCTAGATATCAAGTGCAACTGTAAACAGTGTTTTCAATAACCAACCCCTTAGGCAAAATTCAAATAACTGAATGAGCCTCACATATTCAAGTTCCTTTTGTTTCTACCATTTCTGTTGAGTATGTGATGGTTTGGACTGGTTTCTTTGTTTAATGGCATATCAACCTTTATGA
Source organism: Sepioteuthis lessoniana (assembly GCA_963585895.1). Classification (NCBI taxonomy): domain Eukaryota; kingdom Metazoa; phylum Mollusca; class Cephalopoda; order Myopsida; family Loliginidae; genus Sepioteuthis; species Sepioteuthis lessoniana. Next base: position 30,914,177 of record OY757920.1, read on the forward strand.
GCTATTCAATGTTAAAATTTTCCTTATAGATCAGTAGTGATGTTATTTAACCTATAGCTAGAGGGATAAGGGGTTTCATACCTTTCCCAAGGGTATTAGTCCAAAAGTGAATGAACTGGAGTTCAAACTTGCTTACTTTGAGGCTGCAGTCTAGCACTTTAGCCATTACATCATGGTGTTTCCTCGTTTGTATTTGAACTCTAATTGTTCAGATAATAGATGCATAATAATTGTACATATCTAAACTATAAATGATATTTGAGATAAATCAATGCTAATGTATATTTCTAAATTTGGTGAATGATACATGAATCTATCAAAAATAAAATAAAATAAAATTCTTAAATGGAAAATTTGGTTTTATGAAAGAAGTAGCTCACTTTTGTAGATAAATATATTCATCTTTTTTTTAGAAAAAATTTTAGTAAACTTTTTAGGTGGGTGGTTTGATTTACAATAAGCCAGTTCAGATAAGGTCAAGGTTAAAAACAACACTATCAAAACCAAGTATGATAAAAAAAATCCATCAATAAAATATTTGCATATTAAGAAAATGGAAACAGATAATTAAAAAAATAAGATCCAAAATATATAATAAAACAGTAATTGATTTTCAATTTCTGATGTGTGCTTTTTGTTCTTTTTTAATAGATGATTTTTTTAAAGCAAAATATGCAAATCAGCTAACTTATTAGGAAAAAACTTGCTAACTTTGTCAAGTTTTGTAGCAGGCTACACAGAAACAAGATTGATTGATTGATCTTAATGGCATGCTTACATGCCTAGGATTATTTTATGCCAATAGGTTAGGGAATTGCATACACTGTATGTTTATATTCAAATATGAGTAATTGTTTCTTTAGAGCTTTCTGCACACAATTATAAGTTATCAAGCATTCCTATCTAATAGAAGTCATTTTTAGACATAACCAGAGCTTCACCATCAGATACAGTTTAATGATATGCCCAAGACACTTCTTTTTGAGGTGTCTTATTCCTTCACAGGGGATACAGTCAGTATATTTTAAAGCCTTGTTGATGGGGTGGAAAACAAGTTTGAAGCAATAGTTTTGGTGACAGTTTTATATATAACCCAGACAAACTAACAGACACAACAGTTTATTACATATAAATATACCTTGTAGAAAATTCTGATCCAGTAAAACAACTTCCTCCTCCTGTTTACCTGCAGTGTTGACTAAACGATTTCTGTCAGATCCTTTCAGATCAAATGTCTACAAAGAGAACAATAAGAAAATAGTCAGGAAGTCATTTGCTTACAATATATATGAAAAGACTAAGCTGAAGAATTGGTAAGATTTGTATAAGTAATACAGTTCACTAACCTGTGAGACTTTACGGTTGTACAACAGGTTCTCCATCACAAGCAAGTCTTGCTTCATTGCTGAATTAGTCTGATTATTACGAAAACCAATGGTGTAAACACCCAAAATTTTGGCTAAAACAGTAGGTCTCTGAAATAAATATTTATAAAAGTAAATTTGATTTTTGTTTTCTTTTAATGAAAAAATTTTAGCTAAAAATAGGTCTCAGAAATAAATATTTATAAAAGTAAAATTTTAAAAAATCTTTTAAAACTGAATCTTTTGTTTTTTATTAAATTTTTTTTTTTTTAATTACAAGAGTAAATAACAAGCATGTATAATTTCAAATCTAGAACCAACAACAGCCTTTTCTTTCTACTAGAAAAACAACCTATGAGCCCACTGTTTTCCTGTTGTAAAAGTAGTCCAAGATGATATTGATGCATCTAGTAAGGGGATTAATAATATCAAGTACATATTTTTTGCCAGGAGTATATATTTACACACAAACATAAGAATTTTAGTAATATAGATATTGATAACCTGACAATACATCCCCATAGTTACTAAAATTTGCTTTAAAAGGTTCATTTATTTTCTTAATAATATTTTTTCAATAGTTTTTTTTTTGTTATGTTTTTTCCTCATTTTTAAGTTCCTTCTTCCTGTGAGCCATTATGACCCTTATTAAACTTATACATTTAATACTTAGAATGTAATTCTAGCAGAACATAATCTTCTTTCAAGAACATTGCTTACCACATTCTTAAATGTGTTCAAGAAATAATATTTGTTATTGCCTAATAAAATCTACTGCCAAAACAACAGTCGCTGGTTCAATAGTGGCTGATCATATTGAGAACTTATAAGTTGCAATTTATTTAAAAAGGTTTGTAAATATTTAACTTAAAACTGTCAATTTAAAAATCAAATGAAGTAATTTTTTCTAAATTTCCCAAACACAAAAAGAGAATATTAATAGTACACAATAAAATCTAAATGGTGTAGAAAGACTGGAAATCATTATATATTTGATTCATGTAAAAGTGAAAGTAATTAGCAATCTGAAAGATTTATAGTTTGAGCACCATTAGGACAGGACACTGAAGAGAGTCAAAAATGAAGAAGTTAAAAGAAAGGTTGTTTTGTTTTTTGGGTGTTTTTTAATCAAAATCAAAGAGTTCCTATTCTCACCTGCTCAAGATATGCTTTAGTAATGTACTGAAAATAATTTGGAGCAAACACCTGGAATGATTCTGCTTCTACACCAGACATCTGTTTCAGAATAAAGCGATTATCTGCAAAAGTAAATATTGAGACATAAACAAGTATAAGACATCTTCATTAACAGATCTGGGTTTTTTCCCACTATAAAGGCCAAATTCTGCATATATAAATTACTCAACATATACATCAATGTAAATCTGACATATCATTAAAGTAACTATAATGAAGGCAGTCTTAGTTCAGAATGAAATACAAACAGCCTGGTCCAGGATTTGAACTCTTGTCCCCAATTCCATTTCCTATAATGATGACCATTACTTCTCAAAAGGTGTATTGACCAAACTCTTCTGCCACATGCAATAAATGATAAAGAGTCCATTTTTTAAGAGGAATACAACTGGTTTAAATTTAATTTTCCTAGATTAGTAACTATACCAAAATTAATATTCTTTTATGTAAAGTCAAAAAACCTTGCAATATCTAATTCAAGATAAAATTTTAAAAACACCTATGCACAAAATACATTTAATTACAGAAATTTGAAAATATTTTTTTCTCAAATTTCAATTCAAAATATTCATTCCATCTTTTTATTTAAACCAAGAGGAAGGCTGTTTAATATGAATGATTAAGCAGGCTTAAATATGTTTAGAACATAATTATACATTTCAAGCCTATAAGAATATACCACTTACTTAAAGAAAAATGTAGATATATAACTTACCACAGGTTTTTGAGAAGGCTGATCTGGATTTACCTCCCTTCGCTGACCAATGCTTACAATGGTTGAGAGAACGGATAAAACTGTAAAGATTTACATATATTCAAGTGAATATAAAATACATTTGAAAATAATTTCTAAATCTAGATAATGCTTACAATATCAATAATAAAAATGATCATATTTGATCTTTATTTTGAAACTGGATCAGACAAAGATTTGGTCATTATTTCAAAAATAGATCTGAACTGATTTCATCTTTATTTCAGGATTAGGTTAGAATAGATTTAATCTTTAATTCAGCATTAGATCAGAACAGAGTTGATCTTGATTCTAAAATTCGATCAGAACCGAGTAATATTCCATAGTTTATTGATGTATTTATTTGGAAAATATATTAGGTTATCTATCCTTACTATATAAGTTTTTTAGATATCTAAATATTCTCAGTTCTTTTCAATAAGGGATTTGAAAGAGATTAATGGTTTATTAAAAAGTGTACAAATACAAAAACCATTCAGGGTAATTTTATCAGTTTCACTTTTTATTAAGTTCTTGTGAGAAACTTTCAGAAAAAGTATTAACTTACACATCTTCTCCTGCAGGGAATATGAGCGTGCGTAACTGCCTAAATTGTTCAGCAAAATGCACCCGGCAGTAAAAACGAGATGAGGAATCACAAAATTCTGCCAAAGGGAAAAAAGAAATCAATTACAATTTATAGGATTTCCATTACAACTAAATAGATAGACCACAATACCTAATATATTTTTTGCATTGATAAATACAGAGTAAGCAAACAAAATTTTCTTTTTGCTACTCCAAGTGAAACTACAATCTAAACAACAAAAGTTAATGATAAAGAAATAGATTAAACATCTGTTATATTTTTTCTTACATTGTTACATTTGATTTTTCAAAAAGTAAATTGGATGATAAAAGATTTGCTTGAGGGGGTGGTCATCATATCTAATAGGTAAAAAGTGAAAATTAAGAATGATAAGTCAATAATATTTCAAGTTGGTTGGTTGGTTTGTTTGTTTGTTTGTTTTACCACATGTCAGTGCCTGTCAAATCATTTCAAATCAGTTTAAGAATTAATCTCAGTTATATATGATATGAAAATGTGCCTTCACAATCATTTTAACCAGATAAACACTTCATTATCACAAACTGATCTATCTGACCCAAAGATAGGATGCGAACAGGTAATACTCTTTACAAGTCTGTATTTACCAAACCCCTCCACCACAAATAGGATATGAAACATGAGCTATTTTTAAGCAAACCTGGTTTTAATTCAGTTTTCTTTCTTCTAAACTGGTTGCATAAAGAACCATTTACTCATAGCTAGAGGGTAGAACAGATGGATCTGCACCTTTTCCAAGGGCATTAATATGAAGTGAAATGCAAACAGCTCATCCAGGATTTGAACTCAGATTGTTGATTCCATTTTTATGACGATAACCGTTACATCAAATTCGCCTTGGCTATCAATCTTTACTCAGTGGACTAGCCCAAGAAATAACAAGGTGACATGAACATGAAATTATAATAAAGACCAACTGAGTAAGAAGGGGGAAATTCTTATAAGAGATAAATTGGCTGAGTGAAGCTAAGTACAATGCATCTAATTTCAAACAAGCTGTGTGCTATTTGATTTAAAAACAAGCCAGAGCAAACAAGAACAGTTATGAAATAATAGCCAAAAAGAAATCAAAAATCATGTTTTCTATAAGGTTGGCTGGTTGGTTGTGTTGTATAGTATATCAATCCTTATTTAATGCCAAATTCTGTTTATTCATATAAGATTTGTAAATGAATATTTTTGTAGGTAACATTATTCTTATATGACCCAGATCTCATTTGTTTGCACACAGTTTAATGGTTTCAAGTATTGCTATCTAACACTGATAATTCTATTTGTAATTAATCATTTGTTTGTAGAAAGTTAAATGGCTCCAATCATTGCAATGTAATACTAATAATCAATTGAACAACAGTCATTTGTTTGCACACAGTTAAATTGTCTCAAGTTTAGAAAATGATTAAATGCAGGGTGTGGTAAAAGTAATATTCCTATATATTTAAGATAGAAGCTGCTTCTCTTCAATATGTGTTTTCTGATATCTTATTTATTTGTCTGTTTCTTTAAAAGGATCACCTCAATTTCATGCTTCAGTCCAGAGGAAATGCATGTCAAAGGGAAGCAACTTATATGTAGTTATTCCATTCTATTTGAACATTTTGCTAAATACAGATAATATAAATGTTACTTTTGCCATACACTATAGACCCATTCCATGTCACGTGTGTTACAGTTCAGAAGGGTTTTCAGTGATAAAATTTATTTAAAATCGCCCTTATAATACTGTATTCTCTTTCTTTTTTTTTTTTTTGGCTTGTATAGTCTTAAGGCATTACTCTTTCATGTAATACATAAAAAAAACCATACCTATGACCATTTTTTAATAATAGTCTTGTTTCTAGCGTCACATGCATTACATTTGGACGTGAAGGATATTTTAAACATTTTTAAACAATATATTAACTCTGCAAATTGTGCCTTTATTCTTTTATAAAAATGGGTTTTTCTAAATTTTTATGGAGTCTTCTAATTATTACAATAGTTCTTTTGTAAATTTTTATTCATTGAACCCCTGAGAATTAAGATATTTGTTGTCACATGCGTATACATGTGAAATCTCACTGATTTCCAAAGCTCAGTGAAGTAGGAAAATACTCAAATTTGGCAACCAATCAGAATAAAAAAATTTTCTTAATCTTAGTTTTTGTCCTGAGAGAATTGGTCATTTGGTTTGGACAGTACCGTCCCTTAAAGTTCAGGCTCCATAGCATAAACAATTTTCATTGAAAAGATTTCAAACCTGCACAGATTAGTGTAAAAACCTTTCTTTTTTTTTCATATATGTATCATAAAAATATATAAAGTAGTTTTTTTGAAAACTGTTTGAACGCACACATATATATAATAATTTTGGAGTAGTAATTTTTCGGACAGTGTTCATTTTTTAAGCAGCAGCAATAACCCACAAGGCCAGTTTAGTTTTCCATATGGTTGATAAAGAAAATTATTTTCTCAACCCATGAATATTTTAACTTGTGATGAGAAGAAAAATTAAATATTTTAATTATTTGTTTATCTTGTTGTCAATGGAATTTTTTTAAAGCTTCTATAATTTATTTTTAACATTTAGACAAGGACCTATTTGAAATAAAAACATTTCATATCAACAAAGCTGAAAACTACTGGTTGCCAAATGCTGCTGTTTGAAGTTATCAGCAAATAAAACACTTTTTTGTTTTAAGTTGTTCTATCATCTCCTACCTCACACATTTTTCTTTCAGTAACAATGTCTTAAGTTTAAGAAAGTGTAATGTGTTTCAAGGAAAAAAAAAACTAAAAATATTTTATCATTGTTTATCATTTTTATGAATCATTAGATTTTGTATCAAAACTTCTTACTGATATCAAAGGGTTAGACATATTTTTATTTCTAAGTAATTGTAAGTGATAAATTGAATGTTAAGTGACTAGCTTTTTAAGTTAGAATAGAAAGTCTTTGACTTTATAGCTATTTTTTTCCATATCCAAAAAATTGTCTGTTAATTCAGTTTTCAGATGGAAACCCCAAGTGTGAAAAAAAACATCTGCTGAAAGAATGAGAGCTCTAAGGAAACAAAGGAAAGAAGTGGGTACATCTTTTCAAGAACAAGAAAATGCCAGGATTTCAGCCCTTCGAAAAAGTCAGCGAGAAACAATGAATATAGATCAACTAAAAGAACACCGTAAAAAAGTTGCTGAACGTGTCCGTCTCTTTCAATTACGTAAAATGCTAAGACAGCAAGAAATCATTGAGTCACTCCCTGTAAAATCAGGCAAAGGGTTCAAGACACCTCAATCATTGGGAAAAGCAATCTGAAAATTAGATAATAACTTGCCTAAGTCACCTACAAAACAAAGGGCCTTGTTAATGGTTTAGCCAAGCGGGTAGGACTGGAATTGAGACCAAAAATCATACATAACCATTGATTTACAGAAGAGAACAAAAAGTTGATAACAGACTTTTATGTAAATACAGATGTTGTGTATACCATGCCTAGAATGCAAGATGATGGAATTGTTGATGGAATTGGTGGCTCAGCCAAATCTCTAGTGAGAAAAAGAGTCATGAATCAAGGCAAAAATGCTGCAATTGTACAAAACTCTGCTGATTTTTACAAAGTAGCAAAAGATGACATGAAGGGAGTAACTGTTCTTCATATAAATGAAGGACAAATTTCAGAGTTGATAAAAGAAAAGAAACCTCGGGAAAATATCAAAGATGCCTCAGGCATCAGTAAGATGCATGTTATTAGTTGTTGTGATGGTTCGACTATAGACAAATTTAAGTAAGCATCCATCATCAACTATTGTATATAAAGATGAGGATGTGGACAGAAGCGAGAAACTCAATGTAGGTGATTAGGCCTTAGTCTCTTATGATGGGAAAAAATTCCCTGGTGAAATTGTTTCAATTATAGATACTGATATAGAAGTATCAGTAATGAAGTATTCCAGAAAAGGCAAATGGTACTGGCCAGATAAAACTGATATAATTGCATACCGACCTGAGAATGTGATCGGAAAACTGAGTCCACCAGTTCCAGTAGGAATGGTAGATATTTGGAGAAATCAGGATGTGCTTTATCATTTTCAACCTGAAATTTTTCAATAAATAAATCTATTTTATAGCATTGTATGAGTATGTTATTTATTATGTTGAAATCCATTGATTACTGAAGGTTTTGAAGTGATATTTTGTGTTACACAAATTCAAAGTGTTCTTTCAAGAAGAAAAAATAGCTAGATTTTTTTTTTGCTATTATTTTGTTTGCAGTAATATACTAGCTTATAAACAGAAAGGATTTTTTCCTCAGAGGTTTTATTGAAGAATGAGAAAAAAAATGTTGATTAAGCGTCACGTGTGTTACATGAACACAGGGCTAACTTTATGAAATTTTCATGTAAAAATGATTAACAACAGAAACTCAGGACCTCAATCATTTTGAAATCTATATATGTATCAATCATAAAAATATAATTAAACATAATTCTATGTTATTTATTAGTCAAAATGAATGCCTGAAAAATAGGCAATTCTTTCATTTTCTGACTTCAATAAATAGCCAATGTTTATAGCCTCAGCACAGACAACACAGAAAAGATCAGAATTGGAATTTTTTATTTTTTTGTAGTTTAGGGTGTTGTCTTTCAGAAAAAAACATAACAGTGCTAGAAAATATTGGATTTAAAATTCTCTGGTTTTGGAGCACTTTCAATGGAATGAGCCTATATTAGAAAATGCATGTCAAAGGAAAGCAACTTTCCTTCTATCTTAAAAATATATAGGAGTCTTACCCTGCACCCTGTATTTCTATTTGATCCATGGATGGAACCCAAACAGGTAGTACCAATCCAGGTCAGAGTAGACCTGGGAGTAATGGCACAAAGGGTATTACTTATCAGCAGAGATGCAGTCAGCATATTCTACAGCACAAGCAGATTGGGCTACTTTTTTTTATGATAATATTTTTTATTAATAGAAAATTAACAGCATTGAACAACATTTTCTAAAATCATAGCTAGTAAAAAAAATTTTTTCTTTTACTTACGAATCTCAATGTGAGGATTGATAGCTTGTTTTCGAGGTTGCTTAGCTTTTTCACTGTCAGCTTGTGGCATAACATTTCCATCATTGACATCTGGAGAAAAGAAGGAAAAATAATATATATAATAAAAAGAAAGTATTGCTTAAACCAAAAGAAAAAAAAGGAAGAATTCAATGATTCATTTGAAGAATTTCTGGTCTTATATCAGTCAAACATATCAAATTTTATATGACTTAATTATAAAAGGCATAGATCAAGAAAGACAAGCCTACTTTTAGACTAGAATTGGATTCTATGTAAATATCAACCTGGTTTTCTTATGGAACCAACAAATTTACAAAGTATGACATACATTCAAACCACGAGATATTTTCAAAGTTGCTTTCAGAGGGTTCAAAGCAAAATTATAGCAAAACTAAACAAATAGCAAGAATTATAAAAATTAAAAAAAAAAAAAAACAATTTTTAAAAACTATACCATAACCTTGAAAAAATATCATTTATGTTTGGGGGTTTTCTTCTAGTTTTCAACAAAGTTATCTTTAAAACAAACAAATGATGAAACATTACTTCAGTAAAATATTTTTTTAAAAAACAGATTTTGATGAGAGAAAATTAAAAGTGGATGAATATTTCTTTATCAAAATAAAAACAATCATTTGTACAAAAAAGGTAACATGAACTCATAACAACTCATACACACACACACACACACATATATATATATATATATATATATATATATATATATAAACACACACACAAAGGTTGTTCAAATAGTTCTAAGCCTCACCAAGAAAGAAAAGCCATAGCTGAACATTTTTTGTTACAGCAACACACTACCACTTTTTATAAAACAAGGAAAACTAATTCAGAGTTCAGTCTTAATTTCTGTACAGGTGAGAGGTGTGCAACAAATTTAAAATCTGGGTGACCCTTAGAACTTTTTGAATAAACCTCTTTGACACATGCACATACACACACACATATATTTATAATGTGAAACGGTTTTAAGAATATCATAATATAGAAGAGAGTCAGCTGAAAAGTTAATAAGCTGTTCAAGATACTTTCATGGAATGTGATCAAATGGGGCTTATTTTTTAACATAGTCCACCTTGTAGTCCACACATTTCATCCATCAGTATTATCATGGTATGATCACATTCATCAAAAAAAGTCATCAACACTAGATATGACATCATCATATGAACTTTTCAGCCAACTTTCCTATGTAGGTATGTATGTATATGTACATAGTTCTCAAAAGTAATCAATTTCTAACATTTAAACTTTAAATTACAGATATTGCAATATTATTTTATTCTGCTGAAGAGAACAAATGACAATGAAACATATATATATACATATATATATAAATGAATGTGTGGGTTGGGTATATGGATGGACATGCACAAATGCAGAGTGGTTTAAAAGCATTCTTGCATTCTTAAATTTCTTAATGAATTCAATTTACAATTCCTGTTAAATTATAATAATAGCAATTACAAAAGTTACATTTTCAGTTTACTAGAATGAAGATTTTAATGAAAAATCTGAGAAATAGGGAAATACTTACTACATGTACAATACACATAATGTAGATAAAATTCTTTTTTTGAGAGGCATATGTGTCTATGTGTACATATTTATGATACTAAAATAAGTAACTTTTTTTTTAAAAATTTTAAATAAATTGGTCATTAAACAGATCATATTAATTTTGATTTTCTAGTTCTAGAATTTACCACTGATGAAATTGTAATTAAGTAAAATAGTACATGAATTCTATTCCAAGATTTTATTGTGTGTGTGTGTGTGTGCGCGCATTTAAAAAAGAAAGAAGACTGAAGCTGCATTCCAGTGAGTTTTGGATAGGTCAAAGCACCTCTGAAACTGGTCTTGATATGATTTGAGCTACATCATCATATCTTTTAATATCTTCCATATCATCAAATCTTAGCCATGAGATGAATTTTCAGTTTAAGAAAGAAGAAAACATTGCACTGAGCTAGATCTGGAAAGTATGGAGGATACAGTACTTACAAATTCCTGTATTACACCAAAAAAATTTATATCAGAAAATATCAAGACTGGCTTCATAAATTTTTTTTTTTTTTTTACATCAGTCATCACTTTATTTTACAAGTTACTCAGCTGTACACATATCCTCATTTAAATCTTAAATCTTTAAAAATTCAAAGCTTCAGTTTCCATACATTTTCATTACAGTATCTATGCTTGTAAACACTATATATATATATATATTTATGAGAATATTACTTATATAAAATTGTGATCAAATAAAGACAAATTATGGAAATCAATCAGCACATTTTAGCAACAGCATTCAAAATAAGAAAATTATATAATTCATCAATATATATATAAGTAAAGTTGGTGACCTTAGTCAAGGGTGACCCGAAGGCTCCCTTTTCAATAGATACTACACCGAAGAGTAGGGAAGAGTGCTACTCCTTTCCCTTGATTGCTCCACTTTACCCTTGATCCCTACCTTATATTGCTGAGTGTTAAACAAGGCAGCACCAAGTACCATTTTTGTGTCTTTAGTATGACCCGACCTGGGATTGAACCCCGGTCTCCCGGATCATTGGTGAATGCAATAGTGCAACTAAAGTTTGAACTTGCTTACTACTATGTCACAGTCCAGTTTATAAGCCACTGCACCACAAAGACCCCCCCCCACTAGTATTATCAATTAACTTCCTAATTCTAGTTCTTTTTTTTTTCTTTCACAACTCACTAAAGTCATGATTTATAAAACAGCAAGGAACAGTGTTCATCACAAACAAAAATCAATAAGCTCCTCATGTGACTTTAACTCACAGCCCTTCTACCAAAAAGCTTAGTGCCATATACAATCTGTTTTACGAGCTCAATTACTAGTCCATAGATGGCACCATAGAAATTCAAATAACATCTATTAAGCCACTCAACACCCATGACTTCAATTAGTTGTACCATATTTATTATTATTATTATTATTATTATTATTATTATTTTACATACGAGTTTACTTTTAAAATTATTTTTAGATGAAACTTTGGCATTTTTAATTAAAGTTTATGATTATCAATAATTTTGACTAGTATCATCATCCTTGATTTTTCTTAATTCTACTTGTTTTTCCTCTTGTAAAAGTGACAACCCACATGAGTTGTGATAAAAAGACACTAAAATTAAAATTCAGGATAATACAAATCAAAGTTACTTTTCTGAAAAAGGAAAAATTAATAGTTTTCTTTTGATTTTTTTTAATCTATTAAGATATCTATTAACACTAATAAAGGATATACAATGATATTTAACAAACAATAGTGAATCTATTAGCATGAAACTATTCAATAGAGTAGTTATTTGCATCAATATACAATTTGAATACAAAGAATGATACTGATTTTGTACAATTATATTTTTAGTACTGTTTTATTTTATATATATATATATATATATATATACACACACACACACAGAGTCTTGTAGCAGTTTTAAAATTAAATAATTCACATTATACAAATGATTTAGTAAAAACCACATGAAACCTAAACTCTTATTCTTGGTGTACTTTTTAACATCACTGCCATCATTGTTGATACATTTTTCAAGTTGTCTTGCAAATCCTCTTAATATATTCCATAATTGAAGTACTTATTGCTTGAATTACTAAAAACAGGTGGCACGATGGTTAAAGTACTGGACTGGAGCCTCAAAGTAAGCAAGTTTGAACTCCAGTCACACTATTACATTCACTTTAGGACCCTTAGGAAAGGTAGGAACACACTTATCCCCACTAGGCATACTATTTCCCAAAGACTTAATGAAATAAACTTGAACAGTTGAGTAGCTTCAACAAAGCCTTACATTTCTAAAAAGAACAAAATGAATCGATTGAAATTTGCCTCTGAACATGTCATTGCAGGATTGTGATCATTTCAGTGATGAGTCAAAGTTTAACCTGTTTGGTAGTGATGGGAATTATTCATATGTGATTAAGCACTTCTGCTTCCCTAGGAGTACAAAATGGTGACATCATTTACGTTGGAAAATTGAGAATGCAGGAGCATCAGTTAAGTTATTTGGAAGGATTTCAGTTAACAGAATAAAGAAAGGAAAAAAAAAGAAATCATGAAAAGTAGAGAGCAAAGAGAGAATAAACTAGAAGGAAAGAGAAATAGAAAAAAAGAATACAAAGTGATGTAGAGAAGACTGGTGTTAAAATAAAAGAGTAAAAAGTAAATGAAAGAGCAAAAGAGAAAGTGAGAGAAAGTACAGCAGTCTATTTAATTTTTCTTTTTTACTTTAATGGTTGATTGATTTTAGTGGCATGTCAACCCATCTAAGGTCATCTTATGCCTAATGGTTAGGGAATCATGTTCATTGTACATCCACATTTTTTGGGTACTTGGTTAAGAGATTTTTTGCAGGAAGTGGGTGTGCACACTATAGAATACAAATGATTTTTAAATAGATCTGTTTGACCCATATATAGGACTTTAACACATACTACTACTACAGGTCAGAGTAGACCTGAGAGTAATGGCAATGAATAGGTACTCCAATGTCTCCAGGATACCCCTTTTTGGGGGATGAGGAGGTTTTACTCTTCAGCAGGGTATACAGTTAACATTATTTTTGCTTCAAGCACCATCAAACAATATTTCATGTTACCATAAAATAATTTCTCATCACTTTGTAGTAAAACCAGGTTGCATGATAAATAAAGATGCATTGTGTATATATATATATATATATATTACACACACATACAATAAAAGATTTAGTACAATAATCACTTAAATATTATGTTTAAGTTAAGCTGGTTGATTTTACAACATACCAATCCTTGCTGGGTTATTTAATGCCTAAGTAAATCTTTTTGTTTTGCAACCAATTATATTGTTTCATGTAACTAATAATAATATTCATTTTCAAGCAATTATAGCTTAATATAACTTTTCTTAATATAAATAACTCACGTGCAGTTATATAGTTTCAAGTATTCCTTATACTAATAATTTCCAAATAGATCTATTTGAACTATAAAAGAAGTACTACAAGTTAAAATTAGAGTGGATGCCAATGAATAGGTGACCCCACACTCCCAGTAATTGGAGCTTCATCACTGGATGCAGTCTAGTTTCATACCCAGAATATATTAATATGGTGATATTTTGGTAGAAGAGTAAATATTTGAATGAATAGTACAATATGTGCAAAAACAACTTGTAAATACAATAAGTAGAAATTATCTTAAATCTAAATGAATCATGCAAGCATTGTAGATAAAATCAATTCCAATTGATATAAACATTTCTTCTTTTTTTTTCAATAATCTCTTTAGTATTTATTATAAGTACATTTGAAACTAGATGATTTATTATAGATAAAGTAAAATCATTTAAAATCATTTTCATATTTGCAAGAAGATAAATTTTAATCAAGATAAAACAAGACAATGTCATAAAGAAACATTGATTGGTTGTATAGCATGTCAACTCTTGAATTATTTAATGCCTAAGTCAGTCTATTTTTTACCAAGCAATTATATGATTTCAAGTAACTATTCCTATTTAGTAATTCTTTGTAAACAGTTGCTTCAATTAGCTATTCTTAATTTGTAGATAATTATATGATTTCAAGTATTCCTATCCAATACTAATAATTTGCAAACAATTATATATGTTCGGTTCACTATTCCTGTCAAATTACAATATCAATGTTTTAAGAACTGATATAATAATAAAGTTCAACTGTTTTAAATAGATAAATACTTCATACTTAGCTTTCAGAACAAATTTAGTTTAAAATCATTTTAAACATTATCTCAAACAGATCAATTTGATTCATTGATGGGACCCAAACTACTCTAGGTTATAGTGTACCCTGGAATGATGACACCAAAATCCCTTAAAAAAAAAAAGATTTACATCTCAGCCTAATAAATCTTGAATAAAACAGACACATTAACAGATTCATTAATTCTTCAAAATGTAAAATACATTCTGTCTGATTTACACCTGAAGATGCACATCAAGAACAATGAGTTAATGAATTAGCAAATTATGGGTCATCTGTAGATTTTTCCAATTTCTTTTGTTACTCAGACTCAAGGGATTTTTTAGAATAAATATCAACAAAGCATAAGTTATTGTATAAAAGTGATTTCTTAGATATTTCCAATATACAAGAGAGAATCAGTTAATGCATAGTCCAATAAGTTGTTAATAGCTGAAATTTTCAGTCTATAAAGTTGGATCTATGTGATTAATATTTACCACTGAATTGAATGCATTGACAAGCAATTATATTATTGTATATAAAGAAATTTGATATGGTCTAACATCTAGTTTTTGGCAGAATTTTAATCTGAATAATTCATTTTATGATATTTAATGTAAGTGATCAATATTCCCTACAAGAAAAGAGATTATGTTGAAAAATAAATATTTGTATAAGATAGATGTTCTTTTTTGTCATTAAGCTCTGAACTAGTTATGTTACATATACATGTCACTTAGATCCAATAGATTAGCTTTCTAGCTTTCAAATTATTTGAAAAAACATTTTCCAAGAATTCAGGTGTATAGTATTTTTATTTCAAACAGATTTATTTAAAAACATCATCATGCTGATTATTCATAAGACTTTTTTTCCTTTGAGTGAAATGAGGATGAAATTCAAAAATAAAATGACAGTTACAAATAGAAAAATGATAACTAAAACATTTAAAAATAAGCAATTATTAAGTCAATAAATTGTGAAAGGAACACGAAAACCAAATAAACTGATGCACAAAATTGTGATGTGATATGATTAGTAAAATACTTGAAGAAATTAAAGGAAACACTAAAAAGCATTCACATAATACATTAGTACATAAATATCCAGGGAAAGGAGTAGCGCCCTACCCTACACCTTGGTCTAGTAGCTATCGAAAAGGGAGCCTTCGGATCACCCTCGACTATGGTCGCCTACTTTACTTTTACTTACTTACATAAATATACCCCCCACCCCACCCATAAATAAGCAATACTAGTACAATTCATTATTTGTGGTCAAAGTTGTAATTGAGGTTTATAAATAAAACTAAGCACAGAAAAAGTTACTTGAACTCAATGTACATTCATGTAAAAAATGTATAGTGTTCAATACATGCAATAATATAGTAGCAAATTATGAGTCATATGTCGATTTTCCAATTTCTTTTATTGCCCAGATTTTCCTTGCTGCTAACTAGATTGGGTCTACATGGCCTCAGTAGGGTCAGTTGCAGCTACAGTTCCGTATGAAGTACTTTAAAATCATGGACTCTGTTTCATGACATTTTAAAATTCAGTTTTAAACATTTAGCATCTTTATGCAATTAATTTTTATTTAAAACAAACAGGAAAACTTCAAAGTTCTTTAAAATGATGTTCTAAGTTTTAAATATGATGTATGTTATTTTTTTCTGTCTCCTCTCTTTCTGTCAGTTTTACTCTATCCTCCAACTCCCTTTTTATTATTTTCTTCTATTTCAGTGTCTACCTCTCACTTTTTACAGTCAGCAGTCAACCTAGTAGAATTCAGAAATTCCTGTCCATGGGTTCAAATACCCTTCTTTCTTTGTTTCAGGTGGATGTTTTGCTTTTTATAGTTATTTTGATAGCAATCTTTATTGTAGGTAAGTTTTATCAAAGACTTAGGACAAAATTTGTTTTAGGTTAAAGCGTATATAGACTTCAGCACAAATTTTTCCCCCAAGTTCTTTCAATCATTATTGATTGTTTTCAAGGTAAAGTTGAAATGCTATTATACTTTAATGTTTTTTTTTCCATACCACATTTGTCACATTAAAAATTACAATTCATATTTAATAGTAAATAATTACATTGCATGCACTCAGTTTGCAATAATATATAATTTGATCTGAATATTTATTTTTTATTAAATGTATTTAGTATACTCATTCCTTCAGCAATTGTTACATTAAAAATTTTAATTCCCATTTTGTAGTAAAGATTGCATGTAAACTCTTTTATGGTCAATGATCCATAATGATACTAATGTTTCTATTTAGGAAGGAGTGAACATTTCAAAAAAGCATTTCATATCTATCTCTATTATACTAAGAATTTGGATGATTAAATAATTCAATTCAAATAGAAACCCTACAAAATTATCATTCAATTGCCAATTGGAATGGAAATTTCTTCATTCTCTAAGAGTATTTTAAGTATATTGCTCTAATGAAAATCTCAATACTGTTTTTGCTGGGTTATGCTTAAATACATAAAAAACTGATGATATTTTTTTTTTTAGTTATACTGTCATATTCCTGTTAGCACACAGCTAGTTCATCAAACAGGATTGTTCACTAACTCCTTTGCAATTTGAAGTGGTTAGATGTGATATAAGGTCAGGATGAGTTCAAGGAGCTTCTCACAAACAAGAGAGAAGTAACAAAAATTATCCAGCCTTCCATTTTACAAGGTACTTCAAGTAACAATAAACTGACCCTATTCCTTTTAGTTGAAGTGGGTAAGTACTGCCTTCAAAGGACTAGACACAATTTATTCTTCAGTCCATGTACTAATAGGAATATAACAAAGATCCTTGGGTTATTTACCAAATATTGATAAAAATAAAAATGAATTAATACAGAGAGAAAGAAATGTATTTAGTTGTAGATGGCATCAAAAAAAATCTTAAATATTGATGTTATAAAGATAAATTTTAGACTAAATTATTAAGTGAAAAGGTTAAAGATATCAAAAATGAATACTTCAAGAAAAACAATAAATTAGACTTGATTTTCAAATAAACAACAATTAGAATGAAAACATTACTTGCATGCATTGATCAAATGAAAGCATACACTACATACATCAACTAATAAGACATGCTAGATGCCATGACAAACAACTAGTCATTCAGTTGGAAATCAATAAATTGATTTTATGCATACACAAGTGTTATTCAATAAATAAGGTGAATTTTCCCTAAGGGGTTAGCAATAGGAAGCACCGATTACAATTGGAGTTTTTTTTTAAGAAATCAATAGTGATTTGTCCTTCCATATACCAGAAGACTGGCATATCACTTTTTTTACTAACCATTGCACCCAGAACTTATTCTTTGCTGAAGAGTCAGTGCATTTCCACTCATGGAATGTATTTTTGGTTTATTGTAACAAACCCAGGTTTAGTCGATTTGTAAACACTTTTTGATTAAAACATGTTTCTCCATACACAAGACACACTGTTCTATAAATTTCACATGGTTTGTACTTCTCAACCACCCAAAATTTGATGACAGACCATTATTCAAGCCTAGAGAACTGATTTGCTGTCATTTTGAATAACCTCAAAACAAATATTTTTGTGAGATTAGAATGATTTTTACTATAAACAAATTCCAAACAATGCAGAGTTTACAGTCATGGGGAAAAATCCTGGAAAAATAATGTTTTGGGTTTTTTTTTTTTAATTTTTCTTATTTATTGAATGATCCTTGTACAAACAGCATAATTTTACATATCCAGAGAGTTAAAGTTTAAAAAAACACTATCAAAACCAAGATGTCTCAATCTTTTAAAAGTAGATTCCTGAATATCAATCATTAGTCTTTCTAGATGATATATCAGCTACTATTAGTCAATTTTTGTGAGGAGGAAAATACACATATGGCATACTGAATAAACAGACTGGTAAATATTGATTGATAGAAGGTATGAATGGGAAAGAACAAACATGACACTGGTCTTTTGGTTACCTGCATATGACGCACAATCACATAGTGGGTTACACATAAATTTCCATGTTATCTAAGTTATTGCTGCAGACACCAAGATGCATACTTGTTCCTTTTAATCCACTGAAAAGATACTACCTGAGTGACTGATCTCTGAACATCAGTTAATTTGATTTGATTTTTAGCTCTAAAAAGCTAATTCATCTTTGTAAATTTTTCTTCACTAAATTTGATAAGCTTTATCTGCATAAATGTGAGATGGAGAAACATACAATGTTTTTTTATAAGAGCTGAACTCAGAATATGCTCATTTCACTCTAAACAGAAAGTAAATAATCTAATTCTAATATTTTCATATATAAGTCTATTTCAATTTCAACTAAATGATAAAAAACACAGTTCATGTTCTCTGATCAACTTATATACAAAGTTTACAAAAACTGTAAAGATTTTTTAAACATTCTTCTGCAAAAAAAGAGACTTTTGCTATGGTTGAGCCCATTATTAACAGATCCTGACTATATTTGCTTTCACATATTGGTAAAAAATCTGTATCAATGACATCTGCTATACACATTTTCAATATAATTACCAGTGTATTGTTTGTAACTTGAAGTATCATGTTTTTTTCTGGTATACAGAGAATGCTGATATGGCTTCTTTAGCCTGGACACCAGATAGTAAGTTAGGTAAAGAGTTAAAGTCTTAATCTCCCTGAGATAATCAGATTTAGATGTAGATATACAAAATATAAGTGATAGAGAATACTGTTCAATAAATCAAAAACCTGAAAAAAAATGTTGAAATTCTAAAAGATAATTATTTATTCATACAATAATGCATAAGAAAAATATGGAATGAACAGGAGATAATGTTGGTAATGATGGTTTGGCTGTGTTTTATGGCATATCAGTCCTTGTAGGTTATTCAATGCCATATCCTGTTTTACACACACACACATATATATATATATATATATATATATATAATTTGTAAATTAATAGTTCATAGGTAACATTTTTAAAAAGCCCAGAACTCAATTAATGCCACACAGTTAAATGGTTTCAAGTATGGTAAATGATTAAATAGTTCTATTTGACCCATAGATGGGACCCTAACAGGTACTACTACTCCAAGTCAGAGTTAACCTGGGAGTAATGGCAATGAAGGAATGCTCATATTCCTCAAAGCTCCAGGACTGGAGACTCATCATCAAACAGTTTATTGCCAGGACATAGTCTAAAGTCCCAACCAACTGGGCTGCTGCTAACTTTATGTTTCAGCAAATTATATAAAGAGTAATTAAACCAAATATTACTTAATATTAGAAAAACCAAGAAATAAAATTTTATCTAAAAGATTAAAACCTGGTTTAATTGAAAATCAAATTTTGAAATGTACAAAAGATACTCAAAAACATTATGTATAAATTAATACGTATACTAAACATATTTATTAAACTTTTGAATCATTCTATTCTATACATTTATAAGTAGATCTATTTCAGAAAAAAAATAAGAAATATGATAATATACAGGTTTAAACTTGTACAATTTATAAATATCATTAAAAACAAGAAAATTAATAGATATATTCCATTATGAATTTATTTCACCAGCCTATTAGCTGGCTCTTCAGATGGATTTGAGTAGAAATTTGTTTCTTTTTGACCAATATATACATATATATATATATATATATATATATACGAGGATCCTTAAATAAGTTTCCAGACTTTTTTCGTATGGGCACTTTTATTGATAGTCATCATCATCAAGTCGCGCCGCCTGCGCAGATATCCCTGACCGTCTCTCGCCATTTCTCCCTATCATTCATCGCCTCCGGCAGGTCTTCAGGGTTACATCCCGTGTCCTCACATAGCTGCTGTATGTAAGTTCGTGCTGGTTGTCCCACTCTTGCACATCCATGTGTGGGGGTCCACAGGAGTACATCGCTTATGAGCTCGTCCCCGCTTCTCCAGCAGTGTCCTGCGTGTCTGGTTCGTCGAACCTGTATAGTTTTTGTGATGGGGGGCAAGTGTCCGTATAGTTGGAGTCTCGTGGGGTGTTGTCGCCAGGACTTGTTTAATACTGCTCTCAACATTCTTGTATAATTTCCGTCCAGCCTCCTCTCCAGCCGCTTCGTAAGCGTCCATGTGGTGCATCCATATAGCAGTATCAACACAACCGCTGTCTGGAAGAAACTGCGTTTCAATTTATCAGTTAGGTCCGACTTCCATATGATCGAGAGCCTATCGATAGCTGTCCATGCCTTCGTCAGTCGTGTGTCGATGTCTTTCTATGTTGATGAGACGCTGCTTCCTAGGTAGGTGAATTTGTCGACTAGTTTCAGAGAGGCTCCGTCTAGTGTGGTAATGTTGCCCGTTTGGTTGTAACACATATATTCGGTTTTGTTTGCATTGACATGGAGGCCAATGCCAGCTGCGGCTCGTTCCAGACTGCGTGTACTATCAATAAGTTTGCCAGGATAGCCTGGCAAACTTATTGATAGTACACGCATGAAACTCTAGTCCCCTTCGAAGTAATCTCCTCCGGCTGCAATACACTTCTTGTACTGTTCCAACAACTTCTGGAAGGCCCCATCGAAGTCCTCTTCTGTGAGCATGCCAATGACCTTCGTCACAGCCTCTTTCATCTCCTCAATTATCTCATAACGACAGCCTTTGAGCTTAGGAAATAACCAAAAGTCACAGGGAAAAAGGTCTGGACGATGGGGAGAGTGACGAACTGTCTTGATGCCGATCTTGGTCAAATAGTCTGTGACAAGGATGGAGTTGTGGACTGGTGCATTGTCCTGCTGGAAATGCCACTGACCCAATTTGAAGAGTGCTGGCCTCTTCCGACGGAATCTCTTCCTAAACTCCCTTAAAACCTCAACATAGTAACCCTAACCCGTTGGCCAATAACTCTGGTGTATTGACTTCCTTACTCCTCCCACATCTCTCATCATCCCTCACAGACTCCCTGGCTTCCTTGAATCTCTTATGCCACTCAAAAACTGATGCTCGATTCATGCAAGATGCTCCAAAAGCAGTCTGAAGCATTCCATACGTTTCTGTGGCATTTTTTCCAAGGTTAAAACAGAATTTTATTGCATATCATTCTTTTAAAGTGTCCTCACATTCAGATTGTATTTTTGAAATTCACGAGCTGTGACAATCAGGCTTTAGTAGGATGTATTCCAATTCCTGCTGTAGCTGTTCATTTGAACCTAAAATCATAAAAATTTGCCAGTCATCTCATAAGTTGTATAGGAATAATAGACTGAATTTTCAAGAGTCTACGACAATTTTAAATGCCTGTACAAAAAAAGTCTGGAAACTTATTGAATGCACTATATATATATATATATATAGTTATAATATTAGCATTTCTCTAAAATAATATATTTGGCTTCCTTACACAAACTTTGGATGTAACTTTCACAAATGAAATTGGTATAAACAGTAGATTATTTTATCTTTAAGTGGAACAAATATTGTCAATAATAAACTACATCCCTTCAGGAGTAGTGTGCAGCACATGGTAAATTTAATGAAGGCATGTGTATGGGCAAGGGTAAAAATTCTTGGTCACCATGCCCAAAGACAACATGACTGAAGAAGATGATATCTCTCCTCAGACATAGTTCTGACACATTTTCAAGTTTAATGTGGGATCCTATTTGTGTATACACGTGTGAAAATTACATAGACCTTGCAATCAGTATTATACAGGTGTTGGCTATTCCAATTCCACCTAACTTTGCTCCAGGTTTAAAATTCTAGGAACCAAGCTTGTCTCATTTTTTTCCACATTCTACCTGAACACAACAATGAAATAGAGGGAATTAAACAGATACTAGACTTTAATTCCAGCCTCAAAGCCAGAGATAGTGTTGAATAAATATTGTCAAATATTTTTCTGACTTTCCAGAGGCTTACTTGCCATTCAAGCTGAATGGGTGATTTAAAGTTAATTGCATGGTTCAAGGTAGCTTTCCTTCCCAAGCAGCACCTGTCTCTAACCTGAGCATCCCTGAAGAGGAATATCAAGTGAACCAAGCATTTTTTGAAAACAGCCATGCATGAGTCTCAATTCATGTGTGCCCCTCTTTACCTCAACTATAAAATACTTCATATCAGTTCTGACTTGGTGGACAGTTGGAACCCTACCCCTTACAAGTCAGATTTAAACTATCACAAAACACGATCAAAATATGATGGGGTGCTTAAAAGTTGACTGACAACAATACATAAAAAATGAAAAGGAGATGACTTTAATAATGTTGGTAACTTTATGATTCAGCAAATTATATTAAGAATAATTAAACTGAATATTACTAAATATTTTTTCTGTCATCATATTTCTATAAAGATACTTCAAATGTCAATATTCTTGTTTACTATACAAGTAAGTAGCATTTAAACTATCACCAAACATGTTCAAACGATGAGGGAGTGCTGAAAAGTTCTCAGCCTAACCAAGGAAAAGCCTTTCAGCTATGAAGCAAACGTTTTTCCACATATCTATTCTGAAGTTCAACAACCCTTATTTGATTAGTTAGAAAACTTTTTGTTGCCTACTAAACTGTATAAGTAAATGCAAGTTAATGCAAAAAAATTTATAGACAATATGATACATTTGAAAATTAACATATCTTCTAGGAAAATGTGCTTGACTATAAAAATGAACTGAATTCTCAGACATACCTTGTATTTTCTGTGAATAGCTACATTTGCAGACAACCATATCATTTTTATACCCCTATCATGTCAAGAATTCTAACAATTTTTAATATCCATTTGTAAAAAAAATTTTAAATCATTAATTTCATACTCAAATTATCTAAACATTTTTAAGTTAACTTGTTAGACATTTGTTACTACTACTTTTAAACAATATAACCAAATATCAAAATAAAAATAAATAAATATTTACATGCATATATGGACAATATAAATGAGATAATGTATATCCAGTATTAAAGAATATGAAACAGTAAAATTTTACAAGTTTGTTGAGGGCAAGTGTTCAAAAGATAAGTGAAAAGTGAAAGTGGCAAATAGGAAACTCAAGCTGATTAAGCATTATACTACAACATACACAAGAATTCTTTTGTAAGTTTATAGTGTGAATGTCTGTGTACATGTGAATGTACATGCAGGGTCATGAAAATGCTGTACATTCAATGCATTCAATGTTGTGCACAAACAACACCAACAAGACAAGATCAGCAATTGGGAAGCAAGCAGCAATAAAAACTACAATTTGGCTAGAATTTAGATAGAATACGACAGCATAAAAATGTGGATATTATTCAGTACAGTTAAGCATCCATAACACTTCCTCTACTTTCCAATTATGGATTAAATAAAGCGACAAAAAAAATGAATGAATGAGTAATAACCTGAATGAAATCTTTAGATATAAAAAAAATCATAAATAAATAAAAGAGAAATTTTGTAATTGTCTACAGCAGGGGTTCTCAAACTTTTTACTTGATGCATCTCTTGTAACCAAATTAAATTTTCATTCCCCCCAAAAAATTAAACCTTTCACGCTCACTGGGACATTAGGATCTCAGTGAAATTTCATTTTCCTTTTAACTCTTAAAATGTCATACTTGAAGCGTCATTTTGCATATTCAAATTTTTTTCTTAAACTTTGATAATGAAAAGAATGGACCTTATCTGTAAAAAGTTAGCAGTACAAAGATTTTTTTTTAATTATTGCTAAAAAATTTCAGTCTTAGTAGTGAAAGGGTTAATTGAATATTAAATGGCAAACACAACTAATTTACCAGTGTTTAATACAATTTACTTGAAAAAATAAACTATAAATGCAAACACATCTTTAATTCTTGAATTATTTTTTAACAGAAGGAAGTGTTTGAGGAGATCATAAATATTAGGTTACAGGTTTATGAGTTGGTCATAAATCATCAAGTTCTATGTTTAAAGTGCTTCTTTGTTTGCTTAGTAAATTATGTACATTGCTAAACCCAGATATATGGATTTGGGAAAACTAGTAAATATCTGGCAGCTAGTGTACATGAGCCAATAATTTTTTGAGAAAGGGATTTATAAATGCAAACAAATAAATACACCCCCTGTGGACCCCTATTCTTCACCCAACCAAAATTCTATTCACCTCCAGGGGTTTATATGGACCACTTTGAGAAGCCCTGGTCTACAGTTTTCAGAAGGATATTCAAAGAATTTTTTGTAAAGAAAAAAATGAAATCCAAATCATAGACAAGGATCCCATTGGAAAGCATAAAAAATCAAGGAAGCAGCTCACATCAAGTTGTAAGAAAAATGTATGAATCAAACTAGTACAGAATTCAACCTGAAGAGGTTTCCACTATCCAACATAAACAAGAGACACATAATGGAGTTTTGTACAAAGATCTGAGAATAACTCCAAGTGAAAAAAATAAATAAATAGATACTTGATAAAAATTTTGCTTTGCATTCTAAAGAAATAGACCAGAACAAGGGCCTCTTTTATTATAGAGGTAAGTAATTCATCTGAAGAAGGCCAGAGAATGTACTAGTCGAAACATCACATGAACAACCAAAACAAGGAAGAGCTTGATTGTTTGAAGAATTCTTTGAAACTTTGTAACTGCTTTTAGATATGGAAGTGTGATGGTTGCTTGGAGTAAATGATAAGCAAACTGTTTTATGAGGCATCTGCTGAAGTAGCAAATGAATAGAAAATATGATGCCATCAGTGCTTATGTGATGATAGCAGCAGCAGCAATAATGGGAAACAACAAAGACGAGAATGGTAATGAGCAAGACAGCAGCATACCCACTCCACTCTCAACACTGTCGACATCCAGCTTGGGGTTGTAGCGGACGATGTCTATAAAATCAAACTTGCGTGCAAGCTTGGGGCTCCTCTCTTTCGATGTGCTGCCACGCAAGAAGTCAAGTACCCCTGAATGTTTCCGTCCTGTTTGAGAGAAGGTAGTCAAACAGAACAAAAAAAAGCCTTTATTCTGTTTGTGTTGGCAAAGAACAGGGTGAAATTTTTTTTTAGGCAAAAGCAAATGAAAAAATAAATGAAATCAGAAAATCCCAAATTTGGAGAAAGAAAGAAAAGAAAACGAAAGAGAAAACCAGGATGAGAAAGTCTTCCATTTATTTAATTTGTTTAAGTCTGTCATTATCATTATTCATGAAACTTTTTGAAGCAAAAAAAACAAAACCTGAGATACTTTTTGAAATATATGTAAAATTTTTGTAATTATAACTGACTAGTTTATACCTTCTTTTAACTTTTTGAACAAAGTCATTGACTCAGCTAAGCTTAGTTTGGCACAAGACCAGAAATATGGGGCACCCAGTGAGAATGACAATGGTCTGCTAGCCTAGCTCACAAAGTGCCCAAATTTTTAGAATCCATAAGCCCAATATTTTATGCCAAGTGTTATTATATAATCTAAGCCTTATATTTCAGGCTCCATATCACATTAGATTACTAATAAAATGTTTAATGTAGCAACCATTCATTGCTTTTCTTTCAATAAAGTAAAGTTCAAATATGCTTTTTTGTGAATTTTTTAGCTCAGATACAGTGTATTTGAGCCAAAGAGCAACTTTCAAAGGGTTTAGCTTGTATTAAACAAAAAGCACTTGTGATGACATCCACTAAAAATTAAACAATGACAGATCTACAAGATCATTTTTTCTTCATATTCTCACATCCTGTTTCAAGCCAGCATTTGAAAAAATAGCCATCTTTATAGGTGCAGATTTTACAATTAAACAAAGAGAATAGCCACAATAAGTGACATGATTACAGAGTTATTATCATAAAAGAAATAGTGATAAAAGTATAAGGAATTTGCTAAATATACTCATTAATTGCATGAGGCTGGCTTAATAAGATGCAATATTTGAAATTAGAACACTATATTTACTCCAGCCTTACATTAAATAATTATAGATATGAAATTTAAACTTTACAACAACACAAAGAAATTGCTTAGGAAATGCAATGGATTTTCTAAAATTATGAATATGATAAACATTAAAATTGGAGGTGCAAGGTGACAACATAGAAGTGGAATCAGCAAACCAAGTTTGAGTTTCAATCAGGTCCATTTGTGTTTGCATCATACTAATGCCCTTACAAAAGGCATGAACCCACTTCTCCTTTCAGCAAAATAATAGGACAGACTGAGTTTTGTAGCCTTGATTGACATCTAGGCTAAGAGAAGAATAATTCTGAATTTAAAACCAGATGGACATGGGGCTAGAAACTCCATCCTGTAAAACCTACTTGCTACAGAAACCGCAGCAGCATCACTGGCATGGTGTGGTTGCGGCTCTATGCTCCACAAGGTGTCTACAGAAATAAACAAAAACAAAATGAATTTTAAATTGAGCTGATATTTTACCAATTTATCTACAAAAACCTTATTTTAACTATGCATCACAAGTTTTTTAAGTGAGTTGTACTTCATCATTTTTTGTCATTTCCTTAATCAATAATTAAGCCTGATTTTAGCCAATTAGATACTGCAATAATACCTCTTCATAATAGAAAGAGAATAGCTCAGGTTGTCTCAATACAGACTTGAGATGAACATGATGAGACAACACCCAGTAGCTGTTAAGCTATTGGTATGCAGATTAGTTGTGTATGTGTGTGAATGGCAAAAAATAGGAGTGTATATATATATATATATATATATATATATATATATATATATATATATATATACTCCTATTTTCTGTAATTGATTTGCCTCTTATTTTATAGTAATCTGCTGCTTTCAGAATTAAGGCTGTCTTCTGATTAGTGGAGGTCAAATCAGCTCAGTGAGGAGTGATGTTGGAAGAACCATGTCAGAAAGCATCAAGTCTCCGCATACCAAGAAGATGTATTCATTAAAACATATATACAAAATATATGTACAAAGAATTCTCCAAAAGTAATGTCTTATTTATTTCCACAGAAACTTAAACAGATACAGGGACCACAATAACACCATTGGATAGATCAAATTTTCAGTGCAAAAAATGTTATTTGTCTAGTAGTTTATTTAAAGCTAAAGCCAACCTTAGTGGTATTATTTAATCCATTGCTGTAGAAGATAAGGAAACTTCATACTTTTGGAAACAATGGAGAAAAACTTGTATACCACAAGAAGGTCACTCTAAAAGTAATGTCTCCTATTTTATTACTTTGATTATATCGTCAGAGACATATGTTAGTGGTATGACAGTAGAGGATGAATCTTCTTGTCAATAACCTATTTTTTTTATCACACATAAAAGCTGAGTGGCAAAATGGCAAAGAACATGAAAGCAGAGGTGAGTCACTGAATTTATCCATACAGAAAAATTTACACCCAGTGATATCTATAAATGCTTACAGAGAATGGTGGATATGAGCACAGTTAGTAACGTGTTTCATGAGTGACAAGCTATCAACCAACAAAATGAAGAGTGCTTCAATCAACTCATCTGTTTGAATTGGGCAATGAAAGATAAACTTCACAGACAAAATTTTCCTAACATCATGAAAGCTGTGAAAACATTGGTCGCTTCCTCTGTTGCAAATTTTCATGAACATAGCAGGCAGGCTCTTCTTTACCACTGATGAAAATACATAACCAGTATTGGTGACTATGTGAAAAATTGTAACAAAAAACTGGTTCTATCCAATGGTATTATTGTGCTCTATATATCAATGATGATTTCCATAGAAATAAATAAGAGGCATTACTTTTGGAGCACCCCACATATATAACAGTTTTAGCTTCATGATATTTTTATCAGCAAAATTGTAATATCAAAGACAAAGAAAATTACAATATCATAAGAAGTGAACCTAATTTTCTTAATTGAAAAATCTACAATGATATCTAATCAAATAATCATCTTTTTTTTTTCTTTTTTTTATGCTTAGGGATAAAAGAAGAAAACAGACTCATTGGTTATAAACAAGCCTCAGGCAAGTGGCTTGTAAGAAAAAAAACAACCAAAATAGGTAAAAAATTGCAAACATTCAACATAAGCAAAATAAAATGGGGCTGGGGAAAGTTTAATCAGATTTTTAAAAAAAGAAAAAGAATGAAAGAAAATAAAACTGAAAGGGATTTTGAAATAAAAAGAAATTATATATCAGACATGAGATAAGGCCCAAAAACTATGAAACAAAAAACACCTGGAAAAAAAAGCTGAATGAAACAAGGAATATAATGAAAACATTCATAAATTATACCAACAAATAGAATGTTTATCAATAAAACAAATCTTGTTTTTGGTCATAAAATCCAATTACATTATGGTATTAATTTAAAAAGAAAAATTGATTATCAAGTTATCATTGTCTTTCTCTCTTTACCTTTGATAACTTTTCCAGTTAATTATAATTTCCTTTCCTTAACTTAGAAAGATTACGAAACATTTTTACATTCATTAAAAACATCTAAATAACAAATTAATACAAAAGTATTTAGAACTTAGCTTAATATAAATGGCTACCACATTGTGAAATTACTTACATAATTTTGATTAGAAAATGAATTATATATTTTGTATCTAGTATAATTATTTTTTAACTCATTTGTTCCTAAAAAATCTTTTAAGTATCAAGAAACAGTTCTATTTAGTTTGTGATCACAATCATTACAATCTATATTGATGAATATTCAAGTGAGAAAGAAAAAGACAGTTTGGAAAATTAGATTAACAACTTTCACTAGATGTCCATGGATTTACATTTAATGTATAGCCATTTTGGTAATAAATTCATTAACATTTTGATGATGCTAGTTCTCTAATGAAATGTGTCAATCTGATTTTCAAATTCTTTTTTTTGTTCCAATTGCATTTCATTCAAAACTTTACACAAAGTTACAAGTAAACCTAGTGAGACAAAAAATAACAAATAAAAAAAATTTATTGGCAAGATAAAGCAAATTATTTTTCAAACTTTAAAATTTCCATTTTATTATGGTAATAACAATAAAATTATAAATGGTCATATCATCAATTTTACACTATTTTCTTCTGTTAAGAAAAAAAGAAGTATTTAAGACAATATGAATAAAAATTACAAATGGTTGTAACAATAATGAAAACATGAAGAAATTAATCCATTAATATTATTTGATAAATTTGGTCAAAATCAAAGGAAAGTCTAATTTAAGTGAAGACAGCACAAAATAATTACCTTGTTCTGGAGAAGCATTCAAACTCAAGTCTGTAGACTTTGGAGAGTAGTTTCTGGAAGCATCAGATTTATTTCTACGCTGATATTCAGGACTGAAATTAAGTGTGTTTTGTTTTTCTTAAAATGTTTAAAATTTTATATTTAACAATTTAATATAAATAAATCAAGCCATTACAAAGCAACGCAAATTAAAATTTGCATTAACTGATTTTTTATCAGTTGATATTGCAAACAAGAATTAAATATCAAATTTAAAGTCTAAAACCACAAAATGAACGTGTAAAACTTAATGAAAAATAAATTAAACTTATTTTCTTATTAATTCCAAATCTTGTCTATTGATATGGCCTTTTTAATCATTTTGTGGTTTTTTTTTTGGATGGGGAGATTTATTATTTTTTATCTATAACTTTGAGAAGTGTATATAACATTGAAAGCTATGTTTGGATTATTCAACTTTGTCTTATTGTTACCACATACACACTGAAGCTGTATTTACCAAGATAGAAATGGACAATGAATGAAACATTCCCTCCATATTTAACATACTTATAGCAAGTTTTCCATTGGTCATAATAAAATTACAACATAGAATGTTGAAATAATTACCTGGGTGTAGGAGATTCTTTTTGAGTAGAACCAAGTTGACTCTGAATTTCTTGCAGTCGATTGTGGTAGTCATGGGAGCTGATGAAAAAATAAAAATGAACCAGTTTTTAGCACATTGCAAAGAGGACATAACATTATTTCTTTTAATTTTCTTATACCATTAAGAGATTTAGGAGTAAAATATAATCTAACAGTGAAAAATTCAAGTTTAAAAATGTCTATACCATGGAAGCTTGCTACATCATGTGTCAATACTTATCCCAACTTGCCTAACAAAATTGTTAAGATAACAGCCATATCTACTTAGTCCATATCAATTTTTTTTTTAATATCAAAAAATAGCATTTAGGTCATCTTTTCACGATATATATGAGTAGTAGGCTAGTCTTGGATATCAATTACTACTCAGTACACACAAGAAATCACATACTTCTGACCTTGCGCCAAATCTAAATTTGGCTTATTTTTAGGCTGCCTCAAGTAATGTAATACTTATTCATCGAGACTATCAGAACATTTGAGTCTAATTCTTACTGGAGGTCCCATACTTCTGATTTCAGTTTCCGTTTCTTTGTTTAAAGGCATATCAACTTTCATGAGTTATTCAATGCCAAAGCAATCCTTGAAGAAGAACAGTAGTGGTACTATTTAACCCAACACTGGGCAGGATAAAGAGGTTCATAAGGGTATTAGTTTAAAAGTGAACATAACAGTGCAAATGGAATTCAAACTTACTAATGATATTACAGTCCAGCATGTTAACCATTATGCCACAGAAGTCCCCTCCTCATAATTCTAGCTTTGTACCAAACTAAGCTAAGCAAATGACCACCAAGTAATTGTACTTTAAAATGAAATATATCCATTATAGCATATATTTTTTTCAGCTTCTTCCATTTTTACTATCATTTTATCATAATGTCTAGTATAAAGCTACCATTTTATCCAAATTCTCCAAATTTAATTGGAAAGGTGAAGGACATTAGCCAAGAGTATTTTAAAAAAAAACAACAAAAATGAACATACTAATAAAAGTGCCTAACTTTGTCTAACTCTTCTACTACTTTTGCCTAAGGCTAAGTTAACTGATGAATTCATTTCCCATTAAGGGCCGAATATTTCTGGCCTATTTCATGGTAAACCAACCTAAGCTTAGTAAATGATTATTTCTGCAAGAAAACATGAAAAATAACTTATAAGTTATTCTTTAGTAAATTACTAACCCGAAAGAAAAAGTTCCACACTCAAGTTTAAAAATGATATGGTCATCTTTTTTTTTTTATATTTATTTTTCAGAAGCAAAATACAATTTCATAATAGAAATATGCATTGTGCAGTACTCACCTGAGAGCATATGCTATGATAGAGCTGGGTTCTGTATCATAAACAATGATAGGGACACGTTCAGATTTTGAAAGTAAAGGATGTTCATTAGGCTCACTGAACAAAAACAAAAAATTGTTACAACTTAGACAATCAAAATGTTTATTTATCACAATAAAGTACATGTAATATAATGATAAAACACTAATTTTCATTAATTACCCTAATGCTATAAAATTAATTGTAAAACTTGAATGTAATATATGCAAAAAGATTGGTATAGATATATTAATGACAGTGTACTGAAAAGTTCACTTTTAGGATTTGTAATAATTAAATAAAGATTTACATATCTATTACTGATAAATGGTACAATTGGTTGCAGTTTGTTCAAAGACTTTCAAATATAACCAATTATATTTACAGTGTAAATACTAAGAGAAAGTGGCCACCTAAATATACGAATAGTATTGTTTTGTACTTGGTCTCAAAATCAGTTTTACTTTAGCTTAGTCACTGACCATGGCGTTCTATACTACAGGCCAACTCATGGCACAACTGAGAGCCAGGACTTGAGACCTATTGAAAAATGTATGATTTTCAGAAATTTTAGCAGAAAATTAAGTCTACCACTTTTGAAAATACTTAAAATAACATTTTGATTCACACCTGAAGATAATAGGATGTGTTGAAAGTTAAATAAATGAAAATATGTATTTTTGCTATGGACACTGATAATTATTAAATAACACAAAGGGGTAATTATGATTTCTGGTAAAAGATATATAATAAAGATTGAATATTGAATCAGAAATATTTATATTATTTACAGATTTCACTGAAACCTTTATTCAATCTATTCCGAGTCTGGTTTAAATTTACATTACAGTTACCAGGTTTGAAAAACAGAACCCGAGAAGGCTGGAAGACATCAGCCAAAGTGTGTATATAACAATCAATCATCTCAGAAATATAGACAAATAAAACAAAATCATTCTAAGTAAGTTTCAAAACTTTTAGAACTGGTTCTTTTTCTGATCTGGGTGTGCCATGTTTGCAAAAATTTTTCAAAACAATATTTGCAAAAATAGAAGCATGCTTTGAAAAAGCATGCTTCTATTTTTGCAAATATTGTTTTGAAAAAATGTTGAAAAATGAAACTCATGTTGAAAAATGTTGAAAAATGAAACTCAGAAATAAGCATAAAAATGTTACTTAATGATTTATGGAAAAGGATGAAACAAAAAAAATAACCATTGGTAAGTGTGGTCAGAAGGAACTTTTAGTTTTCCATGGTCAGTTAAATTGTTATATTTTCCATACTTTTCATAATAAAAATGGGTTTCACATTCACTGGGTTGATTATCATTTCTTGTAATATATCCAGCTATGTAGACAAGAGCCATTTTTATTTCATTAGAAACAGATGGTTCTAAACTTTCCAGATCGTCAAATATTTCTGAACCTTCCTCACAAAGTTTATAATCACAAGACGTACATTGGTGACTTGGATTAACATCAAATTCATCAATATTTACATTTTGATTTAAAAGTAAGGATGTCTGCTTGATAAGAAACTTTTCAATACACTGTTGAATATTAATAAAATAGGTGCCACTGATCTTTGGTGAAGTTTACCAAATTCTTTTTCTAATGGATCAGTTGAAAATTGCCCAAGTAATACATATTTATGACTTGTAGCTAAAAGGTGTCAACATAGACTAATAATTCTATTGCAAGTAAGATGTATGGCAGTAGCAGTGTTTTGGGATAATTGGTTTTTATGATTACCTTGATTGCTAGCCATATTTAGAGCTATTTTACCAAATTCAATAAAATTAAGTCGGGTGTCATTTGGAGATCTGATTTCAGCTTGTAGAGGATCATTATGTAATTTATCAATTTAAAATTTTCCATATGTCAAAACCCTGTTTATGAAGAGGGCAGTATAATTCTTATCTACACTTATTTCAGACTGAGTGAGAAGCATATTATGTTTTTTTTTTTTTCAGAAAACACTCTGAGGCAAGTAGAAAAATGTTGTCTTTCTATTAGCTTTGGAACAATGGAAATTTCATTTAAATCTGAAAGTTTGACTAGTCTTTCAGATACAAAATTATATAACTGTTTAAGATATGCCCATTTTGCAACTCATCTTATGCCATCATCATCAAAGATTAGTTCTACTGTTTTTTCTGTCAGCTACAAATTGCGGATATTTTTCAGCTGATGAACATAATCAAAAAGTAAATATTTATCATCTTCTGTTAACCAAAGTTTTTCAGGAAGTGTAGGATATAATTTTAAAAAAGCTTGATTTACTTGGTTGCCATCACATATGATAGCCTTTACACCAGCTGGTACAGATGTGATGGCCTGGACTATTAACTCAATTTGTTCAAATAAAAACGCTGATATTAATTTTGAAATTGGAATTTTGGACCCCCATTGAAACATGTCAACATTATACCAAGTACCATTTGGGCAAATAGAGATGGATTATCAACTGATTTACTAAATAGTTGTTTGCTATGATATAGCAACATTTTTTTTATATATACTTCATCATGAAGAATTATGCACCCTTTTTGACTGGTATCAAGAGTAATAAATATATATAACAAAAAAGATTTTTCATTAAGTTTTGAAACTTTTGACATCATCCTTCCTAATGTTGCTAATGAGAGTAATTGAAAATCATCTCTTAAACTATTATACAATGTCCGTGAAGTTGCATAGTACCCAAAAGCATGTATAACTATATCTGAGCTGTATTTCATTTCAACCATTTTGGGAGCCATTGCTAAAAATCATTGACTCAGGATATTTTTCTTATTATCAAAAGCCATAGAATATAAATATCAGATGATTTCTTCCAGTTTTGACCAAGTATCAACTGTATTTATATGGTTTTTGGACTGGCTGCTAATATAACGCTCAACTCCATAATGAAACGTTTCAAAGTGCAAATTGTTATGAATTTTCAACATAAAGAGAGGAATACCATCAACAAATTTTGATTGAACAGTTAAAATATTTTTATCAAAAAATGCTACAACTGGACATACAAAGTCTTTTTTTTTTTATTAAGCAGACTTTCTTTCAAATTTGTATAATTAATTTTATCTAATTCTAAAAAATCATTAGGTTCATTAACCATTTCATTTCTAACAGTACTGGATTTTTTTTTATATTCCTTTGAACAGCTGAGGGTGTTGGTATTTGACTACTTAGCACACCTGGTCATACTGATGGTGAATTTTTTAGACATATTTTTTTCATTAACTTCTATGGTATCAAAATTTGAAGGCTAATGTTGTTGACAAATAGCAGTATTGTTAGTAACATTTAGATCAGCATTTGGAAATGATTTTATCCATTGCTCTATCTAGTCTTTGTTTTTTGGAAAATGATAAACTGGTATTTTATTTATTTCACCACACATAGTTTTGTCTTGCTAGCTTCTGTAATTTGTTTTGCAAGCAAACACATAGCACTTCCAGTGTATGGCTAGGAATTAAGCAATACCTGAAATGGTAGATTCTCTTTAACAAATATTTATCTTACTACTTCAATTTAGGCGTAAATGTTCAAGCTAAATTAATTATACTCTTAATTACAGCTTTTATCCACCCACTCAGCCCAAATACACACTACAATAAATTAAAACAAAAAATTTTAGAGAGTAGCTTTCAGCTTGAGAATCCACTTTTTAATTCAAAAAAAAAAAATTAGGGGCATATGATTTTGTTTGGAAAATAGTCAGGTTTGCAGTTTTGCAAAATATTATTAATTGTTTAATCATCAACAATTAAACCCTTTTTAATCAAACAATAAATAGTAATGGTTGCATAGTACCATTAAAGTAGAAATTAAAATGTTTTATTATTTTAAAACTTTATATCAAATTTAAAAACATTCATAAGTAGCCTTTCCTTTAGTTTGGTCATTTTAATATGCTTTAAAGTATATAAATATATATATATATATATATATATATATATATATAAATATAAAGTATATAAATAAAATATATATAAAATATGATTTTTTTTTTACCTTAAAGCAAAACAACTAAAAGTGAAAATAATATATTTTGTCTTTTAACAACAATATCAGAAAAATATTAAAATAGATGTGATGAATAAAATGGTATTATCATTATTTCTTTAAATAAGTTTTACAGTAAGAACACTAAAACAAGAACAAAATAATGAAAACGTCTAAAGACATAAAAGGAGACCTTTCTAAAAAACAATAATTAAAATCTTGACATTAACTCCATGTAATAAAATTTATTAATGTTATTTTTTCTTTAATTCTAATAAGTAAAATCATTACAGTTCACCAGTTAGTTAACTAATGTAGTAAAAATAATCACTTATTCTTTAACTTTGGAAACAAAAGCACAAAGAAATTCACTTTTTTTTTTTCTTTTTTTTTTTAATGGAAATGTTGGATAAAGTTTTAAGAGAGAAATGTTACTGAACCTTTCTTTATTAAAATTTTATTCAGATTTATTATTCAAACTTAAACTTTTAATAGAAAAATGTTGACTTATGCTTATCATGGTTAAAAACTTGAGAAAATTAAACTTTAATTTTGTTGATGTTATGTTTTCACCCACACTAACAATGTTTTTTTAATGATATCAAAAATAAATATCAAATGACATTAAATTTTATGAAAAAAAAACATTTTTAATTCATTTTATAATAAAAATAGTTTGCTTTACGTCTTTGAAAAAATAAATTAAATTCTGTTCAAATTTGCTTAATGTTTTATTGTTTTGCTTCTTAAAATAACACAAATTGCTCAAAAAGAATTGCATTTTATCAATAGATAATTCTTCAAACTTTAATTAAAAAATGTTGAATAAACTTTAAGAGGGAAAATGCCAAAAATGATTTAAACTTTAATCTAAAATTCTTAAAGCTTTTAAATTAAAGTTTAAATTATTTTGAATCTTTTTGTGCAAATGAATTTAAGTCCCCAAATTTGCTTTTTATAATTTAAATAAAGATAATGTATCAACTCAAACGAGAATAATCAAATATACTTACTTCAACTAAATAAGTTAAATGATATTCCAACCAAAGGTAAAATTAAAAGATACCTTTGAATTTCTTGAGCCAATAACACAAGTATATATACACAGTACACAGCAATTAGCTTAAACCTAATTATCTCTCTGCAATAAAACTGGCCTCCAGTCTAATGACTTGTGTGTGCTATGAAGTGGCCTGTAGTAGAGAACTCCAGATCACTGACCTTAAAATCTTGCCTACACCAAATAGCTTTTGTTTTTTTTAATGATATAACAACCTTCATGGTTATCTAATGCCAAAGCCATTGTCAGAAGTGGTATTTGACACACTAGCCCCATACCTCTTTATCATCTGTCTAGACAACGTGCTTAGAACATCGATTGATAAAATCAGAGAAAACGGCTTCAAACTGACAAAGAAAAGAAGCAGAAGGTACCCCACAAAAACAATTACCAACGCCGACTACGCCGATGACATAGCAATACTGGCAAATACACCCAACCAAGCTGAAACACTACTGCATAGTTTGGAACAAGCCACCACAGGCATTGACCTCCATGTCAATGCACACAAAACTGAACATATGTGGTTTAATCAGACAGGCAACATTTCCACACTAGAGGGAACCTCTCTGAAACTGGTGGACAGATTCACCTACCTAGGAAGTAGTGTCTCATCAACCGAAAAAGACATCGACACATGGCTAACAAAGGCATGGACAGCTATCGATAAGCTATCGATCATATGGAAATCAAACCTGACCTATAAAATGAAACAGAGTTTCTTCCAGGCAGTGGTCATATCGATACTGCTGTATGGATGCACTACCTGGACGCTAACAAAACAGCTGGAGAAGAAGCTAGACAGCAATTACACAAGAATGTTGCGAGCAATATTGAACAAGTCCTGGCGGCAACACCCCACAATGCACCAACTATACGGCCACCTGCCTCCCATCACAAAAACTATCCAAGTTAGACGAACTAGACATGCAGGACACTGCTGGAGAAGCAGGGACAAGCTAAGTGATGTACTCCTATGGACCCCTACATATGGCCGAGCAAAAGCAGGACGACTAGCTCAAACATACATACAGCAGCTATGTGAGGATATGGGATGTAGCCCTGAAGACCTGCCAGAGGCGATGAACAATAGGGAGAAGTGGCAAGAGAGGGTCAGGGATATCCGTGCTAGCAGCACGACATGATGTTAAAGATGATGATAGCTTCCCTAGGAGTATTAGCCCAAAAATGAATGGAATAATAAAACTGGAATTTAAACTCATTTACTGAGATATCACAGTTTAGCATGTTACCCACTATGCTACACAACACATACGTGTTCCATTCCAACAGCTAATCTCCTTGTACTACACTGTAGATCAACCTCTCTTATTAAGGTTTTCCTTGCAGCTGCTAACAAACTTTTTAAGTCCAGTGTTAATAAGTGTCTTGACTTAGTTTGGATGTCTGTTTTTTTTGTCTCTTTGTAATACTTTTTGGTCACATCCTAACTCTTCATTTATCATTTTGTAACCTTTTGTCGATAGTGGACAACTGGTCTTATTTAGAGTGACTATAAGTATATATAAAAAAAATAAAAATAAAAAAAAATGACTCTTATAATTTTGAGCAGTTTTTTTCACACTAGACCACAATTAAATCTTCCTGCTACATTAGTTCAGATCCACAGAAAATATGCAGTGATCTACTTTTGCAATCATACTTTATTTGAAGAGGTCAAATGACAGAGACAGCCACACAAAACCAACCCATCCTGTTGGCAATACACTGACTGCATCCTCTGCAAAAGAGTAAAACCCACTCAACAAAGGAGGGGTCTGAGTATGCTACGAAACTACATCTGGTGGCAAGGCTCCAGTTCAGGAGATCTGGAGAGTGTAGAATACCTCTTCATTGCCACTTTAAAGCCCACTTTAACCTGTTATGGTTCCATCTATGGGTCAAATAGATCTGTTTGGAAATTATTCACGTTGGGTAGGTACACATGAAATCATAACTATGTGTAAAGAAATGATTATAGAAAAAAAGTACAATGGAATATCAAAAATAGTTATGATCATAATCAAGCATTTAGACATGAATTAAATTTTGGCATTAAATAAGCTATAAGGAGTTGATATACTGTTAAAAAGATAAATGAAATCAAACCAAATCTCAACCTTTAGATCATCTTCAGGTTGGATGCAGCAAAAAAAGTATATGTCTGGTCATGGGATTCTAAACCTAGAGCAACACCTTTCCATTGCACTAAAAGGAAGGGACAGAGAGGTGAACACCTTTATGACACTAGTTGCAGATATAGGGCAATTTTTGGTTTGGTTTGGTTTTATAGCATATCAACCATTGTAGGTTATTAATGCCAAATCCAGTTTTGTACATATAAACAGTTCGAATTCAAACAATTTCAGTTCAGTATAAGTATAGTTTTTGTTTACACACAGTTAATGGTCAGAACAGTTCTATTTCAAACAATTCAGTTTAGCATAAGTATGCAGTTTAGTTCTATTTGACCTATAGATAGGCAACAGCATTACTGGAAACTCACTATCAGATTGTTTAGGGTCATATACAGGACACATGTTGGGGAGTAGTCTTACCCTTCTGCAGAGAAGCAACCAGTGCATT
Organism: Sepioteuthis lessoniana; assembly: GCA_963585895.1. Classification (NCBI taxonomy): domain Eukaryota; kingdom Metazoa; phylum Mollusca; class Cephalopoda; order Myopsida; family Loliginidae; genus Sepioteuthis; species Sepioteuthis lessoniana. Next base: position 30,953,702 of record OY757920.1, read on the forward strand.
CTACAGTCCCAACTGACGGGGCCAAGGGTAATTTCTGTCCCTACCCTAGGTACACACATTTTGAACTGACCATGTGTTATATTCTACTCCTGTAGGGAGGTAGTTAATTACTGAGAGCTACATACAAAGCCTTGTGGTTATGTTGAGCAATTACTGGATTTTACATATATTATCTTAATTCTAAGATAAAAACATTTTGATTTATTTTCATAACAAGCAGCTACTTAATTCAACAATCATAACAAAATTTAAAAGTAAAAGAATAATGCTAGTAAGCTAATAATTGAATTAGCACTTAGACATACAAGAAACAAGTCATCAATAAATCATTAAAATTGCCTGTATTGTATACATTCATGGATATAATTCATTAAGAAAATAACTAAGTCCTAGTGAAGCATTTTTATTCCACTACTTTATATAATAAGCTGATCAAAAATTAATTTCAAGAAATGTTACTTCTTAAAACAGAAAATTTGTCAGTGACTCACAAAGGCATCTTCAGGCTAGTAAAATTGCCAGGTGAGGATCGGAAACTAGGCAACAGACTCAGCATTGTCCGCTTCTTCTCCTGCTCCTCAGCAACTTGTTCTTCGGTGTTACCTGAAAATATACAATGATTAAAAACATTATATATATATACACACACACATTTTTAACAACGAAAAGGTTTCTTTAAAAAACACCTAGATAAACCTTTAAACATATAATAATCCTAATTTCTTAATAACACTTACCTTAAGTTTTGACCAGTAACCCACAATTTCTTTCTTAATTTTCAATACACAACAAAATGACAGTCCCAAAACATGATAAAATAAATTTTAGGCTAAAACTTCAAAATTTTGTATTTAATCCTCGATTATTTTTCCTTATCATCTTTAGTTTATCAGTAGAGAAAATGATTAAAGCTAAGTGGAGAAGCAATGGAGTAGTGATAGATCAGTGGGTAGCAGTAAAAAAAGCCAAATTCTTGCCCGTGTATCCCAGATTAAACTTGTTTCATTTCTTTGCTAGTATCCAAAATTTCTACATTTATCAATTAATGTCATTTGTCTTAGAATCATTCTAAGAAACACAATCAAGGATACAGTAACAAGCAGAATAAATTGTATATCACATCAATTTTTGGACTTAATTTGGGATGCCAACACAACATAGAAATGGCTGTCATAAGTGTAAAATCAGTAAATACTGTTGTGTGGCTTACATTTCCATAGTTCTTTCTTAGTTGATCTACTTCGGGCCTCTTTACTGCTTCCATAACCTCCTGGCGATTCTTGACTACCAGGAAGTCCTTCAGTTTCCATTGGACTACTTGCACTTGGCTCTGTACCAACAGATGACAATGAATCTTTACCAACTGTAATTAATAAGGCAAAACCAAAATTAAATATTAGAATAATTCAACAGTACAACACAATAAGAAATCTAAAATATGAAAAATAACCAAGTGTTTTATTAACTATAATTTTAAAATGAAAAGTTGATTTCAGTCATCAGAAAAAGTTCCTTTTTCTTTTCCAAATAAGCTACTTTAGATCAAATTGAAAGATTATAAACTATTTTTTTTTGATTCACACTACCTCAAAATTGTATCATACAAAGTCAGTTCTTTTATTGTTCTAATGATATTCGTAATAACTTATGAAAGCTTTTAAATACTGTTTTGCATAAGGAAAACTCAGTAGCAAAGAATGAAGAAGGTTTAAAGATAAATATCAATGGTGTGTGACACAACTGCCTCACTTGCCACTTGCACATCTGTTTATTGTGCACTGCTAGCCATATTTTGTTGCACCATATTTTCAATATCCACACTAGTGTACTCTATAGATGCATATCACAGTGCATCTGCCCAGAAGATGGCAGAGTCACAAGGACAAAGAAAAGAAAGAGACAACTCAGGATTTGAGGAACTAAAATTGCTCATGAACAGGATGGGTATGACAGTTCAAGATCTTTTTCTAGCAGTGCTCTGCTCAGCTTCACCCCACCCAGCATGTGGTACAAGTTCGAACCAGCCACTCTGCTATGTCTGGCTGCCACTAACAAGCTGCTTCTACATTCAACTCTCTCTGGTCACTACCAATAAAGTGACTCCAACCAAATCACTTTCATAACTCCTTATCCTGAGCTTCTTCTTGTAGCACTTTCCCTGCCCTGGGCTATTCTTGGCAATGGCTGTGATAGACAAGGAGGAAGTTTGAGACTACCTTGTATTAGCACCAGTGGTTCAGGACTTCTCAACTGGAAATGCAATAGATTTTATAGACTTTGCCAGGATAGTCAAAACTTCCAGTATTTTCAGGATCATTCCACACAATTTAGGAAACAGGAAGTACTTGGTCATTTCCTGTTTCTTTGTTCCCCCTCTCATGGGTAGCCTCATGCTTATTCAAGATCATAGTGTTGATTTACTAGCCAGCCATGCTGGGGGTGAATGGGTGAATTATTTCCTCGATCTTCATTGGGTCACAGCTGCATGTTTAACACAATATTATAATAAATTCTATTACTTTTAAATAAGTAAAAAATGTAGTATTCAGTAGGTAAACACGATAGGACACTTGTCCAGAATATCCTGTTTAGTCTGCAGTAATATGCAAAAAAGAAATCAAGAGAAATGTAATAATACATTCACCATCCAGAAAAGTGTAAGTTTTAGTCATTTTCTAATTTTTTTACTGATTAGATACATTTTAATAACAAAATTATATGTTGGCATTGTATGTAAGTTGCTATCTTCTTAGTGGTAGCAGAGAGAAATACTAAAGAAATATCATGGGTGGATGAACAGCATCAAGTTAAGGATGTGGTTTGAAAAAACAGAGATAATGATAAAATCTTACCAACTGACAGTGATAAATTATAGATTTTTTTCAAAGAGAAGATGTATGTATTTTCTGTTTGATTTGCTTTCTTTGTTTAACAGCATATCAACCTTAGTGGCCAGAGCCAAAGCCTTTCTTGTAAAAGGATATTTGAAGCACTATTTAGCTGTGAGGGAATAAGGGGGTTCATACATTTATGAAAAGTATTTTCTTAGTTATTAGATGTGTTAAATATATGATGAGAGGTGCAGATGGCCTTACAGTTAACAATATGTAGAGTGAAATCAGCAAACCAAGTTTAAACTCTGGTTGTATAAGTTTGAGTTCACTTCATAGTAATGCTCTTTGGAAAGGCATGAATCCATTTCTTTGAACAACTATGGATAAATAGCAAGATAGGTGAAGTACTTTAGCTTTGTAATGGTAATCCTTCTTGGGCCTTCAGTAATTAGGGTGCCAAATAAGAAACAATCAGACATAAGTTGCTATCTTCTTAGTGATTGGTAGGAGGAGACTAAAGAAATACACTGGGTAGGTAAATTGCATCAAGTTAAAGAAAATGGAGATAATGGCAAACTTAGTCTTACCTGGATGGTGAATGTATTACATAATTTTTTTTTTTTTTTTTACACAAGACTGAAGACATAACCATAATAGCTATTACACTTATTCTTTGACACAAACAACTATTTCTCAACTTTAAATGTCTATGTTTATACATTATTTTAACTTCTTTAGCTGTAACACAAAATACACTAATTTATTCTGATAGCATTTTAAATAAAATTAAAATTCAGTGAATTAATTTGTGATCCAAATCAAATAAATCATTTAATTTATTTATTTGAGCCAGAGTTCAAGGGCTTCACAAACAGCAGTTTGATTTGGTTTCTTTATTCAATGGCATATCAACCTTCATGGGTTATTTAATACCAAAGCCATTCCTGTAAAAGAACAGCAGTGATACTATTTAACTCACAGCTGGGAGAATGAGAGGGTTCATACTTCTGCCTAGGGTATTAGTCCGAAAGTGAAAGTGACTGTAATAGCCCAGCTGAAGTTCAAACTTGCTTACTTCAAGGCTGCTGTCCAGCACTTTAGCCATTACACAATGAGGACTCTCCCTTGCAAACAGTGTGCAGCTAGTGTTCACCTATTTATTTCTGTCTGAATGAGTTTTTCTTCTTAATACTTGTATTTATTTTTTGGGGGGGATTTTCATATTTATTTATGTTCTGAGTTTGAGATGATTTATACTTTTTTACCTAACTCATCCACCATGAGCAGGATGTGACATAAGGTCAGTTTTTAAGCACTGGTTTGAATTAAGAGTTTTCTTTCTCTAAGACTTGTTGCCTTACAAATGTTGAAGAACCCAGTCTGGCTTGGAGGGAGAGAGGGGCTGAATTCATGGCATTATTGCAAAAGGAAATAGCACAATCTAGGATTTGAACTCAGTCTGGCCACCTGTGATGATGAACATTACACTAAGTGCATTTCCAAAAGATATTAAACTGACTTTAGTGCTTGTTAACCAGATTCAAAAGAATGCTATTTCCTATATTTGATAAATGAATAATCCTTGATTAGATTAGATTTCCTAACATGAAAGTAAATTACATATTCACTAGTCAGTTACTAAATATAAATTTCCTAATAGAAACATTTACTTTAAAAAGGTATGAAAATGGCTGGTACCATCTTCTTTTTGATAACCAGAAATTTATTTCATCATCATTAAGGCATGCCAACACCACTGATTCTCTTGACTCTCCGTCTCACCATCTATCCCTATTGATCATGCTCATCTTACTTGGATGGTTTGTGAAATAACAAAGAAATTTTACTAAATGTTTTTAACAAGAACTAGTCAAACAAAATTTTATTTACAAAGTTAATTAAATAACTTGTAATTTATTCTAGCATTCATTAGAAAGAAATTCTTAAATAACCTGCAACAAAAATTGATCATTTTTAAGGTACCTTCTACAATTTTGAGAAGAATGACTATTATTTCAAGAGCTGTTTATACTATCAAACATTTTTTATCAGATTTTGTTTGAATTCTACAGGTTTCTTCAATCAATGCAGATAGAAATTAGGTCTGTCAATCAGTAAATTTGCTACCATTTCTTTTCTAGTTGAACAAGGGGAAAAAAAGAAAAACTTCCACTTATTGAAATAGAACATATACTTGAAGAAGGTGGTAGAATAGAACAAGCAAAACATTGTCATAAAAAAAAAAAAAAATTATAATAATAAATAATGTTTGGAATCATATATTTTAAACTTTCAAAACAAACATTTCTGGAATTTGAAACATCAAACATGCATTTTACACAAGAGAGGGGAAAAAAAGGCAGAAAACAATTTTTTATATATAATATATATATATATATATATATATATATATATATATATATATATATATATATATATATATATATATATATATATATATATATATATATATATATATATATAAAACTAACCGGACATTGGCCTAGCGGTTAGAGTGTTTGCCAATGGCCCGGGAGACCTGGGTTCAATCCCAGGTCGAGTCATACCAAAGACTCAAAAAATGGTACTTGATGCCTCCTTGCTTAACACTCAGCATTATAAGGTACGGATCAAGGGTAAAGTAAAGCAATCCAGGGAAGGAGTAGCGCCCTCCCCTACACCTTGGTGTAGTAGCTATCGAAAATGGAGCCTTCGTGTTACCCTCGACTATGGTCGCCAACTTTACTTTATATATATATATATATACACACACAGAGGAAGAAAGTCGTCATCATCTGACAAAGGCTTTGTTGCCCTCATAGCAGTTGTCTCTTAGCAGCAGCCTGTGTGTGTGTGTATATATATATATATATATATAAAGAGAGAAAAAGAAGAGAGTCATCAACTGACAAAGGATTTGTTGGCCACAACTGCTGTTTCTTTACAACATATAAGATAAATAGATAGAGGAAAATTATATATATATATATGAGAGAGTGAAGGTGTGTATATATGTAGAGGGAGGGGGGGTTGATTGAGGACACATGCTTATGTATGAATATAAAGTGGGGAGATGAATACATACAGAATTTATATCTATTAGCTGAATTCACCTTCATTAGAAACAACGCCAAAGGTCATTTTTTGGGTCCCTTAAATGATCTAATAGTTAGCAAGCTAAAATAACAACCATAATGAGCTTAATTCTCACTGTGTGCTTCATATTTCTAGCCTTCGACTAAAACAAGCAAGCCTTGTAATTGACAACTACCATCTCACTCATAGGCAGATTCGATACTAGTTTACCTTTATTTGGCTGCATACTTTTATGTAATAAACTATTATTTGTTAATAACCCCAGATGATAATATTAATGTTCTTTACAATGTATTTGATATCTTTTAACATTGTAAAGTTTAAATGTATACAACAAAAAGAGAAGAAAGAGTAAGTGAAATAGCATTTATACAATTAGTGTGTAGGTATGTGTATCTGTGTGTGTTTGCATGTATTTACAGTCTTGTATAAATATGTCAATTTTGTTTAGTAAACATTGTTAATTAAGGTTAAGACATAAAAATGGCCATATAAATTTTGAGTACTAGATGCATTCAAAACACAATGAAGTCAGTTCATTAAAGTATAACATTTTCATTAGGTCACAGTGTATATCCAAAGGGGTTCTGTGTTAAGGGATACTTATATGCATTATCAAACATTTACTTATATAATGAACAATTATAGCACACTAAATAAATAAGATAGTAAATTTTTTTTATGTATATATATTGCTAGAGGTTCCAGTGGCATAATGGTAATCATTGTGCAAAATGCAATAAACAAACCAAGTTCAAATCCTGGTTAAGGCTGGTTATTATTCCAGTTTGGTTTGGCATCACTTCTCAGCTATGAGTAAATCATGTCAGTCTGTGTGGGGGGAGGGAGCTTTGGTAGGGCAACCAATTAAGGAAAAGGAGAAATTTTGAATTCAAAACTATGTTTGGTTTAGTTTCTTTAATGGTATATCAACCTTCCTGGTTTATTTAATGCCAAAGCCATCCTTGTAGAAGAATAGCACTAATACTATTCAATCCATAACAAGAGGGATAAGAGAGGTCATACCTTTCCCATTCAAAAATTAACATAATAGCATAGCTGGACTTCAGACTTGCTTACTATGATGTTGCAGACTAACATTTTAGTCATTACACCATGCGGACTCCCAATTTCAAAATTAGAGAGTGTGGAGTTAACAGTTCCACCAATGGAAATTGCAGCACTATCACTGACATAGAGTGACAGAAAGATCTACTCAATAAAATGCTATTTTAAGAATACAAGTTTATTTTTCAACAATTTGAATTTTATAAGATGTTATGAAAATTCATGATTAAAATTTTATACAAAATTAATTTAAGATATAGGAATATAGAACATTTCAAATGGTATAATTTTTAGTGAATTAGGGTAGCAGATTATTGTTAGAGAGTTTGATTCTCTGGGTGCCCTTTATTTCCACTCTTATGCCAAATAAACTAAACTTAGTTATTTACTATAATATACACCTGAAAAATACAAAAAAATATGTTGACCAAAATACTGTGCTAATAAAAGATGAAGATAATAGACCAAATAATATGAAGCATTCTGATAATTTTTATGTTCACAAAATTCTTTAGATGAAATATGCATCAAAGTCTAAAATATTTTCTCTTTGAATAAAATATCTTTTAAAATGAATGAGAGTTCATTAAGTTTTTATCTTTTGAACAAAAAGTTTTTTCTTAAACTAAAGTTTTTTGCCTAGTTACAATCTAAAATTTTTTGAATTAAGAATAATACCAAGACAGACTACTAAATCTTTTTTAAAAAATTTTATGACAAAAAAAATCAACTGGCTAAGGAATGCATCTAAGAATTAGATTTTACATGAAATTACACCTAAACAAGTATTCATGAGATCATCTTCAATAGCTACATTGCAATCATAGAAAAGAAGTTTAGAAACAAGACAAAAATCAAAGAGAGCATGCAAGTGTGTGTATACAAAAAGAAATGATAATTATAATTTCCTCTAAAACAATTCTTTTACACTCTATTTTGTAAAATATATCAAAACAATTCACACGCAGAAAAATAGAACCCATGCAAAGATTGATTATAATATTATATGAATGCTAAATGCAAATTTTAAAGAAAATAGACCATTCAATTAAAATAGTCTACATAAAAGCAAAGGCGTAGATTACCAAGCGAAAATCTTCCATTTACTTAAAAAGCTAAAATCATATATATATATATATATATATATATATATATATATATATATATATTAGGGTAGGTCGATTTTGGAACTGTAAAAAAAGCATTCAAAGAAAGTTGCAAAATAATGTCAAAAGTTACCGCAAGATATATCTTTCTTTAAAAATTTGTATTTATTTGAGCAATCAAACTTAAAGACCAAATAAATTGGGATTTTTATCACGGTAAAGGTGTCACCAGCAATAAGCATCGCTTAAATAAAACCTGAGTTTTAACAAAAATAAAATAATACAATACACTTAAGAATAAATATTTTTAAGTTTAGTATTCTTTTTCCTAAGAAAGTAAATGAAAATATGAAAATTAAAAAGGAATAAAATCACTATAATATTTAATTTAATATACGAATAATTATCTACATATGCCATTTTATTCATTGTATATTTTTTATGGTATTCACCTGTTGAAATTACCTCCCCCTAAACGATTGTTAACTGTTTACGATTTTAATTATCACAAATATCTCTTGTATTTATCATTAAAATAGACTTACCTATTAAAAAATACAACTTATATTATTATTCTGATTTGTTTTATATTTTTAAAGTTAGTGTTTATTCATTTAAAAAACTGTTTATGAGCTAGATACAGTAGATAAAAGTGCTATCAAAAACAGTAAAAGGGAAAGAGATAGGTCAAGTAAAAATTTACACCAACAGCTTCAACATCAAATCTCCAGGGTAATGTTTCTTCCCCCTCCGACACATCTTCTCCAAGTGAAGAACCAGAAGAAGAATATTTGCAGCCAAAGAGTCATCCAAAAGGGCCTTATAGCCTTATCAAATTTCCAAGATATGCTCCCCAGTTAGTCAGGTAAGACATATCTTCTAATCTTGGAGCCAGCCTTGCCAATGCCTTGCTCTTAGATTTGAAGGCTATGGGCCTTCTTATACCCAGTATTAATATAAACGATATTATTATTATTGATAAATGTAAAGTTGACAGGGCAAAGACTAAAGTGAAAACAACTGCCCAACAAAAATATGATCAAAGTATGGAAAATCTTATATGTATTGCAGTTGATGGGAGAATAGATAAGGACACGTTGCTGTATAAGGAAATTTGTGGAGGAAAATGGACAGAAAACTATGAAAAAAACTAAGGGACCAGAATGCTATTTAACCTTTACAAAGGAGACACTATATGAAAGTAAATATCTGACACACAGACTTCTTTCCAAAATTGGTGCAACAGGTGCTGTTCATGCACAACAAGTGGTGGATGTTTTGCATGAATTCAACAGTGAGAACACTATCAAGGCTATCCTTGTTGACAACACTAATGCCAACACAGGTTGTGAAGGTAGAATGGTTGCAATTTTAGAAAAATAATTTTTTTAAATCTTCACACAATTGGTTCCTCTCAGCACCATAATGAACTACCTTTCAGAGCCCTTTTTAAAAATATAGATGGTTGCGCAAAAGGCTCTACTGCATTCAGTGGCCCCCTGGGGAAATTATGCTCAAAGGATTGCCATGATTTATCCCAAATATCCTTTTCCACTATTAGCAGACCTCTGGATTCAATTTTGAAAATTGATAAAATACATGATCTCAGTTGTTACTGAAGACTCCTGTATGAATACGCAGCAGGTATTTCTAGAGGTAAGGCTGACTCTAGATATGCCTCCTGGAAAATTGATCCTTTAAACCAGGCAAGATAGTTAACTTTGGCCATCAGGCTCATGTGTTTATGGACTCATGGTGCATACCTACAAAGGCTCACAACTCCACAGTTTAATAAATTTTATCATAAATATGTATGCCAGTTGTTGGTTTGAAATTAAAACGTTAAAAAGCAGTTTATAGAAGCAGATATTGTAAAATGGGAGGGGGGGGCAGATTTTCAAATTGAAGATTAGTCATCATTTCTTTTATTAATATCATTTTTATAAAATAAAATGATTTAAATACTAACATTATTCCGTTTTCACACTAATATTCAAGCCAAATCTTGCAAAAACGAGGAATTTTCAGTATGCTTTTATCTACGATCTTTGATACCAAACACTCAAAAAAACCGTTAAACTATTTGCTCTAATTTTTTGTATGAGTACTTACTAGGTCCATACACAACTTTCAGTAATTGAGATTTTTTAATATTTTAAGAAAAGTGAAAAATCAACCTACCCTTATATATATATATATATATATATATTGTGAAACTAAAAAAACACATAAGAATAAGATTTTATTGAACACAGAATAAGAGATACATCAGGTAAAGAATTAGTTTAAAATTTTCAAAGCTAATAAGTTATTTTGCAACAACTTTTAAATATATAATATTTTAAGAAAAGTGAAAAATCAACCTACCCTTATATATATATATATATATATACACACACACACATAAATATTATACAATTATGATTAGAATTTAGTACTAAAATCTTTTTTTATTCATAAAATCTTTACTGCAGAGCAATATCACAATATATTTAAAGTATAAATAAGATAAAACAGGACAAAAACTCACAACACTGAGTTTCAGGCTATCAATACTTCAGTGAGCTAGTATTGAATACATCTGATTTTTAGACCTAAAAATCATACATCCTAGATCACCAGAAGATCAATAGTGTGAAACTCAGTGTTGAGTTTTTATCCTGCTTATCTTATTTTATATCTAAAATATATACATGTATATAAAGAAATGCAAAAGCAAGTATTGGTAATAAAAAAAACCAGAGTGCTCAAATGCCTGTAAGTAGAGCAAGTTGAAAACTAAAAAGTGATAACTTACAATACAATCTTTCTCAGATGATTGTGGCAATGTTTTTGCCACATAAAACTTAAAGTCACAATGATAGTAATGTAATCACTTTTTACTTACATACATATACATATATGTACAGAGATGAAAAAACACAAGGTCTTCATTAGTGTTCCAAAATTCATTTATTAAAAAAAAAATAATAATAATTCGGCTTCATCATTTATATATATTTAGAAAGATAAACAGAGGATCAAATTAAACGGAAAGAAATCGAAAGAAAGATAAAGACAGATACATAATGGATTGTTTATTTTTAGATATCAATTGAATAATATAGATATTTACAGATGTGATATGGATTTGTTTTTTATGAATAAATTTTGGAATGTTAATTACATCACACAAACTTGAAATACTGTTTTAAAAGTTTTTCATTTTATTCTTTTACATTTTATTTAATAACTTACACACTCTGATGAAAGTCTAAAAATCAAAACATTTAATATTGGCAAATATTTCTACAAATAAAATCATCTTCTGAAGACCTTGTTTTTTTTCATCTCTGTACATTTCATACTGTCAGATTTATTTTCAGTTTTTCATATATATATATATATATATATATATATATATATATATATTTGTATAGGTATTATGTATTTATTTTCAGTATATGTTGTTCTCAAAATTTTTTCGCAGATTTTTGTAACTGATGACTACGCCCTTGCCTAAAGATTTGTCCACGTTAGGGAAATTAAGACTTCAGCCTTACAGCATAACATGCAAGTAAATCACTTAGTGATAACAGCACCAATCCAGGAGAACTTCAACTAGTTTTCACCAAAATGAGTATTTTTAAAATAAATAACACTTATCTTTTTTCTTCTTTCGATATTTCACTTGCTGAGTGAGGATTTCAGCTACATAAAGTATGTTAGATAAATAAACAATCTTTTACAAAAAAATATACTAAATGCATTAACCAAGAGTGGTTAATTAACAATAATATACAGAACTATAATTTCCTATTTAATTTTTTCTAATGATAGTATGTCTTCAGATTAAGAACATCTGGCTTACAAATAACTTCTACTTATACAGAGACTACTATAAAAATTAAAATTAAATACGATCAATGGAACAAGATTGTCTGACAATAACTATTACTTGCATTAGAATTATCAAATAAAATTCACTGCTTTAAATTGAATAATATTAAATCTTTTAAAATATTTTTTCTTCACCTTTGCACAAGAAAACAAATTCATAATTATAATTACTCAAATCAAAAACTGATTTGAATGATAAAAAAATTGAACAATACAAGAGGCAAAATTATTTCAAAGATTAACAACATTAGTTTAAAATCTGTGATTTATTCTTTAACTGTTATAAAATATTCCAATTCTGTTAAGTTACATTTTAACAGAAAGTAAAGTTTCATTGCCAAAATATGTTCAAATAAGTTTTAAAATTTGTCCATATAATTTTGAACATGAAAATTAAATATACTTCTTATTATCTTTTCAACAAAAAATCTACTCATTGCTGAAACAAAAAAAAAACAAAAAACATTTGTCTCTCCAGCTGTAAGGAAATATTTAATTTTGACTATTTTTATCAAGTTTTTCAACCCAATTTTAACTGGTAGTTTTTCACTGAAGTCTGAAAAACAGAAAGTCTCCTCAAGATCTCCAGAACTATTCTAAATTATTCCAACTGATCTTAACAGTGCTAAGGTCTGGATAATCTTAATTTTTCCTCTGATGTCCAATTCCTCCACAGACCATATCATCATCACTCATGTTCCACAGCTTTTTTCAGTTCTCTAGCATCATCATCCTCATAATTAAAAACAACAACTAGTTTCTAGTATGAAAAGAGATAGCCTTGTCTTTTTTTGTTTCTGAAATTTTTCAATAAGCTTAAAAAGTCAATTTACAACTATATAAAAATATAAGATTCAGTAAAAAGTATCATTGCTTAATATAGTTTTATATACAGATTAACCAGTTTAAACTTTAGATACCCAGTAACTGAACTTACAATATTCAGGGAAAAAAATTAAGCATAAAACGTATTCAAACTTCACTTCATAGCACAGGCATCTTTATTTAAAGCTATGCCATAATTCCATTAAAAGAATGGCTGTAAATAATATTAAGCCTTTTATTATGACTCTAACAGCTCCCAAAAGCTGAAGGTTGATAATGTATAGTAAAATAACTTACAAGTTCAAAGGGTTAATAAAATATAAAGCACAAATTAGATTGTAAATGGATTGATAAAAACATCAATTTTTATAAATTATATCCATTATAATCAAATATTTTTGTATATACTTAACGGCATTTACTAAACTTTTACTTTTGAAGGAACAGAAAATTTCAGCAAGAAGAAAAGTTTTTGCTTCAAAGCAAATTCATTCCTTAAAATCCAGTTTAAAAGCAGAGTAACTTTTTCAGACCTTATTTTTCTTGTTCCCCAATGATACCTGCATCAAAAAAATAAGGTCTGAAAAAGTTTGACTTGGCTTAACCTTACCACACTTTTAACCAGGACCATTATAATTACAAGCTGAAAATTAATACTGTCTGATTTATAAAAAGTATTTTTAGATGAGCAGTCATTAAGATCCAGAGAGTTTCTTTGGGCTGACATATTTTCATAGTAATTTGTTTTCTTTTATCAATAAAAAATAGTGTCCTTATAAAATAAAGATCAGATTACTAACTAAAGCACCATGATTTATACTTATTAAGAAAAGAAACAGCCCCAAAATAAACTTCCTGAATTATAACAAAAGTAAGTTTAGTAAAGGTGATTAGAAAATATTAATAGCATCTAGTTTTCCCCAAGTAAAATTATTAAGATAATAATCCAAGTTAAAAGTGCAGTAAGGGTAACCCAAAGCACAACTTTTTTAAATCTTAAAATCCTGGCCTGTTTGCTGAAACTTCTTTCATCTCTTAATGATACCTACACTGAAAAAATAAAATCTAAAAAGGTTTAACTTTAGGTTACCCTTACCATACTTTTAACCTAGACTATAAAATATGTACTTCATTCAGTTAAAGATCTTCATTCTCAAAGGCGAAACATCTTGTTCATTGTTCCGTTTTTTTGTTTTCAGTAGACAGTGTTATTAATTTTTCTAGATACAAAATTGAGACAGTAAAAAACTTTTTCATTTTTTGTTTATTTTTAATTTTTTTCTTGTCTTTTCTTCTTTTTCTGACTGTATTTAAATCTTTTCTTGGAAGTAAGCAAAGAACCATTATAAGGTTATTATGACAGCTAGATCAGTTTATTATAGAATATACTGTGTCTTACTGAGCCATGTTCTTTCACTGATCTAAGATCTCACCATTCTTTTAAAAAAAGATTCTTATCTAAGAGAAAATGACCCAAACTGTAATTGAAACAAAATCAAGATAGCTTTCCATAATTGCTACACTATGATAGCTAAAAACTAAAATAATGAATCATATTATTGAATACTGAATAATTTTTTTTAAATCCACTTAGACGAACAGGGGTGTAGAAATTTTTCATTTTTAAAAGACACATAGTAATTTATTGTTTTCTAATAAAACTGCACTCAAAAAATTTTTACCGTATTTACAACAAAATTTGGTTTAAACTTTTAATTAATAACTTAATCCAAATTTAATTAATATATACCAATTAAAATAAATGAAAAATTTTATTAACCTTTTAATGAGTTTTCTGATATAGCTTTTAGCAAGAAAGTAGTGGGATATCAAGTTCTAAAGTGGAGATGCCCAATATAATTGAAGGCTATGCTTGATGGCTTAGAAAACTAAAGGTTCCCCAACCCTGAACTACACTATTCTTATATACTAACAAATAATGAAATGACTCATTAAAAAGTAAATAAATAAAAATATTTTTTATGATTTAAAGAATTTAAAATACAAAACATAAAACAAAAATCAGTGGTTATTTATTACATACCAGTTACTTTTTCCACCAATTCTGTCCGGATATCAGCTGAATGAACGTTTTCATCTCTGTTGATGGGGATTGGTTCTGAGATCACTGACAAACCAACAAACAGACACACGGGTGAAAAGAAAAGGACAAAAGTAGAAGCAGTAATAGAGGCAACCAAACAAAAATACACAGCATATAACAAAAAATGCCATGCTTGATATAAACATGCAAGGCAAATGAGATAATTGGGACTAAGTCTTTCATAGTGTTCAAATAAACAATAGGTTGGTTGAAAAATATAAAGTCATTTTTAGATTATCATTTCTGTTATAAAAAGAATGAAAATTACTTAAAAGGATTTCATTAAAACTTAGTATGTTTCTTGTATTAAAAAAAATTGAGAAAATTTAAATATACAAGTGTAACAGTTAAAAAAAACCTGTTGCCATCCTTTTTTTGATAGAACATCAACAGTCATCATCATATTAGCAGTAATAGGGACTTTGATCAATAAACAGTCTAAAAAAATTTGGCAAGTTGGACCACCAACCTAAACACCCACTTCAACATAGATTTTAAAAGCCAACAGTATTTTTATCACTCACAGTTGAGTTAACTGAGTAACTAACAAAAAATCAGAAGTTAATTTATTCAGTGTTAACTCTATTACACTCTATCCAAACCACTAGGCACCACAGTGACTGGATTGTTAATGGTACCAATAATAAGTAAGTCATTTATTAAATCTAAACTTACATTAATATCAATTTAGAAAGGAAAAGATATGTCAGAGGAACAAACAAAAAAATTTTCAACCAGAGATTTGGGTATAGTAAAAAAAGCAAGCCCCCAAGATCTTAGGTAGATAAAACAATAAATGATGATTCTGAATCATCATACCCATAACTTGAAAAGTGAATATAGAAAAACATTGCATGATATTGAATATAAGACAGAATTAAACACAGTTTATTCCAATTAACTGGATCACCAGTTTGGGCAATATTTTGAAAAAAAAAAAAAAGTATATTTATAGAAAGTTCCTTTGCTTATTTAGGTCACCAAGCCATTTAATAGGACCAGTGTGAAAAAAATCAAAATGATTTTTTTGTTTCTCATAGCTAATTCCCTCTGCACTTGGGCAATCTCAAATAAGCAGTATTTGTTGTTTTATACATATATATATATATATATATATATATATATATATATATATATATATATATTATGTAGTTAGCTATATTTATAAATAAAGAGTGCTCAATATAATTGATAGAGTATATGTAGATCTAAGATAGGATAGCATAGATACAAAGTCATGGTAATGTAATTAAGAATACTGATCATCATGAAATTTTGACAAGAAATGAAAAACATTCAAAATTGTTCTTATGACTCATATTTAAGCTATGGATTAAAAATCTTCAATATATTACTGTTATATATGAAGTAAAATATTGTTAGTAATAAATTATAATCAAATAATGCATTAAAATTAATGAATGTAGGAGATAAGATTTTTTTATTCTAATCATTTAAATCTATGTCAAACTAAGTAGAATATTGTTTTTTTATTTTCCACTTTTTCAAAGTTTTATAAGAAAACTGTCATAACAAACTCATAAACAGTTATAACATTCCCCAATATTTTTACGAAAATTACATAATTTTTCCATATTTTTTTAATCTATTAGATCACTACTACCATCTGTCCTGATACAATATAATAAAATTCAAGATCTCAAAATCCTTATTCACATCATGTTACATTAGACAACATTCTTGTAGAAGAATAGCAGTGATACTATTTAACCTATAGCTGGGGGAACAAGGGAGTTCATACCTTTCTCAAGTGTATTTGTCTGAAAGTGAATGTAATATCACAACTGGAGTTCGAAACTGCCTACTACTAAGTCACAGTCCAGCATGTTAACCACTATACCACAGGACTTCCTCGACTAGTGCTACATAAAAATGATTGTGCTATCAACAAATAGATGTCAAGGATTAATAGGATTGTGTAACATGTTAATTGTATATATATATATATATAAACAAAATCTGAAACTAGTATAAACCAACATCAATTGTTTATACACTATGAACCCCAAATAAGCAAGAAAAAAAGAAAGTACCAATGAATGACGGTGCAAAAGTAAGTGAACACAAGAAAACAATAAGTAATAGAAATACTTTCATAGAAGGCATAGTTACCTATAGCTGGCTTAGCCAGCTGCTCTGTCAGAGAATTCTGGACATATGACATATCATCAACCATTGTTATATCAGGCACTTCATTTTGTGGTGTCCGATGAGGGCTATTTGACCGGGAAGAAAAGCAGCTACCTTCAGTACTGGACAGGGTAGAGGCCAAAAGACTATCAGACTACAAAGTATAAAAATGAAATGTATGCAATGAAATATCCTTAAATTGAGAAAATTATCATCAGTATTGTTATTAGAAAATTTTGTCATTAATCCTATAAACAAAAAACGTAATAAACATTTAGTGTTATTTTTAAACCAATAATATTAACTTTGACAAGCCCTGTGTAAAAAGAAACAAAATAATGTTACCTGAACAAGGCAAATTATCAAGCTATCGTGTGTGTGTGTGTGTGTGTTTAATATATGACTTTACACCAGTATATAATTATGATTGATTGGCCATTTTTCTCACTTTTCCATCAGATGATTGAATGCTATAGCTTGTCAAACCTGTCTCAGCTGGCTTTGAGTTTTCATTCTCCTAGAATAGTTGCCCACCAAGGCTAGAGAAATCAGTCTTTTCTTTCCCAGAGCATTGCTGTGAACACAAATTCTTCAGCTGGAATGTGAACTTGGCTTAATTAATTCTGATTGACTGATTTTAACAGCATGTCAAACTATCAAGATTTATTTTATGCTAAGGAATCCTATTCATTGTACGTTTATATTCACATCTATTGCAAATTATTTTTCTTGGATTTTTTTTTGCACAAAGTCCGAATGAATACAAATACTTTTTAAACAGATCTATTCAACCTATAGATGGGACCCCTAACAGGTATTACCACTCCAGGTCAAAGTGGACCTGGAAATAATAGCAATGAAGGAGTACTCCATACTGCCCAGATCTCTAGAACTAGAGTTTAGTATTATACCCAGGACACCTTTTGTGGGGGGGGGTATTACCTCTTTACAGGAGATACAGTCAACATATTCTAATTCCTGCTGACTAGGCAGCAATCAATTCTGAGAATTTAAGTGTGGAATTCAATACTTTATTTATATTTATACTTAAACTCTTTTTCCACAACAATAACCATTATGTTAGCTGCAACTTCAAAATAAATCTAATTGGAAGATCTTTTTTTAAAAACTATCAAACTACAAGAGAAATGGATGTCTTAGATTTAATATTGGATAAATATATAACAAAATATGTTTACCACTTCAGGAGTAGGTGGAAGATCCCGGACAGATGAACTGGAACCTTTTGACTTTTCTTTCTTTTGCATAACAAAATCTTGTATTCTAAAATAAAAATGGAAATATTGATAAAATAACTTTTAATAAACTTAATGATATTTTCATTATTGTTATCTAATTTAATTTTTTATGATGTCTAGCAAACATTTACTGACTTATAAGATGCACTATTTTGCTCCCCAAATAGTTTAGAAAATAATTCCCAGGTCTTATATTCAAATCAACCAGATGATAGAAGCAATTACCACTCGTGCCTATAATACCATTACATTAACAGTAAATAGATTACTTTCAGAAGATGCATATATAAACTTAAATATGAATACGATATCAAAATTACAATTTTATAGTTTATTCTAAGATTTCTTATAATGTGATTATAATGGTACTGAATATCACAATAGTTTTATTACTAAAATTTATGTTATGTTGGAATATGTCAAGTGACTAGTATATTAATTTCAATCAATATGTGCATGTGTTGCAGTTTAAATATAAAATATGATGTAAACACTAGATTGAAATTATATCTTAAAAAATGCTTTCTTACTTAGCATTCCAGTTCATCACTGCGTCGGCAACCATTTGTTTCAAAATGGTGAGACTATCAACAATATCATTATATAAGGCAAAACAGACACCTACAATTAAAAGAAATATATCAAAAATTTCTTTAAAATAATAATTGACAAAAAAGAAATAAGATTTGAAAACAAATGCACCTAAACATTTTATCTTGGAAAAAAAAGAAAATTCCAACATCTAAGAAAAAAAAATCCAATAAAACATTTAAAAAGTTAAATCTTATTGACAGAATCTTTATATCATTCATAAGAAAGACTAGAAAAAAATTCTGATACTAAAATTCAGGCCACAACTGAGAATATGAGGTGTACGGGATACACATTTTTTCTAGTCTTAAAATAAGCAATAAAAACATACTGAAGAACATTCTAGAAATTTAGGATCAAAACTGCATTAGCATTTAAGTTACATTTTTATATTTTTCAATCAATCAGCTAAAAACATAGAATAAAACATTCTAGAAAAATAGGATCGGAAGTCAACTAACAGAAAATACTTAGGCTCTAAAATAAAATAGTAAAATAAAAATCTGATTGGTCAATAAATGTCTACGCGCCAAAATTTTAGGACAATTCTTTGATCTACTATTACGGTATAAATAACACACAGTTAGGGATCCATTCACAAGCCACTAAGCCAGTAAAGCAGTAGCCGATACTCTGTCCGGCAAATTCCTTTCCTTCCTCAACTAAAGTTTATGACCTAGCTACAGATGGCCACGAATCACATTCAAAAGAAAAACCCGACAAACTTTCTTTCATCAATGTGACAAGCTGTCGCCACAATCATAAAACCCGCTATGAACTTAATGTAAGTAAGAACGACTTATTTACAGACTCCGTTAACATACACACATCTTTAAACAAATTTATTTTCTTCTTGCCAAACTTTATTTTCCAAAAGGCCATTTACACATGTATTTTATTCGTTTTCATATTCTGTTATATGCATATTAAATTGTTTGTTGTTTAATGTTCGTTGTGTTCTATTCCATTTCTTTTACACAATTGTAAAGTTTTGTGTTGTATTTATGGAGGAAATAATATTGGGAGCAATACCCGTAAAGTACAGACGCACATCTACTGTAATAACCAAATTACATACTCCCCCCCCCACAGGCGAACTAAATTTTAGAATCCAAGAAAAAAAAGTCACAGTAAAACAATAACAGGAAAAAATCAGTCAATTGTCAAGTTTCAATCAAATTTTCAGAACTTATTGATTTGTAAACAAGTTTATCTACGAAATAGGTTTTGTATAAAAATTAACAGAAATATTTTAGTCCATCAAACTCAAATCCTCATTTAACTCTATATGATCTCAATGAATTATATTCACATGTACATCTCTAAAAGGATTAATCTGAGGCTTTTTTAGATACCTCAGAGGTAAAAACAGTTTGAGCACAGGCTTGTTGGACATATTTTTTGAATAATTGAAAAACCTGTAACTAAATCTTTCAAATTACAATAATGGAACCAACATGAAGGGAAATCTGGCTGGTATTGTCTGCAAAAGCTTTGACAGTTTTAGGTACTCTGACAAGGTTGTACATTATATTTTCTTTGTACATAAAATACTGTTGTATTTTTAAGGTAAATGTGCAATTGTCTATCAAATCTCAAGCCAACACACATTATGAAAGTGACAACAACAGTATCAAACCACTTCAATATTACTTAGCAGATGTTTTAAAGGTCCAAGAATAACTGAAAGGAGATAGATGGAACAGCAGCTACAGAGGTTCAATCATAATACAAATTACATCATGGAGTTCCATTTTGTTGGTTATCATTTGGCATAACATTCTTTTTCAAATTAACAAACATATTAAAACAGACCAATCCTACAGTATTCCACTGGATGTCATGGACATCCAATGCAAATCATTCAGTTCTGCCACCAATCTTAACTCTCTACTCCAAACATTCAAGTTCTAAACAGGATATAACTCATATCAATGCTTCAGAAATATCTTTAACAAATTAGCAATACCAATTCTATAATTGACTATATTGTAATATGATACAAATTATTGAAATCAAGAATACATTCTACATCTAATGTAATAAATGTTTTGTAAGATTTTGTCTTTATTTACATGTAATTTACACAACATATTCAGTTCATATTAAATGTGTTTTCTATTCAAAACTTTAAATTAAAGAGAGGGGCCTAAAGTAAACATTAGGGGGAAAAGTATGGTTGATACTAAACATGACCTTGATTCAACTCAACCTCAGATTGCAACAGATATTCACATTGGAATTTTTTTCTAGAATTGATATCTATTTGATTGGGTTTTTTTTTTATTGAATGCCAAAGTCATTTGTATAGAAGAACAGAGGTTATATTATCCAACCCATAGCTGGGAAGGGGTAGATAAGGAGGTTCATGCCTTTCTCAAAGGTACTGGTCCAAAAGGGAACATAATAGTGCAACTGGAGTTCAAACTCACTTACTTCAAGGCAGCAGTCCAGCACTTTAGCCATTACACCATGGTGACCCCACCACTTCACACCACATTATTAAATAAACCCACAACTCAAGAGATTAAATTTGTTTTTCCACAGAACGAAAAAATCCAAATCAGATTTTTTTTTTGCCAATCAACAAAATGATTGACAAAAAAAACTTGATTTAGATTTTTTTGTTCTGTGGAATTCCTGTTTCATTTTCCTAGTTTAATGGCATATAAACCTTCATGGGTTATCTAATTCCAAAAGCATCCTTGTAGAAGAACAGCAATATACTATTTAACTCACAGCAGAGGGAATAAGGGTGTTCATACTTTTCTCAAGGGTATAAATTCAAAAGTGAATGTAATATTGCAACTGAAGTTCAAACTTGCCAACTTCCCACATTTTAGCTTTATGTCCTTTAACTTTAGTCCTCTTCTGTAGAATTTTTATGGGTCCTGTTATTTCTAAGAATTTAGATATAGAATCAAATACCTTACTTATACTTAAACTCATTTTAACCTAGATTCCAAGAATCAAAGAAGTCTATAGTAATTCATGATACAATTTCCTAAATATAATTTTTTTTTTTAAATAAAAGAAAATATAATTACCTTGTTTGTCAATTTTTCCATCCTGGCTTCCTTTGACAATGGTTTCCAATGATTGAAGTTTTTCATGTATCTCATCAGCATGTTTTTTCATCATAGTTCGTTCATTCTACATGAAACGAAGATTTATTCATGTGAACATAGTGCATTAAAACAATGGTAAAAAGTAAAAGGACATGTTTTTAAACATGTTCCTGAAAAATACTTCATTAACCAAGTGTTTTTCATTATTGTCAAAACAAAAAACAAAAAAGAATGAGATAAAAAATTTTAAGGTGGTAATATTAACACTTCTAGTTAGCAGAATATAAGTTTATCAAAGAGACAAAGAAAAAAAGAAGTCAAAATATCTCAAGCTCATTTCTTAACTTACCAATTTTAAAAATAGGTTAGGTTAGGTTAGGTTATTTGGTTTAATAGCATATTAACCCTTGATGGTTATTTAATGCCAAATCCTGTTTATACATACATATGGTTTTTAAGTGAATAGTTTGTAGTTTATTTTTTAAATAAACCAGAGTTCATTTGTTTTCATACAGTTAAAGGGTTTCAAGTATTGCTATTTAACATTAATAGCTCTGTTTGCACACAGTTAAATGATTTCAAGCATTACTATTTTATAATAATAATTTAATATCAATCATTTCTTTGCACACAGTTAAATGGTTTCAAGTATGGTAAATGATTAAATAGTTCTATTTGACCCATAGATGGGACCCTAACAGATACTACCACTTTGTTGCCCAGTCGACTGGAGCTGTAGACTACACCAACTGCACCTATGCAGAGGGGTACAACTCCCCCAATGAATGTTCTGGATATAACACTAAACAATCTGACAGTGAGATTCCAGTAATACTGGAGCTTTGGGGAATGCAGAGCAACCTTCATTGCCATCACTCCCAGGCCCACTCTGGCCCGAAGTAGTAGCACCTGATAGGGCCCTATCTATGGGTCAAGTAGAATTAAACTAAGTACTTATGCTAAACTGAATTACTTGAAATAGAACTGTTTTTGATATTGAAACTGTACTTAGACTAAACTGAATTGTTTGAAATAGAACTGATTACACTGGTCAACAACAAATTTGTTGTCAGCATTTTTTTTAGCTGATTTAGGACGAATCTGATGCGCTGAATATAAAAATCACATTGGTTTTGCTCAATCAGGTCACGTTTTTGAGCTATGGCCACCTGTCGTCTTTTACATTTTTGTTCACATGTATGCATGTGTGGAGCATTTTAGAAGTTGGTAGGGGTAAAATGTCGAATAATTGTTTTGATTGGAAATGATTATTTTAATGACAAGAAGTATTCAGGTCTGATAGTTCTGGGTAATAATGTTGAAAAGGGATCAGTTTGAAGTCATAAAACCTCGAAATCTTCCAGAAATTGGTGCGGCATTACACAAAGAAGGACTGGCCTTTGCAGAAGGAATTGGTGCCTTGCAAAGAAAGGAACGTCATCAACAACTCTCTGGTGGACAATTACTCGACATTATTCAGAAGATAAAAAACAAAATGTTCTAATGAAACAATTCAGATATATATTTTTTAAAAAATCCATGGATACAGAAATATGAATATCATATAAATACACAAGAAAAAATATACATTATACAAGTCTCACTTATATAACATGTACAGTTATGAATTTAGATATATTTTTCTGAAAATACTTAACTGAAAGGTTATATACTTTGAACATGTTAAATGCAAATATTAGCATATTGAAAGATAGATACTAAAAGATCAGAAAACATATTGACAGTACTTATACAAGGTTTTATCATATATAACTTTCATGTTTTGTAGATGACATGACTAAACATCAAAATATTAATAAAATCTATCTTGAATCATTATTTGTTGACCAATTAAAGCTGTATTATCCTTATAGATTGAATAGATCTTATGTTAGAGTCATATTTTTTTGATTTACACAAAATTCAATTATATGTTCCAGTATCAAGTAATGAACCTGGAGTTCTAGGAAGTGTGCCATCACCTCTTTGTTACCATTACTTCTAGGTTCACTCTGACTGTAAGTGATAGTATCTATTTGGACCCCATCTATGGGTCAAATACATCTGACAATGTTTAAAACAACTTTCATCTACATTTGCTCTTAAACATTAATATTATAACTCAGTATAAAGAGATTAAAATGATTAAACTTTATCAATATATTAGCTATTCAATTTCTATAGAAATAGTTAATTGAAAATATATAATTCTTAGCAAATAATGATAATTATTATAACTAAATAGGAATGATTACTTGAAACCATATAATTGCGAGCAAATTATTAGTATTAGATAGGAATACTTAAAACCATAAAATTGCGAACAAATTATGTATTAATAGTTATTTGAAGTTATATTTGCTTATAAATGGTTATTACTAAATGGGAATAGTTACTTGAAACCATTTAATTGCTTGAAAAAATTGACTTTGGCATTAAATAACCTAACAAGGGTTTATATGCTACAAAAACAACCAACCAATCAACTAATTATATATTCCAGGAACCATAAAAAACATTAATGTTCAAATGGATTTACTATTTTCTTCAAACAACAAAAAATGACTTATTGTTTAAAAAAATGATTGAATTTTATAGCTTGAAATTATTCATTTTAGTTTTTTTTATCAATTGAGTCATTCATCTAAAACAAAGCTTCCCAGATGTCATAGAAACACACTTTATTAAATTAAATTTTTTATGACACATTACTTCATCATCATCATCATGTCGTGCCGCTAGCTAAGCCAAATTTTTATGACACATTACTTAGCCAAGCCAAATCTATAATTAAAAACGAATATAAAAAGAACTAATCAATGAAAAATTTAGATAATAATTTATTAAAAAAAAAAAGATTAAATATTGTTATAATTTGGGTTCTTGAGTTTTAAGACACCAGTAGTGCTAGTTCTACCATTGTGCGAGGAAACTGAGAGTACCCATTCTGCCATTGTTATTTGTCAATAAAAAGGGAGGATTACCAGGAACAGATATCTTGTATCAAATTCATTACAGTTAGCTTCTTGAGCAATAGTAGAAAAAAGTTTGGAAGGCTTTGGCCTAAATTATCTAACTCCTAAATTTGACATAAAAGGATGTTTTTCCATTGAGGGAAGTTAAGATAATTTGCTAACAAGCATTTTATAGAGCTGATAAGATGACAAGAAATAAGTATTTTAACTCACCTTTTGGAAAGTTAAATAATCACTCAAGATTTTGGCTTGATTTCGTTGCTGAGCATATTCATTCTGAAGCTTGATGGTTTGTTCCAATATTGCATTATATACATCCATTCCTCTGTAATGAAAAGACTCAAAGTTACACACAAAATCTATAAACACATTATTTCAGAAAAAGAAAACATGTAAATATGTTTCTACAAACAGGAGATAAATGTCTTGTAAATTGCAGCATGTAAGTCAACTTCAGGAAATGTGGAGATGGTCTACTTGAATTGTCGAAGTTAAAATTCCACCTGAATTAGATTATATTCACTTCAGACTAAACTTTAATGAAAATGGCATCAAAGCAGTGGACAAAGTATAAAAACAATTGTAAAAGAGAATATTTAATGGACAAGGCTGTGAAAAAAGATTTTGGCTTTGCTTAATTGGCATAATGGTTAGAGTGTTCGCCAATGGCCTGAGAGACCTGGGTTCAATCCCAGGTCGAGTCATACCAAAGACTTTAAAAATGGTACTTGATGCCTCCTTGCTTAAAACTCAGCATTATAAGGTATGGATCAAGAGTAAAGTGGAGAAATCCTGGGAAAGTAGTAGCGCCCTTCCCTACACCTTGGTGTAGTAGCTATTGAAAAGGGAGCCTTCGGGTCCCCCTCGACTATGGTCGCCAACTTACTAAACCTGATATGAGAAACAGAAAAGAAGCCAAAATAAAACCAAGAGTATTAACTCTTCTTAAATAACTAACCTATATCCACTGTAAATGAATGTATTTTTTACTATATTTAAAGTAAAATGTAAGTAATTTTTTTTTTGGTGAGCAGATCTCAAAATCCAATTAAGGAATTATTAAATTTACTCATTTTTGTTGAATCCTATATGTACATAACTATTATGAAAATATACTCGACTTACCTATAAGGTAATACATATAACAAGACTACTTTTTTGTATCCTAATCTAAAAATAAAGAATATCCAATTACCAATTATCCTTATAGAATGACACCAACCAAATTTTTTAATGACTACTGAAATGTTACGAAATAAAAATACTAATTATAAATAGAATACCTTTAGGATTTGAGGTATGTTCTGTTATATTGTTATTTGTTTTCTAAAATTCTGGAAATTATACAATATCATCAATATTACATAACAGTATTCAAGTATTGAGTATAATTAAAGACTCAGCTTCATTGTAAAAAAGGTAAAAAGTCTATTCTTGCAATAAATAGCAAATATAAGCACATAAAGGAATTGTAAAACAGATACAATGACACACTTGTGATCACATTTTTAAAATTTTCACTGCTGCTGATTAACAAAGCAACCCTAACCTTTGATATATTCAATTGTTATTACGATTATGTTTATCAACCATATCAAACCTGAAATCAAGAAAATTATTAGGAAAATCAGTACAGTTTTAGGAGAAATTGATCCATAACTTCACAGATTCTGAGTATCCACTGAATCATCAAAGGAGTACAAGCAAAATATCTACGAAATACAATAATTTTGACACCATATTTGTTTATAATCTGCCTAGACTACTTAAATCTAATAAAAGAAAATGCCTTTATACAAAAAAGAGCAAGAAGCAGACAATATCTTGCAGAAACTATAGCAGACGCAGACAATGTCTTGCAAATACACTGCCCAAGCAGATATCCTTACTGCATAGCCTAGAGCAAGCAGCAGAAGGCATTGACCTCATGTTTTAAACAAGAAATGGCCATCTCCATTTTAAGTGGCAGGCCTCTAAAATTAGTAGACAAATTAACATACCCCAGCAGCAGTATCTCATCTACTGAAAGTGATGTTATCATTCGCATAGGAAATCATATGGAAGACTGCTCTATCCAATAAAATAAAACGCAATATTTTTCCAAGCTGTGGCTGTGTGAATGTGGCTATATAGATGCACCACATGGACGTTAACTAAATGGAAGGAGAAAAGGCTAGATGGGAACTACACAATATTACATGTTGTTTTAAACAAATCCTGGAAGCAACACTCCACAAAAAAGCGGCCACTTACCTCTCATCTCAAAAACCACCCAAGATGAAGAAAATATGCAAGACTGCAGGACAAACTCATAAGCGATATTCCCCAATAGACCTCTACACAAGAATGCACCAGTGTTGGTTGACTAGCAAGAACTGATATCAGTTCTGTCTAGACAATGGGTGTAGTCTGGAGGACCTACCAAAAGCAATGCATGATAGGGATTGATGGAGAGAGAGAGAGAGAGAGAGAGAGAGTCAGGGAAACCCATGCTGTCAGCATGATTTGATAATGATCATGATTATTACAATTATTTATTATCATTATTTCAGTTATTAGGTGTTTTTCACACTAGTTTTAACTAATGGTCTTTCATTCGAGTCTGAGAGATAGCAAGTCTCCTCAGAACTCTCCTGAGTATTCTAGTCAATCTTAACAATGCTGTGGTTTGTAAGGTCTCAATTCTGCCTCTGATTTCCAGTTCATCTGGTCTTTTTTCCAAGCCCTTAGTGACTATTCCAAGTGCACTAACTACAATTGGCATCATGGTTACCTTCATGTTCCACATTATTACTATTATTATTACTACTACTACTACTAATACTCCTTTATACAAGTTTTTCATGTGAGTTTTAACCAATGGTTTTTCACTGAGTCCAAGCAACAGCAAGTCTCACAAGGTCTCCAGTACACTTCTAAGTATTCAAGCTAATCTTAACAGTACTGTGCTCTGGATTATCTCGATTCTTCCTCTAAATTCATTCATTTATTTATCACCAACTTTATTCCATAGGATCCACCAGTAAAGAGAAAAAAACTGCAGACTCCAGAAAATAAAGCCATTGCACAAGTGTCCAAGGTTTTGTTATCTTTAAGATGGTAGAGTGGCAGCCTCAGCAATCAACAGTGAAGTGAAAGGAATCAGGGTGATTTTTAAAAAATCAAGGATGTCAAAAATGAGACCATTATTATATCATTGTATCATAAAACTTATATGCCACAGTTTACAATAAATTTACAGAGAATCAGCAATAAGGCTAATGTAAGAGATATAACTGGCAGCATCAATAATCTAAAAAGAATTAATGATAAAGGTAAACAGGAAAAATAACCAAATCCCAAGAAAGCAAATAATAGCAAGTGATAATTTTGTAATATCATCAACAGCATTAAGTCAATTATAAAAATAATTTATAGCATGAATTTTGCCAAAATCATTTTTGATAGTGTAATGCCAAATAGTCCAGGTTAAAAGTGTGATAAAAGTAACCCAAAGCTAAACTATTTTAGACCTTATTTTTCTGATGCAAGTATCAATGGAAATAAGATCTTTGGCCCATTTACCAGTGGTTACCCTTACTATACTTTTAACCAGCACTAAAGAAAAATAGTCTGAAAAAGCTGCTCCGTTTTTTGCCTTTCATGATAATAATTTGTACAAATGATTAAAATAAAAATAGAAAAAAAACCAATCACTTTTCATATACCCAGTAGTTAAAAAAAAAAAAAAAATTGATTTATCCCAGATTGAAAAAATAACCAAGAGATGGATCGCAGAATTAATCAATAAAGATAGAGTATGAAACACACAGATTTACATATCCAAAGGTCTCAAAATGCATTTGCATATGATTCAATAGTAGAGCAGAAGGCAGAAAGTTAAAATGTCTGAGGAAATTTCACAAAGATCAGGTTGATGAGGAATATTATCAGATACTTGAGAAAAGCAGCTTCACAACAAAAAAAATTATTTTTCAAATAATAATAATAATCATGATCATCATTATTATTATTAACAACAAATCTAATATTTTCTTCCATCTTTTAATTTTAGTAGTTTTTTTTTTTTAACTTGATTTGATTGTCATTGCTAAAACAGCAAACAACAGCACATATCAGAAAGAATAATAAACAAAAATCTATCATTGAAAATCAAATTCACATTTTCTTTTGGTTAACCTGGTTACTCATACTCATTATTGACCAACTATACTACAAAAGTCTAAATCATGGCTATAAACCCATCCCTTACTTTGTCTCTAAACCCATGTTATTTTCAAACACTACTAACATTATCAACATTTTTATCCTTGTAATAGTATATTTTTCTATTATTAGTAATAAATAATTAGATAGGTTTGCAAAATCTCTTCTAAATTAAACTGTACAACAAAAATCAAAAAGTATTAAGACTAAAGCTTCAAAATTTTCCATTTTAATGAAAACATGAGAACAGCTGAGCAACTTATATGATAAAGTGATGGGGTCAAGTCAGTGCAACTTAGAAAAACAATTATAATACTTTTTGATCACCAGGATTGTGCAAGTACTGTATCTTACATACTTATCAGATTTTGTTCTATGTGACTTTTTTTTTGCTTCCTAAACTGAAAATTATTGACAAGGTGGATGACATTAAAAGAAATATGATGGGGCAGCTTTTCAGAAGAAGAGTTTCAGAGATACTTCAACCAATGGAAAACTCACTGGAACAAGTGTGAAGGGAACCATTTTGAAGAAGAATAAACCTTTCATTCATCATTAATTTCTGTCTTGATATATAGAATTTCAGTCTCAGCAGGTTTTTTAACACAAGAATAATTATGTTATGTAGTATGAAACACATCTGTTAGCATCACCTGGTTTTGTTATGCCATTTTTTTTTCTTCATTCTTTTTCTCCACATTAACTCTCTCTTTATTCTCTTTTCTAAGATGATTCCCTTTTTGCCAAGAGTATAGCAAATTTAAATCTTTTCTATCTCCATTCACTACAACTCTACATGATTATCTGCTCAATTCCTATTCATTCTGATCTTTTTATGTCCTTTCACTGATACATAATTCACTCATCTGGTCAACCAAATCTTTGATTCTTCCAAACTTAAAAGCTGAAAATGAAAAACCAAGTTTGAGTGAAAATGAAAAGTGTTGCAGTTGAAATTGAAAGAAATACAGTCCCAAAACCGTACTCACTCGCACAAGGTGAAGGAAGAGTTCCTGAAATTCATAAAACCTGAACCTAGTTCCAAATAGAATCACTCAAATATTTTTAGTCAGGAGGAAAATCAGTGAGAAACTGGATATAGTCTATAACTTGAATTATATATATATATATATATATATATATATATATATATACATAATAGGGTAGGTCAATTTTGGAACTGTAAAAAAAGGCACTCAAAGAAAGTTGCAAAATAATGTCAAAAGTTACCACAAGATATATCTTTCTTCAAAAATTTGTATTTATTTGAGCAATCAAACTTAAAGACTAAATAAATTGGGATTTTTATCACGGTAAAGGTGTCACCAGCAATAAGCGTCACTTAAATAAAACCCGAGTTTTAACAAAAATAAAATAATACAATACACTTAAGAATAAATATTTTTAAGTTTAGTATTCTTTTTCCTAAGAAAGTAAATGAAAATATGAAAATTAAAAAGGAATAAAATCACTATAATATTTAATTTAATATACGAATATCTATTTACATTTGCAGTTTTATTTATTGTATATTTTTCATGGTATTCACCTGTTGAAATTACCTCCCCTTAAACGATTGTTTACTGTTTACGATTTTAATTATCACAAATATCTCTTGTATTTATCATTAAAATAGACTTACCTATTAAAAAATACAACTTATATTATTATTCTGATTTGTTTATATTTTTAAAGTTAGTGTTTATTCATTAAAAAAACCGTTTACGAGCTAGATACGGTAGATAAAAGTGCTATGAAAAAAAAGTAAAAATGAAAGAGATGGGTCAAGTAAAAATTTACACCAACAGCTTCAACATCAAATCTCCAGGGTAATGTTTCTTCCCCCTCCGACACATCTTCTCCAAATGAAGAACCAGAAGAAGAATATTTGCAGCCAAAGAGTCATCCAAAAGGGCCTTATAGCCTTATCAAATTTCCAAGATATGCTCCCCAGTTAGTCAGGTAAGACATATCTTCTAATCTTGGAGCCAGCCTTGCCAATGCCTTGCTCTTAGATTTGAAGGCTATGGGCCTTCTTATACCCAGTATTAATATAAACGATATTATTATTATTGATAAATGTAAAGTTGACAGGGCAAAGACTAAAGTGAAAACAACTGCCCAACAAAAATATGATCAAAGTATGGAAAATCTTATATGTATTGCAGTTGATGGGAGAATAGATAAGGACACGTTGCTGTATAAGGAAATTTGTGGAGGAAAATGGACAGAAAACTATGAAAAAAACTAAGGGACCAGAATGCTATTTAACCTTTACAAAGGAGACACTATATGAAAGTAAATATCTGACACACAGACTTCTTTCCAAAATTGGTGCAACAGGTGCTGTTCATGCACAACAAGTGGTGGATGTTTTGCATGAATTCAACAGTGAGAACACTATCAAGGCTATCCTTGTTGACAACACTAATGCCAACACAGGTTGTGAAGGTAGAATGGTTGCAATTTTAGAAAAAATTTTTTTTAAATCTTCACACAATTGGTTCCTCTCAGCACCATAATGAACTACCTTTCAGAGCCCTTTTTAAAAATATAGATGGTTGCGCAAAAGGCTCTACTGCATTCAGTGGCCCCCTGGGGAAATTATGCTCAAAGGATTGCCATG
Source organism: Sepioteuthis lessoniana (assembly GCA_963585895.1). Lineage (NCBI taxonomy): Eukaryota > Metazoa > Mollusca > Cephalopoda > Myopsida > Loliginidae > Sepioteuthis > Sepioteuthis lessoniana. The sequence continues at coordinate 30,985,490 of OY757920.1, forward strand.
ATTTATCCCAAATATCCTTTTCCACTATTAGCAGACCTCTGGATTCAATTTTGAAAATTGATAAAATACATGATCTCAGTTGTTACTGAAGACTCCTGTATGAATACGCAGCAGGTATTTCTAGAGGTAAGGCTGACTCTAGATATGCCTCCTGGAAAATTGGTCCTTTAAACCAGGCAAGATAGTTAACTTTGGCCATCAGGCTCATGTGTTTATGGACTCATGGTGCATACCTACAAAGGCTCACAACTAAACTCTACAGTTTAATAAATTTTATCGTAAATATGTATGCCAGTTGTTGGTTTGAAATTAAAAGAAATAATAAATTCCACATTCAGCAACTACACATTTTTAATATGATCCAGAGAATTAAGGAGCAGCCTCATTAAATCCAACAGATAGCATTAAGAAATATACAAGGTAATACATTTTGTTGACTGCCAGAAAACCTTCTATATTCCATGGTCAAATCTGAGGAAGTTGAAGTAAAAGAAGCTTAAAAAAGAATTTTGGCCATTAGGTAAGTAAATATTTATTCATATATCACTGACTCAATTATACCAATTTATAGAATCATTTTTAAAGATTTTATCTAATTTCAACAAAATTATTAAAGCAGTAAAGATTGGAATTTTTTAATAATTCAATTAATTAATTTTTATATTCTTTCAATGCCACACATTGTACACAATTAATAAATTTAACATTATGTGGCATTTTTGAACCACCAATGATGAAAGATTTTTTGAATTTGAACTTCGAGAATCATTGTTAAATGGAACCAAGCTTGACTTGCCAGATTTGCCCTCACATTCTCAGGCCATGGAATGGGCAGTCAAGTTAACAACGGAAGCTTCACCAAACTGTATATGGTTTTAAAGCAAGGCATCAACACATAACAGCCAAAGTCATAAAGAGTCATAAATTGAGAATGGCATTTTTGGCTAAGGGCTCTTATAGGGAGCAATTTGACTCAATATATTAAGCTCTATTAAAATAGTGTTTGTTTTTCCTTATTTTTTTGTTTGTTATATTTTCACTTGTAAACGAAAAAAAATCAATTTTTAAGGTATTCAAATATTATTGCTTATTTGATAACATTAAAAAGCAGTTTATAGAAGCAGATATTGTAAAATGGGAGGGGGGGGGGCAGATTTTCAAATTGAAGATTAGTCATCATTTCTTTAATTAATATAATTTTCATAAAATAAAAGGTCATTCCCTGATTTAAATACTAACATTATTCCGTTTTCACACTAATATTCAAGCCAAATCTTGCAAAAACGAAGAATTTTCAATATGTTTTTATCTACGATCTTTGATACCAAACGCTCAAAAAACCGTTGAACTATTTGCTCTAATTTTTTGTATGAGTACTTACTAGGTCCATACACAACTTTCGATAAGTGAGATTTTTTAATATTTTAAGAAAAGTGAAAAATCAACCTACCCTTATATATATATATATATATATATATATATATATATATATTTATTGTGAAACTAAAAAAACACATAAGAATAAGATTTTATTGAACAGATACATCAGGTAAAGAATTAGTTTAAAATTTTCAAAGCTAATAAGTTATTTTGCAACAACTTTTAAAAAATCTAAGCATGATAAAATCAAAGTTCTTAAAATCAAAAAAAAATTATAAAGTTTATTGAGTTCATTTTAGATTTTAAAACAATAGTTACCAAAATGATAACGACATAACAGAATTCAAGATGAAATACAATACTGAATCAAATAATCAAAATTGTACAATTTGATAAGTGAAGTTTATGATAATGCATAAAAACGGAGTTTTTATTAAATTATTTGTCAAAAGGTATCATCATATGTGTGCTATTTTTGTTTGATTTGATTATATTACAAAAATTCTGAATCTTAAAATGCCAAAATACATCAAATAGCCTTAACATAAAAAATGTTAACTTATACCTAATATTGCATTTTAAGTGAAAACTTATCTAAAATCCTCATTAGGTCATTCCTTTTTTTTCCTTCTTTTCTTTTTAATTTATCCAATCATTGATAACTGACTACTTTGGCAATTAGTTACAATTTTGTATTTATTTCTTACTGTAGTGGATCAGTAAGTGCTTTTAACAGCATTTATATTTACCTAATCCCTCAAAACAAGTAGGATTTGACACAAGGTCAATTTCTAAATGAAGTTTAATAGGTTTGAATTCAGAGTTTTCCTTTTCCTATACTAATAGACATACCAAAGTTACAGATTTGAACTCCGGTCGCCACGTTCTTTTCCTATGAAGATAATCTTTTATGTTTTTACATACAAAGAAAATATATAAACAAAAGTGAAAAGAGACAAACTCAGGGGTGTACAATAAAACAATTAGGTTTATTCAGCACTGGCAGAGACATTTTTCATTAGGTTTTGTTATGTTGAGATTTTTCTTTAGGTTTGGTCGCTAGCACCTCTCCTTTTGAATATTTAACTATAACAAGCATGCTTGGGATTAATTTGGAGATACCTCTCTCTTGTGCAATCTATGAGGTCTTGCTTCTGTTCCACTTAAATTTATCTGCACGGGAAGTGATGAAGATAGTAATTCAAATGTATCCATTAGTATGTCAAATGGAATGGTTCGCATATTGTCAACCATGTTGTTCAGAGTGTATCTGGGCCATAGTTGGTTTCTGTGTCAAGCCCAGAATTGTTTATCTACTTTCACAATCTGGACAAATAGTCCTTTTTTTTGTGTTTGATACCTGGAGCCCAGCTTAGGTGTTCAGGCCAATGGTTTCTTGCAAATACTGATGTGCAAACTGAGAAGGTTTTAGCTTTATTTTGGGATGCACCTTGTCTTTATTGTTGTTTTAGTGGGCACACAGTGTGGTCCAGAGTTTTCGTCCCTTGAGTGCTTCTGCTAGAGACATTCCATTTTTCACTGTACCATTTGGCATTATTTGGTATGAAATAGAAATGTATTTAGTATCTCCTCTTATCCTCTTCCCTCCCCCTCTGCTTTGAGTAAAGCATGCTTAAAGATATCTACAAAATGTTCTGCTTGACCATTGGATTATGGATGGTAGGGTCAGAGTCTAGCATGTTAGCCACTACACCATGCAAACTTTATCCCAATCTTGGACAAGGCTGTTTGCATTTCACATAGAGATAATACTCTTGGAAAAAGTATGAATTCAACTATACTATCTCCAGTTATTAGCAAATCATTGAATGGTTCTATTTCACCTACAGATGGAACCCTAACAGGTACCACCATTCCAGGTCAAAGTGGACCAGGGAGTACTGGGAGTATCGTTGAGTGGAGTGGTTACCCCTCTGCAGAGATGTAGTCACCATATTCTATAGTCCCAGCCAACAGAGCTGGAGAGTCAATAGATTAATGTCATCACTAGACATTTTACAAAGAACTCCAATACACACAAGGATTTAAAATCATCCAACTAGGAACACTGAAAACATTTGATTGAAAAACAATCAGAAAGAATTTATATTCAATGAAGTGACCCATGACAAGACAACACTAGCATATAATTCAGAGAATTTTAGAATTCATGTCTGTATTAAGAGTATATCAATGAAATAACTGTAAAAGCTGATTCTTTTATCATAATTATCCAACTAACAGTACTTACACAAATATACTATAATATAAGATTGATATTTACTTTTGTAAATGATTAATGAAAATTCTTTAATTCTCTTACTGTACTTGAATATACAATGTGGATATGATTTTTTTATGAATTAGACTGATGACCATAAAATGGGCCTTGAGGTTGTATGTATATGAAGACTTAGAAGACTAACTTTTGAAATAAGACCCAAGTCATTTTTGCTAGAAACTAATTACTGAGTGATTGTATAGAGCAACATTAATTTACTTCTTAATTAAACAGTTATTGAGTTTCAACACTGATACATATCTGACATCAAGAAATGCACACAGATAATTTACATATACATATATACAATAAGTTTCCAGACTTTTTTTTCGTATGGGCACTTTTATTGATAGTACACATATGAAACTCTAGTCCCCTTCAAAGTAATCACCTCCGGCTGCAATGCACTTGTTGTATTGTTCCAACAACATCTGGAAGGCCCCATGGAACTCCTCTTGTGTGAGTGTGTCAATGACCTTCATCACAACCTCTTTCATCTTCTCAATTATCTCATAACAACAGCCACTAAGTTTTTCCTTGAGCTTAGGGAATCACCAAAAGTCACAGGGAGCAAGGTCTGGGCTATAGGGAGGCTAAGGAACAGTCTTGATGCCCATCTTGCTAAAATAGTTTGTGACAAGGATGGAATTGTGGGTTGGTGCATTGTCCTCGTGGAAATGCCACTGACCCGATTTGAAGAGTGCTGGCCTCTTCCAACAGAATCTCTTCCTGAACTCCCTTAAAACCTCAACATAGTAAGCCTAACCCTTTGGCCAATCAACTCTGGTGTATTGACTTCCTTACTCCTTCCACACCTCTCATCATCCCTCACAGACTCCCTGTCTTCCATGAATCTCTTATACCACTCAAAAAACTGAGGCTTGATTCATGCAATTTGGTCGAAAAGCAGTCTGAAGCATTCTATATGTTTCTGTGGCATTTTTTCCAAGTTTAAAACAGAATTCTATTGCATATTGTTCTTCTAAAGTGTCCTCACGTCCAGATTGCATTTTTGAAATTCACCAGCCATGACAATCAGGCTTTAGTAGGGTGTATTCCAATTGCTGCTGTAGCTGTTCATTTGAACCTAAAATCATAAAAATTGGTCAGTCATCTCATAAGATGTATAGCAATAACATACTGAATTTTCAAGAGTCTACGACAATTTTAAATGTTTGTAAAAAAGTCTGCAAACTTATTTAAGGCACCTCGTACATATATATATATGTATATATAAAATCATTTTCATAACTTTTCTAGACAAACCTCACACACACATATACAGTAGTGGCCATAAGTTTGGGAACAGAACAACAACAAATATTTAAATGATTTTTACTTGAAAGTATTTGCATGTAGATTTATAAAATTTTCACAAAATATACTTGGAACATATTTGCATTCATTACATATAAAGTTTTCAAAATTTTCTTTTACAATTAATAGTCAGCTGAAAAAATAAAAATATACATTTGTTATATATTGACCTTCGACCCGGCCAAACATGCCATTCCAAAGTGATGCACTGGAAGGAAGTGACACATTCCAATGGCCAGTAATCAAAAGAAATCGCGTAGGCGGATTTGGCTGACAAAATGGGACACGATACACTCATAGACTGATGCACCAGAAGAGAGTGACTTCTGAACTGCATGAAAGTTATTTCCACTTGATGACGATCAAACATGCCATTCCAAAGATTGAGTGGACAATTGAACCATTATATAACTCGGTGAAGACAGGAAGTCAGACGAGTTGGGGACCAGAGAAGTCAGAGAAAGATGTGGTAGGGAAAGCCACCAACCAGCAGAAGGGGCCCTCGGGACCCCTGATGGAGTTGGGGACCAGAGAAGTCGGAGACAAGATGTGGTAGAGAAAGCCCCCACCCGGCAGAGGGGGCCCTCGGGGCCCCTGAGGGAGTTGAAAATCAGACGAGTTGGAGAAAGATGCGGTAGAGAGAACACTACCCAGCAGAAGGGGCCCTCGGGACCCATCGATTGAGTTTTGGAGACCAGTTGGTGAGAAGATGCTGGGATGAGAACATGTCCCAGAGAGGTTGGGCCCCCAGGCCTCCGGTTGAGCAGCCCTGGAGAACGAGAAAGACACACCGCTGATGGCCATAAGAGTGGGGGTCAATATATTGCAGTTCTGTTCGGTCTCCAACTCCCTCTCACACGCAAACCTTACAATAAAGTGAGAGGTATATTTTTTTTTTTAAGTCTTCGCTCCTCGTTATTCATTGTGTCAGTATGTATCTTGCATGAACATGTATATATATATATATATATATATGTATTATGTGTTTGTATAGTTAATCATGGTCATGTTTATTGAGTGGCTATACAACACATTTTGCCCTGGTCAAAAGTTAAGGAACACATCATAAATCCTTGTGTTATATAGTAGCTCGTACCATGTGACTTCCGGTATCTCAGAGGTATAAAAGACGTTGTGTTTCTTAAGTACGTCAGTACTGAAAGATCCTGGTCAGTAGTAAGACCAACTTTGGACGTAACACCCACAGCATGAGACTTATATTTATTGGACTGTACCACTATGGTTAATAAATAATTAACTCTATTTCACTGAGTATCACGATACAACACCTTTTTAAATCAATATATAAACTAAAGAAAAACTCAATATTTAATGAATAAATGGCGAAGAAGTTCTTTATAAACACTGGCATTAATATTACCGTAAAAATGAACAATGAGTCCTACTCCCACTGAAGAAATCATTCCCCACACCATTACACCCCCACTCCAAATTTTCTTAATGCATTGAGAAGATAAGTGTTCTCCATTTTTATGTCTTATAAACCTCTTACCATCAGATCCAAACAAATTGAATTTAGATTCATCACCAAAGTGAACCATATTCCATTCTTCCTCTGTCCACACAATATGCTTTGTGGCAAAGTCAAAATTAACCTTTTGATTTTTCATTGAAATCAAAGGTTTGTGACATAGAATCTGAGCCACTAATTTTTCCCTATTTAACCTACAAGAAACGGTTTTCCTAGAAATTGGCTTTCCTGTTTGCTCACAAAATGCACAAGAAATAGACATTGCTGTATCAAAATGGTCTTTTAAAGACATTTTAACAATCATCCAATCTTTCCGTTTGGTAGTCATAGGAGGCTTGCCAGTTTTCAGTTTTGGTTAAAGTGTCTTCTCAGCCTTAAATCTACTGATTACACAATAAACAGCACTTTTTGGCCTTCGTATGATTCCAGCGATTTCAGAATACAATTTGCTTTCTTCATGATTTGCTAAAATGAGCTTTTTTTCTTCTAGAGTTAAACAATTATGTGCTTTCATCTTCACATTGCTTAAAAATAGTTCCAACGATGTATGACAGTTGACTATAAATCAAAATGAGCAATCAAGTTGTTTAAAAATGACCTAAATTACTATAATTCAACAGCATTGCTTAACTTTTGACCATGGCAAAATGTATATATTCTTGTTTTAGTTCACGATTAATTTACTGTAAAAAAAACTTTTAGAAAACTTTATAATTTTCAAGTATATTTTGGGAAAATTTCATAAATGTACATGCAAATTTTTTCAAGTAAAAATCATTCAAATACTTGTTGCTCTGTTCCTTAACTTATGGCTGCTACTGTATATATAATATGTGCATGAAGTCAGTCTAGAAAAGTAATGAGAATGTCTTTTTTTTAGGTTGGCAACTCTGATTAAAAAATCAGCAAATCAATATTGACCTTGAACACATACAGAATTATTCAGTTCACAATTGCCTCTGAAGATTCAAATTCAGCTGAATCATCTAAGGATATTAGAAGTATGTCATAAAAATGAATACAGCATCTTCTCAATGAACAAAACTTTAACCAACAGTCCCCTTACTCTCCTGATCTGAATTCTTGTGACTATTTCGGTCTTTTTTCATGTTTACCATCCAGTAACTGTTGAGAACCAACTAAAGACAGTGTCAGTAGAAAACTTCAAGCAATTTCTAGGAAAGGGAACAATGTTTTCATCTTCACAAGGGAACCATTTTGAAGGAGATTTGTAATAACAATCTTCGAAACGATCAGTTTCGTTATTTTCTAGAGAGATCTCATGTGTATGTGTGTATCATACATACATACATACAAAACAGAAAGTTTGAATAGCAGAGGCACAGAGTTAATGCTACTTCGTGACAGCCAGATTCTTGCTTATATGGTCACCAGACTAAGATTTCTGGTCTGATGATGACATAAACAAGAAACTGGCAGTCACTAAATGCAGGTGACATTATGTCAACACTATTCAAATAAATCTACATGATTAAATGATAAAGACACATGTTGTCTGTATGGTTTTATTAGGATCCTTTCAAGTTTCCTGACAAATGCTTTGGTTTTAGGTTGGAGTTAATAAATGAATTTACCAAAATTTTCCAGAGTCCTTTTGGACCCTTCAGAGGTCCAAAAGGACATTGAGTGGTTTTTGCAAATGTAAAGAATATCATTTTTTAAAAAGTTTTTCAAATTATGAAAACCATTACATAAACATATAGTTAGATTAAACTGAAATCATACATATATATATATATATATATATATATTGAGTCCTCTTCATATATATATATATATATATATATATATACAAATACTGAGCATTCTTTATTTACAAATATACCAAAGCATATAACTAATATAATAGTTATATGCTTTGTTATATTTATGTATAAATATAAGTTCTGGTCTGATGATTGAATTGATCAGTGATTCTGTATCTATGCTATCCTAACATTGATATTGAGCACTCTTTATTCATAAATAGAGAAAACTACATAATCTCTCTCTCTCTCTCTATATATATATATATATATATATATATATACACACACACACACGTGTGTGTGTGTGTGAGTGCATACACATATGTGCGTGTGTATAGCATAAACGTAATTCATAATGTTCTGTGAGTTAGATGAATGAAATATTAATTAAAAGTATTAAAATATCATTTCAAGAAATAAAATCCCTGACTGAAGATATTTCTAAAAAAAATTCAATGTTTTAAAAAATGATATAAATTGAAATGTTTTTGATTAAATCCATAAAGCTTCAGATAATAAAACCAAATGAATGTGAAAGGACTGCAATTGTGAACACAATTTTCAATCAGTAGCAGACATATTTAGTTAAATCTTACTTGTTACTAAGTGAAACAACTTCTTTGCCTAATTCTTTTGGGAAGTATGGCTGATGTTGGTAATCCACAACAATAGAAGGCAATGCTATTTCTCTTAAAGAAATGGTGCTGTACCTGAAATTAAAAAAAAAGATTGATTCATAATTTAGATTCTTTATAATTTAGAAGATGACAAAGTAACTATAATTTAATGTTTTTGCTGTTTTATTTTCCATTAAAAAATCAAATTATATAACATATATTTTCAAATAAATTATTATACAGCAAAAAAAATATAGCGATTCATAGAGAAGGTAAAATTTAACTAATTAATCCAAATTATCACAAGAAATGAAAAAAAGAAAGTAAATACAGACACAAAATCACAACACAATAGACAAGGCTGTCTTCTCTGCATCTAAAAATACTCAAATACACCCAACAAATATAATGTTCTTTCTTTCCAATTCAACTTTTTTTACTGCATTCTTCAATTTTTAGTAGATCCCAATATCATATTTTCCGGCAAAAAATTAATGTCTCAAAAAAATGTTACTTTAAAACCTTCAAAATCACATAAGATTTTAATATTTTCATATAAAATGTTGTGATGATATAAATGTCATAAACTGGAGTTGAAACAATAAAAAGAATATTTTCTGAATAAAATCATAAACAGTATGTGAAATTTAACTAATCAATCCAAATTATCATAATAAATGAACAAAGAAAACAGAGACAAAATCACACTACATAAGACACATGGCTGACTACTTTGGATCCTGAAATGCTATAATATACTCAACCAGTAGATGTCCTTTTTTTACTGTTTGACTGCTACATTTTAAAAATTTTTGGTAGTTCCCAATATTATATTTTCCTGCAAAAATTACTATATCAAGAAAAAAAAATTACTTCAAGACTCAAAATTACCTTAAAATGTTACGATAATCAATAAAAGTATTATGAACTGGTGGAAAATAGAGGCAAGAAATTGAGATGTAATATAAAATTCAACTATATTTGCAGACAGAACAGTGATAAGAATTCAACTATAGTCACACATGATAGTGAAAGGGTTAAACAATCAAACACAAATTGAACAAAAAAAAAAAATTGTTATAATCCCAAATACTAAAATTTAAGTTTTTCCTTTTTCATAAAATATTAGGTACTGACACTTTAAATATATATTATCTAATATCTACTAAATCAATGTTATTAATAAAAACTAAAGGAATTTCTGAGATTTTTAATTTCATACATTTTTTAAAGATAAAAAGAAGCATCAATCATAAATTGTTGGATCAATTGCTATTATAGTTACAACAAACATTTTAATTTCTTTCGCTCTTTTATTTATGGTCTTAAAAAAGTAATCTTTATGGAGAAGGATACATTTTTTTATCTTGAACTCAAAGGGAAATAAGTACCTTATATATATTGTATTCCTCAGTAATTTTTTGGAATTCTTGTTTAATGATAGTTTAAAGTATTTTCAAACATTTACATAGACATCACAATTCCAAATTTGTTTTTCAAAATTTATAGGAATATTAACCAAAATAATTTTTCATCCTGTTTCATGTTTGTAGCTCAATTATCTGTTTGTTTCAAAACAGTTTTGAATCCTAATCATGAGTCAGATTTCCTGTACTTGAAGATGTACATAAGCTAACATGTGACTAATTATATCTTCTTTTTATGGTATTATACTTAAACACAACAAATGAATTTTGATTTCACATGACTCATTTAGACATCAATGATAACACACCAGTATTCTCCATACATACATGCATGATATATCAGAGATGATTAAATTTCTTGATAGCTCTGGTGTTCTTTTCCAGCAAACATAATAGCTTATCAGTTTTGAAGATACATATGGTCTTTTTATCATGAAAGATACTGAGCTAACTCAAGGACATTTAGTAATTAAAATCTGACAATTGATAAAAAATCCATCAACTATTCTGAAGAAATATCATCAAAGGTCATTCACAATAGTCCATGTAGATTATTATTTTTAATACTAGAGCTGTATGTAAACAAACATATAGAGAAAGTAGTAATTGGAAAGGTTAGGAAGAGAAAAAAACTAACATTGTGTGTGTGTGTGTGTGTGTGTGTGTGTGTGTGTGTATAAAGGATAAAAATTTTGAGATGTTAGATGGGGGGCAGTTCCAATCCCAGAAAGGTTTGTAAGTTTTAGGAAGTCCATAAATTTTAGGGATTGTAGCAATTAATTAAGACCAGAATTCATCTTCTTTAGTGATTAATTTTTCAGAGGACTTATTCAAAGAGGTCTATAAGCATATTTAAATAAAACACAGATAAGCTTCTTTTTAACACATTTTTCTTGATGTCTTACAAGATTTCTATATATGTTTCAATTCTATATTCTAAAAAAATGTCCACACTTTTCTGGGATGCTTTCTATCTATTTTGTAGTTTTTTTATAGCATTTTTTTTTTAATTTAAATCCTTACATATTCACATTTAGATGAAAACAGTTGCAAATATCTTTAACCAAAACTAAATCTTGTTTCCCAAGCAATAGGACCATCAAGTTCATTTAATGAGTGAGTACTAACCAAAAAAAAAAATCTGAAAAAAATGCCTGATTGAATAATGTGTTTCTCAATACAAAAGGTATAGTCAACAATTTTTGACAATTCAATTTCTAAATAAAATCAAGTGGTCTACTGAGAAATAAACAACAAGTATGCAAGCACTTTATTTTTCAATTTTATTAATGGTTATTAAAATATAGCAATATAGGTCAGCTGAAAAATTCATACACTAATCAAAATACTTTCATGGAATGTGACCAAATGAAGTTAATTTCTCAACATAGTCCATCAGTGTTTTAATATTATTGGTAAAAAAAGTCATCAACAGTCCTTATGACATCATCATATGAACTTTTCAGCCCACTCTCAAATGTATAAGATTATTAATTAGGAAAAAAAAGAGTCTGTCACCCAACCTTATTAAGTAGTTGTAATCAGAAACAACAACGGTCGTTCAAAAAGTTCTAAGCTTCACTCAGAAAAAAAAAAAACATATCAGAACATTTTTATTGTGACAACACACAATCAATTCATATTAAACTAAAAAAAAACTAATTCAGAATTTATCAGTTTTATAAGAAGTGGTAGTATTTTTGTTAAGGTTTAGAACTTTTTAAACTATCCTCTCAACATCCAAGTTTTTAATATATAAAAGCTTAGTAACTTACTTAAAGGAGGCAACAATGTCCCTATAACCAAAATACTGAAAATGATCATGATGTAAAGAATGTGCACATGGTTCACCACTTGCTCTTCTCTTGTACATATGTGCATGGAACCTCAGCTCTAAATATTTGGCAAAAGAGATGCTCCAACTGTCCATGGTCATTCGTACCACAGGTGTTACCTAGAAATGTCAGAACGAAAATATTTAGGAGAAAGTAAAAATGGAAGAAAAATATAAGAAGAAAATTGGGATAGATAATCAGCAAAATAGGTCAACTGAGTAAAAAGGCACTAAAGAGAGATGAAAATAGTCTAAAATAAATGAAATATTATAAGAGATAAAAGCTGGAAAAAATAAAAACCAAAAATATAGATTAGAAAAAGAGAAGAAAATCTTATAAGGAGTTGAGGCAAAAAACAATTTTTTTACTGCAAGGTATGAACAAAAAAAAACAAGAAATTACAGTGTAACATGAGCAGATATGAAACCAAAGCAAAAAAGAAAAGGTGAAAAGTGTCTTACTTGTTTGCATTTGCGGCACCAACTCCACATCAAAATATTGTTTTCTGCCCCAGGAATTCTACGGTCAAGTTTGCGCAGGTCAACTGTAATGCAACCATTTTCATGAACAAACCTGCGCACATGGTCAACCATGGGCGTGTCACATGGTGAAGCAGGACAAACATAGGATTCCCTACAAATAAAGAAAAAGGGAAATAAATTGAAATATACACACTTAAATGATGATGATGATTGCAAAGACAGTCACAATGAAATTGCTCAAAAGTAAATTTTTGTTAATCATTTCAAACTTCAAATTAATTTTGGTACTAAATATGTAGCTATACAGTATATATTTGACATAGACAGTGGATTAGATATTATGAAAGTTATGTATTATGAATAAATACAACATTTTAGCTTGTTTAAACACACTTATTTCGTGGTACCTAAACAGTCATAAGCAAGAATAAAGAAAAATTTGAAAAACTACTTTGGGTCATAATTTTAAAATCATATACTGAAAAGAGATTACAAGCTAGTGAAGTACAAAATGATAATCAGAAAAAATGGTGCTTCCACTAAAACTAAATTTTTAAAATTTTATGAGAAATAACTAGATTCTTTATCTATCTAATCTAAGAATAAATACACATATTTTGTATAAATAACCACAAAATATGCCTGAATTAAGTGGTATAAAATATAAAATGATTTTTGCATACTTAGAGCCGATTTTAGACTTTAATGTCTTAGTGGGAAATTTGTTTCCAATTGCTATTAGATAAAAGACTTTTTATTGCAAAAATTTAAATGACATTTTAGATGTCTTACTTGCAAGAAAATAGTATATTGTAAAAATACTCCTGGACATTTAAAAGCAGTTTTTAGACTATCATTTTTAATTCAATATTTTGTCTCATCAATTTTTGTCATCTAAAATTAACATTGATTAGACCATGACCAATGTCAGCAAACAGAAAAATAGAAACTCTAAAAATGCTTATAAAAACTAAGCAACTGAAATAATAAATATAGAATTCATTAAATTCATCAAGTTAATAATTACTTAAGTGTACATGGTGTTTGACAATTGTTGAAACAAAGCAGCAGCCTCAGAAATCTTCCCAGTTGACTTCATTCTTTTTCTCTTTTCAGATTATTGCTGGGAAATAGTTAGTATTTTAATATATTCAACCAAATATAGCAAAATCAGAGCTTGGACAATGGAACAGATCTTTTGTATGAAAACACATTATGAAAGTAAGTCTTTCAAGATGGTTCAAGCAAGATACAAAAAGAAGTTCAATTTCAACACATTTTCAAACAGGAGTTAGATTTTCAAGTTGGTTAAGTATGTTGAAGTTCATGGCACTTGGGAAGATAATAGGGCAACAGATTCCTCACCATCTGGGCTTTTAATCATGCAATCATCCAGGAGGAATGTGCAGGCATTATCAACAACTCTGTACGTTGCATTCAATTGAGTGGCAGACATCTGGATCATGTAATTTAGGGTTCCTCTGGTAATATCCATTCACTTTATCATTTATGGTCCTTGATTTTTGCCTGATCATTTTTGTTTCAAAAGTTGTGAAGTATTTCCTGTTTGAATTATAGCTGCAATTAAAAGCCACTCTTTACAAAATATTGATGATACAAGAGGAACTATTACTTTCATTGAAAAAGTTTTTAAATTTTGGTAAACTGTCATCTGGGCCTCAGATCCTCCTAGAGGAATGTGCATGCTGCATTCTGGAGCATGTAATGTAGGGCTCCTCTTGAAATTTTTGGTTTATTTTTTAGACAAAATAGTTGCAGATCCTAAAATATTATACTTTTACCTTTTAATTGGTGTAATTTCCATTACTCCATCATAACATTTGTTAATACCAAAAATGGCAAAAATATATTCCCACTTTAAGGATACTGTTATACAACAGGCAACACAGTCTACTAGCTGAAGATCACCAGTTCAATAGTGAAAAAGACATTTTATAAACTATGAATTCATATCATACATCTAACCATTTTTATTGTTTCAGATAATATTTCATGTCTTTTCAAAGTAGTTGAAATAAAGGCCATGTATCAAATAGAAAAAAATCAAAAGTTTTAAATTAAAGAGATTATTTGTGTTTAATAAGTTGTATATAACAATTTATTGATAAACATGATTCCAAAACAAAAAAAAAATCACCAATATCAATTTAGAAAGTATGATTATAATTTTCAAGAAAATAAAAATATTAATGATATTAATAGTTTTAAAAAGTCAATCATAAGATTTCAATTGTATTGATATGAATAGCAGAGATAATTTTGATACAATAAAAAATTTACTATTATCCTTCATACAAGCCACAATAGTGGGAAGTCTAAAAAAACATTTTTAAAAATGGATTAAAATCATAATTTTTGTAAAATGAAAGTGTTAGAGTACAAATCAACTGGAATATGGTTAGTTAGGAAATTTGTGGTAAGAAAAAACACAAAAACCAAAGCAAATTTTTAAATTATAATCTGATATACCAATCTGAAATCTGAAGGTAGAAAATGAAAAAAATGTTTAAATTTTACTTTTTTTGTTTACATTCATTCCTCTTCAAATACTCAACATTTGATTTACTTATTCTTACAGACAGAGACACAAGAGTGTATACATTTGTTTTATTGATAAGAACTGAAAAAATATTCATCATATCATTTTTTTTTTCAATATAAAAGGATACATTTGACAGCATATTTCATATATAAATATATTCTGTGCCCAATTATGGACAAAATAGTGGAGCAGATAAGGCTCTTTAACCTTGGTAAAGCAACCCATCAAAGAGAAGGAAAAACTTTAAATTCAAAATATGCTGTTTGGAGAATCTGTGACACAATAATGCACTATTCTTCTATTATCAGATCATCCAAAAAATGTGGCTGGTCCTATACAAGCTTTCATTACTATAAACAAATCACATATGTACTTCATTTGCTAGTTTAGTTAATGTTTATTTAATAAACATTTGCTAGTTTAGTTAATGGTTATCATCAAATATTTCTTTCCTTTAATTTTAGTATATCTGAACACAATTTGTGCCAAACTTCAGGAACCATAGTCAAAACATTTATCTTATTATATACATATATATTTCTACTAAATCTTCTGCTGTATTTAATGATTATATCATTTAATGTGATATCACAGGTAGGATTAATTAAATATATATATCAAAACCTCCATTCACTCAAATGATTACATGAGAAGTGTCATAGTAAATACTAAAAAAAAATGCATAGATACCAAAATGTTCATTGTACATTAGATATGTGAACAGCTATAATGAATATGAATCCAAAAAGGTTGATATTAAAAAAAAATTTGTACAAAATATTAACTTCAAAATTGTACATACAAAATAAAAAGTGTACAGTTTGGGACCCTCCTTACAATAGAATTTGTAATAGCACTCCCCACCGAAAAAAAAACTTTCTCAAATTTTAGACTAATCGGTATAGAAAAGGAGTAAAAGTGAGCTCATGTGGTCCAGCTCATTAAAAAATAATAATAATCTAAAATAATTTTTTCAAAAATGATTTTGATTGCTTTTGATTTCGAAGAAATTCCTCCACTCAGGGAATTTGTCAAATTTGAAACTAATTGATTTTTTTATGGAATTAGCCATGAGGTATAACATATTCTGTTATACATGTACAAGTGATCCGCCCTTTGTTTTATTTGGTGTTTATGTTAATGATGCTTTTCAGTTACATTATCAATTTTTGTTGTACATCGGTAATATTCCCTAAGAAAAGGAGTAAAATAACCTAAAGATAACTTGTTTTTATGTACCATAGAAATTTGTCATTGTATTTATGTAGTATTCATGACCCTCGTCACATTTAATTCCATTTTTAAAAAAATCAATCAATTTGACTAACTACCAAAATTATTTGTAAAACAGGACCATATTAGCTCACTTAGCAAGAAAAAAACAATAATCCCTTTACTTGCTGGGTTTGCAGGTGTCAAATCTAATCCCCACAAGACATGCAAGCTGAAAACCATACTCTACATTTGTATGCCAGAAGGCTAGAAACAACCGGATACTTTAAATTATGAATAATATAATAGTTGTTGTATTGAAGAAATATAGCAGACCTCTTTGTTAAATATTTTTTCCAATGCATCAAAGTGAATAAATTGATTTCAGAAGGTAAGAGCCCATTGGCCTATGGGAGTAGTGTGTCCACCAATGGTCCAGGTGATCGGGGTTCAATCCCAGGTCGAGTCATACCAAAGAATCAAAAAATGGTACTTGATGCCACCTCGCTTAGCACTCAGCATTATAAGGTATGGATCAAGAGTAAAGAGGAGCAATCCAGGGAATGAAGTAACTCCCTTCCCTACATGCCAGTGTAGTAGCTATTGAAAAGGGAGCCTTCAGGTCACCCTCAACTAAGGTCGACAACTTTACTAGGTAAGAGGTTAAGTAATCCCACATATCAAAATTAGAATAACCAGTAAATTAGATAATTTAAAAATTAAAGTAAAATTCATAAGAAATTAAATAATTCAAAATTCATAGTTAAATTATAGTAAAATCCATAAAAGTGAATATACTTAGGAACAGCAGGTAAGAGGTCAAATAATCTCACAAATCAAAATTAAAGCAGTGAATTATATAATTTAGCAATTACAGGAAATTATAGTAATTTATAGTAAAAATTATAGTAAAATACAGTTGAATTTATAACAAATTACACATTAAATAAGATAATTTAGAATTTATAGTAAAATGCATGAAATTGATAGGAAAGTAGTTAAATAATCTCAGAGACCAAATTAAAACTATTGGTAAATTAGATGATTTAAAAATTATACTAAAATTCATAGTAAATTAGATAATTTAAAATCTATAGTAAAAATAAAAACAAAACCTGTATAAATTTTGAAAAAAAGTGGACATTCAGAATCCTAAACCATCAAGTACAGCCATGTTGAAAGACAAAAATTTATTGAATTTGACCTTATTAGTAGACAATAACTTTCAATGTGGCCTTTAAACATGAAAATGTTCTCCTTCCTTAGTCTACCCTTTTAATAACATTCAGTCAAATATTTTCATAACTTTTATATATAATAGAAAAAGACAACTAAGAATTTGGAAGATTAAAAACTAAAGTTCTATGTAAACAAAGACCCCATAGAATTATAATCTAATCACAAACTGGAATAGAAATTGCTTTATTCTGTAAGTTAAAACATTTTAAGAGTATTGCTCTGATAAAAATCTAGCAATGTTATGCCATTTTTCTGGATGGTTTGTTGGTTTTTATGGCATATCAACCTTTGTAGGTTATTTAATGCCAAATCCATTTTTTATACAAATAATCAGTTCTATTTCAAACAATTCAGTTTAGCATAAGTATGCAGTTTAATTGTTAAAATCCTATTTAAAGCTATCCAATTTAGTCAAAAAGTTCTAATTCATACAATTCAGTTTAGTACAATTATAGCCTCTGTCCACACACCATCAAATATCAAAACAGTTCTCTTTCAAATAATTCAATTTAATGTAGTACAGTTTTAATGTCAAAAATAGTTCTATCTCAGACAATTTAGTCCAGCACAAGTATGCAGTTTAAATATCAAAACAGTGCTATTTCAAGTAATTTAGTTTTGCATAAGTATGCAGATTAGTTCTATTTAACCGACAAACAGGGCCCCATCAGGTGCCACCACTCTGGACCAGAGTGGACCTGGGAGCAATGGCAACAAAGAGGCACTCCACATTCCCCAAAGCTCCAGCATCACCAGAACCTCAGCATCAGATGACCCAGTGTCACATCCAGGACACTCATTGGGAGGGGGTATTACCCCTCTGCAGAGAAATAGCCAGTGTATTCTACAGCCCCAGCCGACTGGGCAATACACAGAGTTAAATGTAAAAACAGTTTTATTTCAGATAATTCAGTTTAGTACATAGTTTAAATGTCTAAACAGTTCTATTTTAAATAATTGTTTAGCAATTTATATTGTTTAGTTTCAATGCAAAAACAGTAAACTCTCGAAACCAAAGTTAAGTTCTATTTGACCCATAGATAGGACCCTATCAAGTGCTACCACTCTGGGCCAAAGTGGACCTGGGAGCAATGGCAATGAATGGGTACTCTGCATTCCCCAAAGCTCCAGCAATACTGGAACCTCACCATCAGATTATTTACCATCATATCCAGGACACTCATTAAGGGGGTGTGGTCTTACCCTCTCAGTAGAGATGCAGTCGGTGTATTCTACAGCCCCAAACAACTGGGAAAGCCATTTTTCTGGGTTACAGTTTTTATATATATATATATATATATATATATATATATATATATATATATATATATATACAAACATAATGAGAATTTTAATAATATATAGAGATATTTCAGATAAAACAAGTAAAAAGAATTATCAACATTTCGAAGTTCTAATGATTTATAAAAACAAAAATATTACACAATAAAATGAAGATTTTAAAAAATCATGTTGTAAAATGAGTTTTTATTGTCCTTATGAGATTCTCCTCAAAATTGTAGATCAATTGTCTAGACCATTATTCCAGGATTTCATTGCATTGTCAAAATAAGATTAACATTCAGTCACTGCACTTAAGAGGAATATCACAGATCACTACAGATTTTTATATTATATAGTTATCATTTCATTTTTATTATTTAGGTTAGATATCATGAACTTAATATCAAGTTAATGATGAGAATTCAAATATCAGTCATACACATAACAAAATAACTACCCAGAATTAGAGAATAAATAGTTTTATAATTCAATGAAAATGATTTTATTTAAAAGAGATGACATCATTTGAATTTATGAGTTTGCTCAAACTTGTCATTACCTTTGTTACTTATACAGTTGATGTATATAAAAATGATTAACATTTTTTTTTAAAAATAGGACTCACTTTAATCATAATCAAATTGGCAACTAATCAATAAAGGTTTACAATGATAGGGCAATGAGATGAAGTAAATTAATAGAATAATTAGAGAGTAAGCAATGAGTGAAAATGAGAATATGAATAAATGGATGAGCAAGAAATGGCTCAGGTATCAAAGGATCAACAAGATACTTAATGACCTTAAACATAATGATCTCCAGTTTTAAAAAATATAAATTCGTTTTACATTTCAGCTGTCCTTGGAAACTCAATGAATTGATATTGAATTTATAATATTAGTTCAATAGTTGCGAGGTAAGATTTCATTAGCTTTTAACTCATTCAATACAATACAATCTACCAGTGGATCATACTATGTTATGTTAGTGTGAATCAACCCACCAGTTAGTCATACACAAAATAAATATAGCACAATCTACTGGCAGGTCATATCACATTGAATGTGTTAAATTATAAGCCTCTTTAGTAGCATTAATTTTTATCATACTGATTCAATAATCTTCTTGCATGATAACATCATAAAAGTTAATTTACTCAACTAATAAAATAAAAAGAAAAATATATTGATAAGATCATCAACATAGAAGCAGAGATAAAAATATATTTCCAAATTTTCAATCAACAGATCACCCAAGTTAAGCAGTGATAAGCTTGCTCAGTACTTAGATGAGTAACCACTTACAAGCCGCAAGTAATTTATATTAAATTCTATTTTATCAATTCTTATATGGATTCACCTCATCTAACCACAAGACATTGATTATGTCTTAAATAACCTTGAATTCAAATATTAACCATCATTAACTCTAGACATTAATGAATAAATAATCACATTATATCTATAAGAAAACATACATTTTAGCATATGTCCCATATTTCAATCTATTTCTCAACTATAATCTCTACCTCACTGATATTTGTATCATCTTATTTTTCAGAGATAAGAAAAACTTTTAACTACAAACAATTTTTTAAAAAAGCACTGGTATCAACACAATACAAGCTGGGATATGAAAGTATCAAGACTGAATCTTTACATTTTTTTTAAATTTTGAAAATTCAGAATTTTAATGAAGTTGTTCACAGACAAACAACTTATATAATAAAGTGATGACAGTTAAATAGACTTTCAAACAAATCCATGCCAATGTTCAATGCATTTTAAACAACAGTTTTTGGTTGGTTGTGTTTTACAGTATATCAACCTTTTTAAGTTATTTAATGCCAAATCCTGTCTATATACATATATTAAATATATATGATTTGTAAATGAATAATTTGTAGGAAACAATTTCTAAATGAGTTTGGTCTCATTTGTTTACACACAGTTAAATGATTTCAAGTATTGCTATCTAACACTAATAGTTTTATTTGCATACAGTTAAATGGTTTCAAGTATAGTAATGTAATACTAGTAATTCAATTTAACAGTTATATGGTTTCAAATATAATAAATGATTAAAAAGTTCTATTTGACCCATAGATAGTACCCTAACAGGTACTACCACTCTGGGTCAGATTTGACCTGGAAGTAATAGCAATGAAGGGGTAGTCCACATTATCCAAAGCTAGAGCTTCACCATCAGATGGTTTACTGTCATATCCAGGACACTTGTTGGGGGTTGTCTTACCTCTTTGAAAAGATGCAGTTGGCATATTCCACAGCCCTAGCCAACTGGGATGAAATGGTTTTGTGTCATATCTAGTACACTTGTTGGGGAGGAAGGGATTTTATCCTTGTGCAGAGATCCAATCAGTATATTCTACAGCACCAAGTACATTTTAGTGAAACACAGGATTGTGCAAGTACAGCAGCATCCATAGTCACCAGACCTAGTTCCATGTGACTTTTTCTTGTTTCCTAAACTGGAAACTCATCTCAACATTTTGTTGGGTTATGTAAACTGATTTTTTAAAACTAAATTTGAAGATGTGGAAGATATTTTAAAAATACATAAGCATAGCTTCACCCCATATCAAAAGAGGAGTTGCAGATGTGCTTCAACCAATGGAAAACTTGCTGGAATGTTGACTGCCAAAAGGACTCTTTTGAAAAAAAAATCAATAATTCATTCATTATTCATTTCTGTCATGGTAAATACAACTTCAGTCTCAATACTTTCTGAACACACCTTATATATTGATCATTGCCACTCTTAAATTATCTAACCAAAAGAAAATATAAAAATGACCCCTACCACAATGTTTCTATCAATCAACTATGAAAATTAGAATTATCATTTTTACTTCTTATATAAATTATTATGTCATTAGAATATTAAATTTGTTGGAAAAATAAAAAAAATTTAAAATCTCTTCATCTTTGTAATAAATACTTTTAAAAATATTAATATTTTTAAAATATTTCTATCTGTAATTCCCTTGGACGATTCTAATGTGAAGTTTTTATCAGAGTATGACCATTAAATCCCATATTGCATGAAAAAATAGCAAAAGTAAACAGTGGCCATCACCTGAGGAAGATCAAAGCTATTACTTGAAATAACAAAGAGAAAATTCAAAAAGAAAAAAGATGTGCAAAATACATTTTAAAAAATGAAGACCATCAATGAAAATGAATATTTGATAAAGAAACTAATAAGAAAATTATGTTAATATTTTGATACTTTCATTCATGATAAGAATGTAAAATAAAACATTGAAAATGTGAATATTATTCACTTCAAGTGTTTCTTGAAATATTTATACAGATAAGAAAGTTATTTAGAATTACTGTTATTTACAGTATTAGACAAACCATTTTTTATTATTGCCACAAATTTTAATGAAACTTCACTAGGTTAGATATGCATACAAGTATCTAAACCATTGAAATTTCATTAAAATTTGTGGCAATAATAAAAAAGAGTTCAGTTTTTTTCACTGTTTTTTTATTCTCCAATACTGTATGTACTTACCAACAAAATAATTTAGAACATTTTTCCCCAATCAGGAGATATGTTTTGTTTTTGTTTTTTTAATTAGAAAAAAAAGTGAGATTAAAGTACAAACTCATAATTTCAAAAGATGATTGAAAATGAGATTACTCACATGAAAAATTCTAGTAACTGATTGCATTTCATAATTTTAATTGTACTTGCATTTAATAACAAACAGACTATATAAGAAAAACTAATTCTCCATACATTACCAAGTTAAACAATATTAAGCTTGATCTTGATTTGGATGGCTAAACATTTAGAAATAGCAGGTACTGTAAGCAAAATACCCTGCCTTAAGTGGGAAACATCTTCAAATTGGTCTCCAAAATCTATAGGAAAGTTTTGGGGGATGAGACCAATGATCCTTCACCATAAAAACAAACCAAGGGGTAAAATCTAACAATCACTTTATACTTACCAGCAACAGGAAAGAATTGACAGTTTTAATATTACATATATATACACTATTATAAATGCAAATTGGTAAAATTCTCACAATTAAATTTGTACTTAAATTTAAGAGTAACACTAGAAAATAATCATCATTTTGATCAGCATGCAAATATTAATACAAATCATCTCATGAAACAGTTAAAAATTATTCTTTCAAAAATCCATAGCAAACAAGCAGTAAAGATTTTAAGAAAAAAAAAAGTTTACATCTTTAGTAAGAGATGCTCTTGACACCGTTTTTCCTGGCTGTGAAAACATCAAAATCATTGACATTGAAGAAAATTGTATAAAAATAAACAAAAAATGGATTCTGAGATGAATTTATATGATCTTTATTTAATGAAATAAAAAAATTAAATAACAATTAAAATAAATAAAACCTATCACACTTGAACTTTATGAACAGTCTCAAAAGATTGTATGTAAAACATCTTAAAAATAAATGAAATTGAAATTCATATCAGTTTTTAAAAGTAATTTAGACATTAAAAAAAAAAATCAAATATATACTTTGTACATTCATTATAAAAAAAATTGGGATGATAATTTTATAGCCTGGTAATGACCTAAACAAATACATATCTGATCAGAAATTAGAGGATGGACATTTTGAGAACATTATAAAACTATTTGGTTGGTTGGTTGTGTATTAAAACATATCAACCCTTGTAGGTTATTGTATGCCAAATCCTGTTTATATATATATGATTTTTAAATGAATAGTTTGTAGGTAAATTTTTCAAATGAGCCAGACATCATTTCTTTGCATACAAATGATTTCAAGTATGCTATTTATTGTTTGCAGACAATATTGCTATCTAATACAACAGTTCTATGGTTTCAGATGGTTTCAAGTAGAAACAGTTCTATTCAACCCATAGAAAGGACCCAAACAGGTGCTACCACTGCAGGTCAGTGGGGACCTGGGAGTAATGGCAATGAAGAGGTACATTCCCCAGAGCTCCAAGATTGAAGACTCACTATCAGATGGTCTAAGGTCATATTTAATACATTCATTGACAGGAGGTGGAGTCTTACTTCTCAATAGAGGTACAGTTGGTGTATTCTAAAGCCCCAACCAAATAGGCAGATAATTATTAGGATAATACACTGATCTTCACCAGACAAGCCTAACTCTTTAATACTTAATGATAAATTTTGAAAGTGATGGTTAAACTTCTTTAAAAAAAAAATTGTATACATAGCAAACATATTTTGTAACATGCACAGTGACTGTACCACTGATGATTACCATATATGGTTCTTTACTCATATAAATCTTGATACTAACATTCAGCTTTTAAATGAATATATCTTAAAAATCAAAAGGAAGCATACGAAAAATGAAAAATGACTTCTTTTTCTTAAATGAAACAAGTTAAAAACAATAAAACAAACAAAACAAAAATATAAATTGAATAAAACTCTATGAACAACTTCTGATTTTTAAAAACGTTGGTTTGCAAAGCTGAAAACCAGAAATTCATTTGAAAAATATTTAAATATCACAGCATATATCCCAAAATAGTTGTTATATTTGCATGTGATGGTTGGTTGGTTGTTTTATGACATATCAACCCTTGTAGGTTATTTAATGCCAAATACTGTTTAGGATATGTATCAGCTTCAAGATAACATCATTTTTAAACAAGCTCATTTGTTTGCATTTGGTTAAATGGTTTCAAGCATTGTATCCAACATAAATATTTCTATTTAATATTGATCATTTGTTTGCACACAGTTAAATAGTTTCAAGTATTGCTATCAAATATCAATAGCTTTATTTGCACATAGTTAAATGGTTTCAATTATTGCTATTTAACAATAATACTTCTATTCAACATTATTTCTTTCTTTGTACACAGTTAAATGGTTTCAAGCACTGCAACATAATACAAATAATTCATTTTAATACCCCTCTACAGAAATGCAGTTGGCATATTCTATAGCCCCCAGCCAACTGGGCTGATTTCCATAAGAATTTTATACACTAAATGTAATAATTAGATGTAGCAATTTTTTTCCTAATTCTTTTTTTTTTTTTGAAAGTTTGAAAAAAATGTCAAATAAAAATTTCAATAAAAGGTAAGTATGAAACATGTTAGCAAAAACATAATGTAATATATTATACTAATAGTAATACAAGTATAAGAGAGATTTATAAACAACTTTACAAGAATAACTTTTTTCTAGTAACACTTCTATTAGTAAAGCATTTCCCCATGTTTAATGCAAAAATTTACTCACAAAGAATTTTTCTCAAAGACACATCTTTTCAAAAAAGATTAATTTTCAATTAACAAATCAACTTATTAAAAAAATAAGCATAGAAATTCCAAGAGCTAGTAACTAACAACATTCTTAATTTAATATCTTGCATTGCTACTCATTCAATTTTAAAAAGCTTTTTAAAAATAGTCTTGTTATTTAGGTTATAATTTTTGTTAGATCAGAATGAGATTTTGTCAGAAAGTTTTAAATAAGACTGTTCATTAGTAGTTGAATATATTCTAAATAAATTCTCAGATAAAATATGAATTCTTCTAAGTTATAGACATGTCAGTACTACTGTATGGTTGCACTACTTGAACTCAAACAAAACACCAGGAGAAAAATGCTTGATGGAAACTACTCAAGAATGCTTCGTGTTGTTTTAAAGAAATCCCCGACATAGCACCCTACTGTAGCCATATGGCTACTTACTTCCTATCTCACAAATGATCTAAGAAAGACATGCTGGACATTGCTGGAAAAGTAAGTATGAAGTGGCATTCTCCTATAGACTCCCACACATGAACACAACAGCATTTGTCAACCAGCAAAAACTTACATTCATTAATTCATCAACTCTGTGCAAACATTGGATGCTACCTAGAAGATTTACCAAGAGCGATAACTAATAAGAACGGATAGTGAGAGAAAGTCAAGGGATCTGTGCTGATGGCACACCTTGATGATGATTATGATAAAGTTTTGTTGATAAGTACATAACAATTTTAAAATGATTTTCCTAGCATACAGAAATAAACACAAGTGATCAAAACTCATGCATTTTAAAACTGAAATAATAAACATACTTTTCAAGTTTTACAGCCAAGATTTATAAATAGAAAGCTAACAACAGAAATGGCCACTTATTCAAATTATTATCTTCTTTGGAAAATAATGACAGATTCTTTTATTAAAATATTAATAAAATTTGCCAATATTTTCCAAACAATCTAATGATTCAGGGAATTTTTTTCTTTCTTTCTTTGATTAATGGCATATCAACATTTGTGGGTTATTCAATGCCAAAGCCCTTCTCATAGAAGAACAGCAACAGAACTATTTAACCCATAGGTAGTAGACAGTTCAACACTTTAGCTGTTACCCCTCAGGTAATTTTTTTATTGATCCAATAAAGAAAATATATAAAAATCATTCTATACATGGCAGAAAAATAAATCATGGATATATCACTCACCTAAAGCAAAACCGTTCCAAAAAGGCTCCCAAAGTGACATCATTTTTGCCATAGAATTCCATGGTAACAATCCTGATATTTAAATGAAAACAACATCTCATTAACAATTCAATTATTCAACATACAAAAAATTCAAAAGCAAGATGCTATATTACTGAAGAAAGCCATTCAGTTACAAGATATGAAAATAAGATAACTTTTTCTACAAGTGATGTTTTAAAAACATGTAAAAGATTGTCTCATGTTTTTAAGAAATTAACAGTGTAAAAGGAAAGCATATCAAAATGAAACAATTAAAAAAAAATGGTTATCTGGAAAACTTACCAAGGGTTGACACACGGATTTGGGGCATTTGGAGAGGTGCTAGCAAAACTGCTAAAGAGAACTGATAAGTGTTGATGGTTGTTTAGGTCCAGACAGTCACGCTAGTGGGCAAATGAAAAGATTGCGAGTTAAAAAGAACCAAATTTAAAATACATTGATTTATTGTTTGAGGCAGTTTTTCCCAACCCTTTTTTGACAATCACCAATCCAAAAAATTTGGACACTTTCTGCCACCCTCAAATTATATCCTGATATAAAGTCACTACTTCCTCATAACTTCTAATACTCTTTTAGGAGACAGTAAGGACCCCATCAAGGAAAACAGTGCATGTATATACCCAACCACTCCGACACAGACAAGATGTGACACAAGGTCAATATTTAAGCAGAGTACAGCTAGATTGAATTAAGTTTTCCTTCCCCTAGACTGGTTACCTAAACAAGGCAAGAAAAACAGCCTGCCCTACTATTTACCCATAGTAGAGAGGAGAACAGATGGATTAATACCTTTTCCAAGAGCATTAGCACAAAGTGAAACTCAACAAGCCTCATCCAGGATTTGAACTTAGTAAGTATACAATATCAGTTTCTTTATTACAAACAGGACAAATAAAAACAACTTTGTTTTTTACTCCTTTCGAATAACACACAAATGTGAGGTAAATGCAAGTGGTTTCATGCATTATCAGATAAAATGAGTTGAGGTTAAAATGATTTGGTTACTATATAGTTGCACCTTCTTTTTTTACTCATTAGCTTTTTTTCCACATTTAATTGAAGAGCATATTTGATTGCAAAAGTATCAATTAATAAGGGATTATTATACTTATATGTTCCTCTCTCAACTTGTTTTCTGTAAGATAAAACCAACTTTCCACAAAACACTTTAAAAAAAAAAACCATCACATCCATACAAAAGTGAAGAACTTTTGAGTGACTTATAAAATATGATTACTAATAGGAAGCTTCTTTTATTCAGAAAGTAATTTTGTCCTTTTGGCAGGGCTAAGAATATGCTGACTGTATTCCTTGCAAAGGAGTAAGTCCTTACCCCTTCATAGTGTCTTGGGTATGACACAAAACTGCATCTAGTGGTGAGGCTCCAGTTCTGAAGCTCTAGGGAGTCCTGAGTCCCCCTTCATTCCCATTACTGACCCGGATTGGTAGTAACT
The DNA here is from genome assembly GCA_963585895.1 of Sepioteuthis lessoniana. Classification (NCBI taxonomy): domain Eukaryota; kingdom Metazoa; phylum Mollusca; class Cephalopoda; order Myopsida; family Loliginidae; genus Sepioteuthis; species Sepioteuthis lessoniana. Next base: position 31,013,367 of record OY757920.1, read on the forward strand.
GTTAGAATCCCAAATCTGTTTGCAAATTATTTGTATTAGACAGGAATACTTGATATCATATAACCATTTACAAAAAAACTTCAGCTATACAAAAAATATAAATGTAACTATAAACATCCAATATATGCAATTCTCTAACCTTTAGATATAAAATAACCCCAGACACGTTTGACATACCATTAAAATCAATCAATCAGAAAGTAATTCTGAGGAATCTAATAGAAAAATTGATGAAAATTTAGATAAAAATTTTCTGATTAAAAGCAGTCTTGAAATATAATATTCTTTATCTGACATGAAAAAAAAATGTTCATAAAACCAAGGGAGCTAATTCTTCTTAAATAATTTGCAACTAGTTATAATTCAGGATGAAAAAGAAATAATCACAATAAAGCATAAAAATAAAAATTCTAGGTCAATTGAGATGCCTTTAAAAATCTCTGAATCATGTAAATGATGACATATGTTAAGAACGTTTTAAAATATTGAAAATTGTAAACTAACAAAAGTTTATACACCATATATACTTGTATATAGGATGAATTTTGAGAACCTAATTTTTGAATTTTGAAATTCAAACATAAGAACTTGGCTTTAAAAATTAATTCAATAAAATTAATGATTTTGTGACCATAAATCATCACTTTATACACAAGACTGATTTATACATGAGTACATATAGTATTTCTTTTATCTTGACTAAATTTTTTAAAATTTTTTGTTATTTTTGTCACATTTTTAGCCATTAATTTTTTTTTTATTCTTGACTAGTTTCTTCATCTTTCTATTTTTATCAAATTTTTAGCAAATCATTTCTTAACTAGTTTCTTCACCTTTTTATTATTCTTATTTTTACCTATTTTTAGCTAATCTATTCTCCAGCAAGAATTTAAAATAAAAACAGCTTGAAACAAAACTATCCGGGAGAAGTTTTCCATATTAGGTGACAATGCTTATATCATTTTGGTTACCAAACTCATTATAATCAGTCCTTCATAATCAGTCCTGCTACTGTCTTTTACTCTCATTTCATATCAAGAATAAGGAAAATACTTCATCTCAGAATCTCAAACAACAGCATATAAACAAAATAACACTATTTCTAATCTTTTTTACATTTTTTCCAAATTAGACAGTATCTATCTTTATCATTTTCCCTTCCAAATTTTTGCCTAATTCAAAAAAGATAATATATAATTTACACATGGCCCACTTTTCTTGAATAAGTAATTATAGAAAAAAAATAAATACTTGTACAAATCCTACTTTTATGATACTAATAATTCACAAGACATAACAACATAACCGAGATATACGTCACAATAAATATTTCAACAAAAATGATTTATATGATGATTGAAATATAATGCATGATTGAAATTTTAATATAAAATCAATTTAATTATTGTGAATTAAAAGGTTCTTCAACTTATCAAGCTATGTTTGTCAACCATACATAGCCCACTATCCAACCAAATATATATATATATATATATATATATATATATATATATATATATATATATGGAAGTAGATATGGATCTGAATCTGACAGTATAAAGAAAATAGAAAAACAGAATAATCCAAATTAGATGAATTTATTTTGATGTAAAGCCAAGATTAAACATTTCGGTTTTAATAACCTTCATCAGGACTTTGATATCATGAGAATTGTTCACACAGTGATAGATGCTTGTCAAGATAACAGGGGCAAATAAAATGTATATAATGAAAAAGATATAAACATGCATTTAGTGTTCTTAATTTAAAAGTATTAATTGTGTGTTTAGCATGTGGAATAATATTTGAAAATGTTGGATTTTTAAGAGATCAGAAAAATCCTCCTGTTTTTTCAAGAAATATGTAAAGATAGGTAAGTTTTTATATTTACAGATCGTTTTGAAGTCATTCATGTAATATATGAAAAAGGAATTTATACATACTCAGTCTGATATTGTATGATCTCATATTTCTTTATCACATTAACACTGTCAAACAAACAAAAGGCTACAACCCATAAAAGGAAATTTTCAGAAACAATTACTGCTACAACTGAACTGGCTTTTTATTGTTAAATATTTCATTACTTTTCTCACATCACAAATTTTCTCTATAATAACAAATCATTCCAGTTCATCAACTTTTCAACAAATATCAAATTTTCCAATATCATGGTTCTTTTTTTTTTTTTTTTTAAATTTCAGAAATTCAGACAAATCAAAGAGCAGAATTAACATACAGTTAAAAATGATGTTCTAAGTTAGTATACATAAACAAATGTTACCAAGTACAACAAAAGGTACCTAAAGAATACTGGAGAGTATAGCTGCTGAAATGCTGTGAGTATAGCAACCAAGATGAGTATAGCAGTCCACAATGTGTAGAGAATAATAACAATACCTCATGTCAAAAATACAGACAAATACACAAATGTGTATTGCTGTTATTTTAATATTTTATTGATTCAGAATGAAATATTTCTTTTTTGAAAATATGTGAGCAAATTTTCTTAATTGTTTGAAGAGCTTAGCTAATTATGAAAATATTGCTAACTTACTTTTGGTTCATAATACATAGACACATAGTTTGTGTCATTTTTCAGTTCAGAATCTTTTGTTTTCTTGCTAGATTCCTTTAGTATGTCATGGTGGCAAGTTCCATCTACAGCTGCCTTGATACGGCCACCTCGAGCACGAAAGTCTGAGAGTAGATCCTGGGGAAAAAAAATGAAAACATTTGTATCTTCTTTAAAAAAGTACTAAAAAAAACTGACAAGGAGTAAAATAATCATAATAATAAAGAAATTTTGATTTTATCATTTTACAAATTTTAATAAAGAAATTTTGATTTTATCATTTTACAAACACAGTTAAGTACAGATAAATACTCTAAATTTCTGCTTCAGATAAAAAACAAATTGTATCCAATCCTTAGAGGCCATCTCTCCTAGAAATCCTTACCCACTTAAACTAAAAGGTATAGTGCCAGGTTTATTACTTGATGCCCTGTGAAGGGGAATACTAACTGGGCTGGATGATTATCATAACTACCCACTTGTTCAAAGGAGAGTCTCTGCATTAATACCAATCTTATAACATCTGATTAACATTAGGTGCAATATTTTTTTACATACATGACTCATATGAACAAATTTTAAGTATGAGTGTATAATATAAAACACATTCAAGTTGAAATTACTTACCTGAACAGAGTTATGACACACAGGTGAAACAAGTTTACTAAGAATAAAAGGATGTGCTTCTGTTATCTCCACATTCTTCCTGCTGCTAAGCCGACACACAAAATCCGAGTCAAAACATTTGGGTCGGCTGTCAATGTTTTTGATTTCATTTAAAGCTGACGAAAAGTACATCTCATCTGGAAAGTACTTACGGAGGGAAGATTTCAAACCATTTGTTGACTCCAAATATGGTGGATCAATTTTGATGTAAGGGGACACAGACAGCACAAGGCCTTCAAGGGCCTTACGGATTTTCTGCTGCTGGGCTACTTTTTGTTCTTGCAGTGCCACAGAGCTTTGAAATATAGAATCATCCTCAGTGTTCTGATAATTATGGAGAGGGTCAGAAAAGTCTGTGAGCTCCTGGATACCAGGGTGCTTACATTTACTACCAAAAGAATCTTTTTCACTTTTATCACAGTTTAGGTTCAAACTGGAATCAGTTTGATCAGTGCTCGATTCACTGTAATCATCCATTTGTTCTGAATCTTGGTTGGCAGTATCATTATCAACCATCTCTGAATCACCAATTTCCTCCACCAGCTGCCGTGAAAGAGTAAGAGACGTGTTCTTATAAGCCTCTCTTTTAGAATCAGTGTCTATCGACTTATCACTATTTTCAGGAACATAGTCCTCTTGCTCCAAGCTGCCATATTGACTCTTACCATCAGAGCCATCAAAAGAGTCGAGATGAAAGCCACATTCTTCAACTGGAGGAGGTGGTAGACCAAATTCATCCATAATGAATGAGACTTCAAGTTGACAGTGATATGAGGCATAATTCATCAGCTGTATAATTTTCTTTACCTAAAAAAAAAAAAAAAAAAAAAAAAGAAAAAAAAAAAAAAAATTTTTTTATTCATTTAAAAAAAAAAAAAAAAAAATGTTAAAAAGAGAAATTATAGGATAAGAAATGATGATATATTGGGGTTTTACAGTGAAATGTATGAAGGTAAACTGAAAAGTTCATGACATCATCATATCTGCAGTTGATAACTTTTTTGACTAATGGAATGCCAACACTACAATACATACAGACATAAGAAGTGTGAAATACGAAGGGAGACTATGTTGAAAAATAAGCCGCATTTGGTCACAGTCCATGAGAGTATTTTGGTCAACCAATGAACTTTTCAGCTTACAAAAGTCATATCTTTCTCACTTATTGTAAAATTACAATATTTTGACCAGTATTTTCATGCTTTTGGGTTTTTTATATACAATAGAAATGGTTACCATGCTGTTTGACTGAACAAAAAAAAATAACTTGGTTCTTCAGTTCAATAGAAATTCATCTGTAGCAGATTGATTAACAAAGCAAAAAAATGGATAATACTCTTTTACATGGAGCATGGTATACCTTAAAACTTATAAATGTAATAAATATTTTCTTAAATTTTTTAAATGAATAAGTTTTATTCATATTTATGAAGAATAAAGAAGAAAGGTGCTTAAAATTAAGCATTCAAAAAGCCAATTTCAAAAAAAGTAGGCTGAATTGTTAACAACTTTTTAAGGGATAATGGAGAATAATTAGGTTATATTATTTGATTTAATGGCATATCAACCCTTGAGGGTTATTTAATGCCAAATCCTGCTTATACACACACACACATATATATATATATCATTTTAAAGTGAATAGTTTATAGGTAACTTTATTTATAAATGAGTTAGAACTCATCTGTTTGCACACAGTTAAATCATTTTAAGTATTAATATTTATAGTTTGCACAGAGTTAAATGGTTTCAAGAACTTTTTAAACACTTAGAATATTTAGACTATAGTCTTCATTTTTATCATTAAGGGTTTTCGGAGTATTGTTTTCATCTTTATTGTTATTTCCACAACATTTTGGCCAATATGTCCTCTGGCCTTCTTCAGGTGTTTGTCAAACTCAGGAACCTACATGGAACTTCAAACTATGTCCTTTATTGAATCCATGGGGTCGCCTGTTCTGATTCCATTAGCTATAACCGCAGACACATAGCGCAATGGTTATAGGCATTGATTCCCTAAGCTTCTAAGGAGACAATCACCTGGAGATTGCAGGTTCAATCCTGACTGCAGGTGAGTAACAATACAGGAATACTTAAAACATGTACTCGGTTATGGCTAATGGAATCAGAACAGGCGACCCCCGTGGATTCAATAAAGGATGTAGTTCCAAGTTTCATGTAGGTTCCCAAGTTTGATAAACATCTAAAGAAGGCCAGAGGACATACTGGCCAAAACGTTATGGAAATGATAAAGATGAAGACAATAGTCCAAAAACCCTTAATGATAAAAATCATCAAGCTTTATCTCAGAAATTTAGACAACTATTGTCTTCATCTTCATTGTTATACTCACAATGTTTCTGCTAACATATCCTTTGGTCTTTTTCAGGCGTTTCATGTTAAACTTAAGAGCCTACATAGAACCTCCAACTGAACCCTTTATTTAATCCATGGGAGTAGTTTATTCTAATTCTGTTAACCATGAACAACAACAGGTTTCAAGCTATAGTACGTATTCCTTAGGATTGAACCTGCAACTTCCAGATGATTTCACTCAAAAGTACTTTTCAATCAAAAGCCTTTATCCACAGTGCTATATGTCCTGCTGGACAATTCAGAGTGAATTTTTGGAACTTATAAGCCTAATGTCTTCATCAACCTATGAGATACTATGTTGTGAGTATAACAATGGAGATGAAGACAATAGTGAATATTCTAAGTGATAAAAATCAAGCTTCGCATTTCAGAAATTTAGATAAATAAAGTTTCAAGTATTTTTATTAACACTAATAATTCTATTTGATATTAATCATTTGTTTGCATACAGTTAAATGATTTCAAGTATTCCTATCTAACACTAATAGTTCTATTTGCATGCAATTAGATGGTTTTAAGTATTGCTATCTAACATTAGTACCATATCTGATGGTGTATAAGAGGCACCCCAATTTCAGCTGGGCAAATCAAGATAAAAACAAAGTACTAATATTAAACATGATTAAATTAATATGATTATAATCAATAAGATTTTTAATCTGCATAATAGCCTTTTAAATAATGACAATAGGTATATGAAAGTTACTCTAAAGTCTAAGCTAATAGGAGTAGCCAGGTAACTAATTTCAGTTGACTATTGTGAATTTTAAACCTACACGTAGCATATAAGACACAGGAGAATTTTTTAAAATATTTATTGGTATTTAACACTAATAATAATATCTAGTAAAAGATTTAACTTTTCTATTTTACCCACAGATGGGACCCTAACAGGTACTACCACTCCAAGTCAGAGTGGATCTGAAAGTAATGATAATGAAGAGGTACTCCATATTCCCCAAACTCCAAGACTGGAGCCTCACAATCAGATGCAGTTTAATGTCAAATCCAGGAGATAGAGAATAATTATTGTAGAACATTTTTATTCCAATGAGAATTGAGTCAGGGTCAGATAAAAAAAAAGAGATTGTGTATATAAATTGTATCAAATATCTTCAAAATTTACATGTGACAACTGGATGATCTTTTCACTTATACAATTTTATTACTTACTCTTTTCAGTTCATTGCTGTGAGATCCTCTGAGAGTTACTGTACAACCAAGATGAGTAGCACAGCCATCAAAATACAATAATGTTTTTGTATCACCTGTAACAAAAAAAATTATCATTTGATCTGACCCTTTTTTTTTCTTTTCCCAATATTTTCATATCATACCTAAAGAGTATTATTGGATGAAAAAAAATCAAGATAACTGACATAAAAAAATTATGATGACAAGTTAGGATAATTTATGGCCACTTAGTATTTGGTAGGGTATCCATTAATATCAAAGATCAACAAAGATCATGATGAATGATAGCAAATATAACAGCTTCATTAGTGTATGCGGTTACAATATATTTAGAGAAGAGGAAATTATCTGTCTTTTACTTATCTCAATAAATTCTGGTGTTTTCTATTTCAGTTCATTGTCTCATCCGAGAATTAACAAATGTTTTTCTCTCTTCTTTTCTTTTACTTTCTTTCACAGGGCCTCAAGAAAGTCTAGTCAATTCCTTTCTTTTCTTTTCAAACTTCATAAATTCTTCAATTATTATCACTGTGATCATGAACAGTTTCAAGATCTTAGGATTTTCACTTCTTCTCTTTCCTTCCTTAGGTTCACTTCAATCTTGATCTGTATGGTGGCTATTGGCCTTCAGTGAGTTAGCTATATTCTTTCTTTTCCTTCACCAGGGCAACTTACCATCTGTATCATTTTAAGTTTTTAGGCCAACTGACTTTCTCTTCAATTCGTATTTCTAGAGTGTGAAAATATAACTTCGACACATACCATCTTTCAGCCAATCAGTGGCTTCCATATTCAAATCATAATGTCAGTTGCTTTTCCACATACAACCAGACTGGTTTAGGAAAGGGGGAAGTCTTGTCTAGACTCTTTAACCCATTTTCAATGCAAGTCATCTTACTGGCTGACCTTTATAAACAGTCTGTTGCTATACTAAGGTTGGGTGGGTATTAATGTCACATAACACAATTTTAATTAGAGATATCCCTCTCCAGGTTTACAATTGGTTCAAATTCAGTTTTCTTTCTCCCAGACTGGTTTCCTTATCATTGTTAAAGAGTCAATTTGCCCTACTATTTACCCATAACTGAAGGGAGAATAGTTGGATTCATACCTTTCTCAAGGGTATTAGCACTATGTGAAATGCAAACAGCCTTCTTCAGAATTTAAACTCAGGCCACCATGTCTATTTCCTATGATGACAACTATTATACTATAAGCATCTTCAGTTCTGAAAAACTTTAAACTTATAACTGATTTTGTTTCATTAAAAATTGTAGGATATTTTTTTTATTGTTTATACTTTGTTTCACTGTTGTTATTGCAAATTAATTAGAAAATTTAATTTGTCAGGTAAAACAAAAAATTTTCAACCATTTGACATTCACTCAGCTATTACATATGATTCCCAAGTTTAACAATCCAACTACATTTGAAATCAGATAAATGTCTTTGGTCTCTTCACTACAGTGTAGACTTGAAACACCATTTTTTGCCAAACAGCAACTGATAAATTGAACTTTGAACCATTCATATGATATGTGGAAACAAGAATTTTTAATGATTAAAATTCCATTATAACTACTATAATTATACATACCCCCTTAACTTTGGATTACAAAATTCCAGAAAAAATTTTTGTATATAACTTTTACACAGCAGCTAAATTTAACCCAAATTTACCATTTGTTTAACTTATTGGTTCATACTGACTAAAAACGAGAATTTTTTGTTTCAAAACACAAAATTATATAGCATTTAAGACAAATATGGGCATATTCACACAAAAATGCAACAAGCTAGCAACAAAAGTAAGCTCACATTAAGAGAAACAAAATTATAAACAAACACACATTCCAGTGGATATTTCTCTGTAATGGCATAAAACACATTAGTTTGCACTATAGATAAAATTTACTTTTAGTCATCCCATTCCAAATATGGTGAGGCATGTGGCCTAAAAAGTTCTCACTTTTAGGCTGAAAAATCTGGAAAACTAATGTGTTATACATAAATAATTAAAGTACTCAATTCATAATCACGGCTCAGCTCTTAATGTTTATAAAATGACCAATATAAAAAAATCACAAATGATAATAAATTATTTCCAAACAAATCATAAAATTATTTAACTTTCACTCAAATATAAAGTTTAATTCACTGATAAAATAAAATGGGAATTCTTTCAAATTGTAGCTGTGTCAGTACTACTGCATAGTTGCACCACTTAGACACAAACAAAACACCTGGAGAAAAAGCTAGATAAAAACTACACAAGAATGCTGCATGCTGTTTTGAACAAATTCTCAAAATAGCTCTCAACAAAATAACAGCTTTACAGCTACTTACTTCCCATCTCATAATCCATCCAAACAAAACATTGAGCACTGCTGGAAAAGTAAGAACAAACTCATAAGCAATGTTCTCCAACATATTCCTGCACAGGGACACACCGATGTTGGCCAACCAGCATAAACTAACATTCATCAGCTCAGTGCAGACACTGGATGCTGTCTAGAGGACTAGGCAAAAGCGATGACTGATAGGAATGGATGGCAAGAGAGAGTCAAGGGAATCTATACTGTTAGTATACCATGATGATAATGTATATAGTTATCTAAACTGATAGTGTGTAAACCTTTTTTACTCATGACAATCTAAATAATTTGCTTTAATGTAATTTTAGTAAAACAGGAAAATCCAAAACAAAGATTCTCGCTTTCTGTTTAAATCACAAACAAGATGAAATACTATGATAAAAAGGAAAAAGAAGTCATTACCATTTGGAAGCTGGAAATTCCTGACTTGGAATGAATGACAAAACCCTAATGTTGGTTTGTTTACCAGTCCATCAATGGAATGGACAATCTCAGCTTGAGTACTTCGAGATATACGCTGCATTACACTCTAAAAAAAAATTAAACAAATTTTTTTTAAGTTTGAAAAAAATAATTAGTCAACAGATTTAAAGATTCTATTAACAATAAAATCAAGTATCCAAATTATTCTGTGCTGTTTCATCACTAGTCATGACTTACCACTTCTATATCATAAAAAGACATAGAAAAATAATAATTCACACCTTTTTCATTCACAATTATATACAGGGTGTTTAAAAAAAATTGAAATCATTTTAGATGTAAAATATTTGAGTAATTACAAATGAAACTGAACAGGCTTAATTATATATCAGTATTTCTGAAACACCCTGTATATATTCTTATAACAATCATCAGAGAAAAATAATAATTAGAAATGAATGACAGCTTACTATTAAATGTTCTATTATAAAGATCAAGGCTATATATATGTTTTGTTTTCTATCATAAAGACAAAGACTATATTATATATTTTGTTTTGTTCTTTTTTTTTTTCAAGAGGAAAGGATTCCAATTACAAAATCTTACAAAATTTTGATTTCTTTAAAAATGTATTTACATGATTAAGCAGATACATAAAAATCATTATAATGTTTTGCAATTAATGTATTTACTGAACTGATTATACAACCTGAGGTTCTAACATTTTATTTCAGGCGGTGCTATTAGTGGTCTCAAAGAATATTTTTATAGGTGAATACCAAATATTTAAGGAGTACTGGCTAATTCAAATTGTCATGAAAGGGATGCTGGACTAACAAGGTTTGAAAATACTGACGTAAAATAACTAGAATTCAAAATTTTCTATTGAATTTCTATGCTAAAAAACTATTGCAATGCAAAATATCTTACCAGTTTACCACAGAATACAAAGTAATTCAATGATTTCAACTAATCAAAAGAATAAAAGCTAATTCAGCAGTCATTTAGCTTTTATATGATAATCATAAGAAGTATAAAACTGAAAAAACTTACAGTTTTGGTGTGAAACACCAAAGTTATTCCTGCTTCTAATAAGAATTCTTGTGCTAACCGGCAGACAGACTTTTCCACCACAACAACATCAGGTTTCAATGCACATACTTTGGCAACACTGTTCTTCAAAAATTCTCGTTCCTGAAATTAAAAACAATTTTATATTCTTCACTTGGCCTACCTTGTGGAAAAATAGTTTCAAGTTGCCCACTAGTGCAGAATTTATCAATCAAGCCTTGATAAAAAACAGAATTTTGAATGCAGATTTTCCCATTCTTATTTCTCCCCATTTGATTTAATTGATATTAAACTAAACTTGTAATAGATATCAATATAGTCAATTATCTTTCTTAGTTTGAAGCAAGTTAATGTATATATTTACCCAACCATTTTGCCATGGGTAGGATATGACACAAGGTCAATTTTTAAGTAGAGTAAAGCTGTTTTGAATTCAGTTTTCCTTCTCCAAGACTGTTTGCCTAACCAGGACTAAAAACCCCAGTCTTAACATGCTTTCACAAAAGTTAGTTAATGCAAGTTGAATAATCCATTATAGAAAACTGACAAAGAAGAAACAAATAAAGGGCATATATATAGAATTAGAGAAAAATTGTTTTCATCAAGCAGGAAAAAAAAACTTTCAGTAATCAACATCTTTGACAATCATGTGGCTCAAATAGAAAATAATGAATAACAAACAAGGTTGTTCTTTTGTTCTTCACTTCTTGCAAAAATAGAAAGGGATTTAAACTGTCAGAACAATTAAATATACATTTAAAAGATATTTTCTTTAATTTTAAGATGATTTATTAAATTTGCAACAACTGTTTAGAGGACTGAACTCATTCTGTTTGTTATCATATTTTGGCTGATCTATTATTCAATGACCTTCTTCAGATATACAATCTGTATAGAAAGGTTTCAGTATAATTTTAACATGGAGTATTCATTTTTTGATTAATATATGGTAACAAACCTCACTAAAATGTCTTTAAAAGAAAGATGTAATTCAGTTCACTTCTTTACTACTCAGCTATGCAAAATATGTTGAGTGGTCACAACACTCAAGGTATAAGACCCTACATTTTTCAAGTCTAAATACAAATATTCAAAATATAAGAATACAAGAGACTGAACATAAACTTCAAAGTTATACTAGCAAATTAAAAACAAATAATAATAAACCTGCACAAACCTGAAGAATGAGAGGTTCTAAAGAGGAGAACTTGTTTTCAATTCGTTGATAGTCAATGGCTCCTTTCAGTAGCAGAATCTTTGGATTGGCAATTGTTTGCTGCATCTTTTTATGGGCAACATTTTTGGAGCAGACTACACCATTGACTACAGCAGTCTGATTACGCTGACCACCAGGTATCTAGAAAACAGTGATACTAGTTTAACACAGTAAATATTATATTTCTGAAAACCTTTATTTAAAAGAATCATGTAGCACTGAACAGCATTTACAATGTTTTCTTTGGAAAAACAAGAGTAATGATTGAATCATCAATTAATGATTATGTTTCAAACGAGACTGTCCTTTTTGAGGAAATTAGAAAAAGTAGAAAAATAAAAAAATGATGTAAATTAAGATGTGTTCAAAATACTGCAGTTTGTGAGTCATTGTATAAATAACAACTTCAGAGAAATAAATGAATAAGATATTCAAAATGTATCATAAATATTTTAAATATTACTCTCATTTTTATATATCTATCTTGTACAATCTTCAACTATTCCTAATATTTCTTTTCCTTGCTTTTTATATCCATTAAATTACCAAGCTTTCAAATCACTTAGTTTATGCTGCTTTCATGTTCAAATAACCTCTATTCCATATTAATTCAGTCTAAATTAATTTTATCCATTCTATTAGGGTGTGTATATAAACAAGTACACAAATGATTCAATGTTTTACCTTCTTGATTTGAACATATTTCCTGATGTCCATATCATCACCTTCATTTCTCACGTCTGGATTGACAAGTTTCCTGACCATGTTTGTGGTCTGCATTATTGTATTTTCCCAGGACAATGACAAACCTGCCTGGGTTAGAAGCTGACACACCAAGGTAGACAAGTGTTCACTGTGAACTTTGCTAAAAAAGAAAAAAAAAAGTACTCATCAAAGACATGCACTCAAAAGAAACATATATTAATTATTTTTGTGGTAATTAAAGCAAAAAGAATCATTTTAAGACCAAATATGTTTAAAGGTGTATCAACCTTCATGGAGTATTTAATACCAAAGCCATCCTTGCAAATGAGATTGGAACTTATGAAAGTTTGCTTTTTGTGTCCATTAGTGTTTACCCAACCCCTCCTCCACAGGAGGAGGGGTTGGGCAAACATATGATTCAAGGTCAATTTTTAAGCAGAGTAAAGCAGATTTGAATTCAGATGTGAAAAATTCACAAAGATAATAATAATAATTTGTGCATAGTTATATTGTTTCTAGATTTGTTTAATAGCATATCAACTTTCATATGCTGTTTAATGCCAAAGCCATTCTTGTAGAAAAACAGTAGTGGTTTTATTTAATCTATAAGTAAGTAAAGTTGATGACCATAGGGTGACCAGAAGGCTCCCTTTTCCATAGCTACTACACCGAGGTGTAGGAGAGGGTGCTACTCCTTTCCCTGAATTGCTCCACTTTACCCTCGATATGTACCTTATATTGCTGAGTGTTAAGCAAGGAAGTATCAAGTACCATACCATTTTTTAAGTCTTTGGTATGATTGAACCCCGGTTTCCCGGACCATTGGCGAACACTCTACCCACTATGTCACTGAGCCCGTTACCTTTTCCAAAGGTATTAGTCCAAAATTATTTTTTCAAACAACTGTTCCCATGTATGTACTTACCCAACCCCACCACAATGGGCAATTTTGAGGCAGAGTAAAGTTGGTTTGAATTCAGAGTTTTCCTTCTCCTACACTGGTCGCTTAACCAAGGCTAAAGAACCCAGTCTGTTCTACTATTTACCCATAACTGGGAAGCAGAGAGAATAGATAGTTTCCACCCTTTTACAAGGGTATGTATAGTGTAAAGTAAAATGCAAACAACCTTTGACTTCAATTCCATTTCCTATGACAATAACCATTAAGCTAAACATGCCTCTTTTTTCTAGTTAATATATAATCCTAATGAGAAATGAGAGTTCTTTAGTGAAGATAATATTCCAATAATCAAAAAGTTACAAATAATTTCTAACATATCACATTTTTATTCATGAAAAAATAAAAAGAATAGACTAATTTTAATGGTTTCTAGCAATGATCAGAGAACTTGAATTGTAAATTTTTTCTTACAAAAAATGAAAGCACCAAACAAAAAGTACATAGAAATGAAATAGGTTTTCCTTGATCCAGTTATTTAATGGGAATAATGTTTTCTTGGTTTATTACCATTTATCTGTTTCTTTTTTCTTAATTACCTTTTATCATGTGATAACATGGTATAATAAACAAAACCTACCTGAGTCTCTCAAAAGCTAAAGATTCACCATTCTCCCAATGTAGATCTTCAGAAGATCTCCAGCCCTGGGTACATACAAATGGTTCCACAGTATTTCCAGTCTTTGATACAAGAAGAGTTCCTAATATAAAACAAATTTATATAATGAAAAATGTAAACATAATACTAATAACTAATAAAACAAATACATATAAGGCAAGAAGAAGCAAGTGCTTGATTATAAAACCCATCCTATACTAGTATACCAAAATATCGGCTTGATTCATTTAGTGACATATCCACTCCTTATGGATTATTCAATACCAAAAATTGATTCATTTGTAAATGTTTGATACTAACACTGGATTAATACGAATGAGATATGGCATTAGTAAGAACAGCCCAGGGTTCGTATTGTCACGTGATAGCTCACGGAGACGATAGAGGTAAGATTAATACTATCCTCCCATTGAATTAACAGTATCTAGCCGTCAAAAAAAAGTGACCGTTAAGGAAGAATGTGGGTCACAGAGGGGTATCAACAGGTATTGGTACTTAGTAACCTCGGGTCGCCGGACACCAAGGGGGAGAAGAGAGAAGCCAAATGATTGGCTGGGACCTCAAAACGGAAGTGGGGACCCCTTCCCCTCAGCGGAAGTAAATAATAAGAAAGCCAGTTTTTGAGCAGGGTCCGTAGCGGGCAGACGAACCATAGCCATTTTACTCCGGGTTGAAGACAAAAGAATAACTGAGAGAAGAGGGACCCCAGGTTCTTCAAGCCAGTTTAAAAAAATAGAACAAAGTCTATTAGCCCGTGAAAGAAGAAAGATTCTCCAGTGGAACACCATCGAAAAATAAGATAAGTAACTTTGGGGCCATTTCTCCTTTATACCCAAATTTTGTATACCACTCTCTCTCTCTCAACTTGAAGAAAAACTAAAGTCAAGAAAAGACATTTATATTCGTGGACTGTCCAATTATTATATGTTTTGACACTTTGAAAGTGTATATAACTGTAGTAAAGGAATTCATGTATTTTTATGTTACCACGTGGTCTATGTTGTTCTTTGCCGTTCTACTACGAATTTGTTGTTGTCACATTTCCTTTTCAGCTTCTATTCGCCTTATGTTATCTTGCTTAGAATTGTCCTATTAATTCCTAAAATATCACACGGGAAACCGGAGTTGCCGACTACTACAATATAATATTATTACGACTAAAACCTATAGGTCCATATTCTTCCATTGTCTGGGGGGAAGAAGTTTAGCGGCCTGGTGGGTGTGTGATAGTGTGAAATTTGGAACCCCTTGCCAGCGGCGGTCAGTCTGGCCCTAAATTAATCCCTCACGTAATATGCCAGTTCTTATATGCCTGAGAGAAAAACTCTGAACGAGGACTTATTCCATAGGGGATCAAGTGCCAACCAGCCCCGTCTTCACACGTGCGAAAATAAAGTCCCGTTTTGGGATTTTAGTCAATTTGCTGTCACAGTATCATCCATAGATGTATATATCTATGAACAATATTAACTTAAGATATTTCTTCCATAATTTCAATCCAATAGTGAGATATCTAATTAAAAAATGAGAGAAGCTCATTTTTAAAAATGTAACAAATTTGTCTGTTATCTTTGATAAAATATTCCTAAAAGAAATATTGCTATCTCTATTTAAAGATAGACTGAATAGATTATTTATAGTTTAAAATTAGTCAATACCTGTGAGGAAATCATCTGGAAGATCTTTAGGACATGATGGAGAAGGATCAAAATCAATAGAATCAGGAAATGCTGCTAAAAAAAAAGATGAAAATGGAAATTAATAAACAAATAATAACAACCATAAATTCTACAATTAATAATTCATATGGTCTCATACAAAAATAAACTAAGCTTGATAATTTTTTATGACATTTTGTGAAAAAGATAACAGAATTTGAATACAACAAATCTACAATAGAACTTGATAATTAAAAGTAATATAATTTTTTAAGCATGCTTAACCCTTTCACTATCTAAGTTAGATTGGAATTATTTAGCAATTTTTTAAAATCTTTCTGCTGCTAGCCTTCTCCATTTTTAACCCCTTCACCACCAAGTTTTTTTTTAAGTTTTAGATATACAAAATTATGTTTTGAGTTGGACATTTTAATGGTTAAAATGAAAATGAAATTTGACTGAGACAAAGGTGTCCCAGTGGGAGTGAAACATAAAGTCAAACTTCAGATGTTATATTATGAAAAGTTTTTTCAGGATTTCTGAGAAGGAAGTATTTGAAAACGAATTTAATTTTTAAGCATAAAATTAAATTGAATATCTTTGCTTTAATCTAAACTATTTAAAAAAAACTACAATAATTGTGAATAAGGGCACACACATAGGAATCAAAACATTGTAAGATTTCTTTAACTTGGTGTTTGCAGTTGGCCAAAAAATTTATAAATGTAGTTGCAGTATTTCTCAAAACATTTATCAAAAATCTAAACTCTAAGAGTAAGTTTCAAATTATAAAAATAACCTTTTGAATAAATGGTATTCAATGAAGAATAAAGGAAAAACAATGGACTTACATATAAACATTCCACAGAGATAAAAGTAAAATCCTTAATATAAATAGATCTATATAACTACTACTTACATTTTTCAATGCCTGCGTTAAGATCAAGTTTTGATCTTCGAGACTCTATCATTCCATGACCTTGATCAAAGTGATTAGGTTTAACATAGAATGTAGAGTTACTTGTTTGGTGCTGTTGTGATATGGTACTAGTTGTAAATATACTGCTTCTCTGCTCTTCAGGAAGTGATGCTATAATGAATACATAAAGCTGTGTTGTCAGAATTTGCAATACATTGTGGGTTGTTATTGAATATTTCAAACATCAATTTTTTAACACAATCTTGTATTTTTTAAAAATCTGGACAAAAAACAAATTTCATTAACTATTATTTATTAATATTTCTAAAAGTCTAACTTTTTGAATAACTTATTTTAGAACAACATACATATGACAGACTCTCCCAACAGTTGATGCCTATATCTCATATGAGATTTCAAGCCAGCCCAAGAGTTCAATTAAAGATTTGAACCATTAGACAGCTTATATAGGAGATTTGTTCATAGAGACTTGTTTAAGAACAGCCACACTTTTTGGATGAGCTGAAGAATGGTGCACCAGTGCACAGTAGATTCATTGAACAACAGTCCTCAGGGTTTTAATTCATTTTTCCTTCTCCTTGACTGGTTGTCTGACCAAAGCTAAAGAGCCAAGTCTACTCTACTAAATAATAGCTGGGAGGAGAAGAGATGGATTCATGCCTTTTCCAAGGGCATTAGCATGAAATGAAATGTTAACAGCTTCATCCAGGATTTGAACTCAGCTTGTCATATCCATTTCTTTATGCCATGTGTGCCTCCAAATTGCGATATTAGAGAGCTAAAAAAATAATAAGTTGTGCATGATAGAGGAGCAGCTACTACTACTAATACAGCAAATGAGAATGAATATTGGAACTCACAACTCTCATCTTGATCACTATCTTCATCAATTTCTTTTAACCATTTTGGCTCCAGATTTGGTCTTACGCATGGCAAAAGCTCCGAAGGAATGTTCTGTTCCAAGTTGTTAGCAGCCTGAAAAGACAAAAACACCATTACCAATTCCAAATAAATTGAGATATTAAAATGTAAGAACATAAAATGTTATATTAAAATGTTATACAAATGAACTAGATAATGTGGTTTTGCTGACACTTGTGCCCAAACAGAACTTTAAAGCCATTAATCATCATTCCTATCAAGGTGACAAAAAGAGGAGGACGCACATATTTTTATACCTTCCCACTTGAAACTGTCTATCATCGTTTGTCTTTGGAATTATTGGTACTGGAATTTAAATTCAAAAGTGACTAGCATGAAAAATGTTTAAAGATTGATAACAGTAAGAAATCAATAAGTAGCAGTACATATAAGAATGTAAGTTAAACCCACGAACTTTGATTAAAATAAAAAAGAGACAGTTTGAAATATATTAAGTTAAAATTTAGAAATTGTGTATAAAAAATGGGCAATAGCTAAATTGAAGCTTAATCGTTAAAATAAAGAATAAAATAAAGCTTGAATACAATAAAAAGGGATTGTTGGAATTCCCTTTTAAGCTAACAAATCCTAATTTACATTAAGATATTCACTTAAAAATATAAATAATAAAGTCCAGAATATGATCCCACAAAGTCAAGAAATAAACAAAATATCCAATACAGCCACACTCACCCGCTGAAAAAATATATATAGATACACAAGCATATAGCAACAGAAGCTATAGAAAGTAAGGTGGATGAATCCAACATTACATCAGTGGCAAGTTTCACCAGATGCTAGGTAGAAGAACCTCATAGGTTACTGACCAGGATCAAATAGTTCAGTTAGTTACCATAACTCTAATCCAAACAGTGTGTCCAAACTGCATCGCCCTTTGTGTGGGTAAACAAGGTGTGCATTCTGCTGAGGTTAGAACTCTGGCACCAATGTTTGAAAAATCAGCTACAGAGCTCAAACTCAAACCAAAATTACTCAGATACAAAAACATTAACATAGTGGCATTTAACATTAGGACTTTAAACACAGTAAACCAGTTAACTGAGCTGACAGTATCTGCAGCTGAGCATAATATAGACAACATATGCATAGAAGAACTACAATAACAAACTAAAAATAAAATACCATGATACTGGTAATGGATGGACATTTGTTTCTGCATGTGCAAGGAAAAATTCTATCAATACCGTCATAAGAGGTGTAGGAATGCTTCTGAATCCTTATGACTTAAAATTACTTAACAACATAGAAAAAATCCAACCAAGAATGATGTGTGCTTCATTTAATGGCAACACCAGCACAACAATCATCTCTTGCTACAGTTCAACAAATGCCAATGATGAAATCAACTTTTACCACACATTCCCAAACACAACATTCTAATCACTGATGGAGACATGAATGCTCATATACACAAAGACAGAGATAATAAATTCTAACACAATTCATCAAACAGAAATGGGGAATATCTAGCAGATTTTTCACTTGAGAACAGGCTAGCAAGCCTAAATAATAAATTCCAAAAAGGGAAGGAAAACTGTAGATCTACACCTACCCAAATAACTCTAAAGCACAGCTAGATTATATATTCATAAACAAGAAAATGGATACATAACTCTGTGAACTGTACAGAATACTCCTCTTATAAAGAAGTTTCTTCCAATCACAGAACAGTCTAAGAAAAGATTCACCTGAGTCTACACAGAAGTAAAATACAGTGTTTCACAATATGACTGGTCCTCATTCACCAATAGTGATATTAGAAATCATTATATGGTAACTGTAAGAAACAAGTTTGATACTCTTCAGAAAACATCAGAAGGATATATTCTAAATAGCAAATATGAAAACTTTGTTAATGCTCAAATAGAAGCAGCAGCCAATTGCATTCCAACCAAACCAACAGCCAAATTTAGAGTTCCATGGGATAACATGAAAAAAAATCTTTACTTAATAAAAGAAACCCAACAAATGCCAATGCCCAGAAACGTAAAGCCCAGAAAAAACTTACCAACACATACCAAAAACAACAACTAGATATACATTCAAGGCCAAATCAATGAAATCAGCATCTCAGTAGAAGATAGACAAACATGATTAGCATAGCAAACAGTAAATAAAGTGAGCAAAAAGAAGAGCACCTAGAGAGCAAAATTAAAAGTGGCCAACCAAGAGGAAAGACTACAGAAGTGTAAAGAACATTTCAAGAATCAACTTGGAAACTCCCCTAAAGTCACTGATAAACCTATCATCAAAATTATCAATAGCCAACAAGACATCAAACTAGGACAGTTTACAGAGGAAGAACTTGAGCCAGTATTGAAAAAAATTTAAATAAAAAAGCTGCAGACCTCAATGAAATACCTCCTGAAATATGGAAGTCAAGAAAACTTGATGACATACTTCTCCAATTATGCAACACTGCCTATAATGAAAACACAATAGAGAAATGGACAAAAGGTTACATCTTCTCATTCCCTAAGGAAAAGTGACCTCAAAATTACTAAAAATTACAGAGGCACAACTATTACTGTTACAGCTTCTCAGGTGTATTATGCTCTGCTATGCAACTGTATCAAACCTGAAATTGAGAACATCCTTAGAAAAAATCAGAATGGTTTTCAGAAAAATTGATCCACAACTTTACATATCCTGACTGTCAAATCATCATAAGAGTATGTGCAAAAATTTCAAGGTAACACTATTGTTGATAGATTTCTCCAAAACTTTGATTCCATACACAGGGAGAAGATGGAATAATTACTACTAGAATATGGTTTCCTCAAAGAAACTGTTACAGCTATAATGATACTTTATAAAAACATGAAAGCAATGGTTCACAGAGCTGATGGAGACACAGACTTCTTCAACATTGTCACTGGAGTTGTGCAAGGAGATAAATTAGCACCATATTTGTTTATAATCTGGCTAGTCTATATACTTTGAACTTCAATAAATCTAATGAAAGAATATGGCTTTACATTTTAAAAACACAAAAAAACAGTCAATATCCAGCAGAAACTATTGCAGAAACTCTAGCATTGGGCTCTATATGAACCAAAATAAAACAGAGTTCATGCATCTTAAATGAAAAGGAGTCATCTCTACTTTAAGTGGTAGGGCACAAAAATTTGTTGATAAGTTCACACACCTCAGCAAAATTATCTCATCAACTGAAAGTGAAGTCAACATATACCTAACAAAGGTGTGGACTGTTATCAAACATATGGAAGACTGATCTAACCAATAAGATAAAATGCAATTTTTTCCAAGCTGTAGCTGTGTCAATATGACTATATAGATGCACTACATGGACGCTAACAAAATGCAAGGAGATAAAACTAGATGGAAATTACACAAGAATGTTAAATGTTGTTTTAAAAAAATCCTGGAAGCAACACCCAACAAAACAGCAGCTGTACAGCTATTTACCTACCATCTCAAAAACCTTTCAAGATGAACAGGATACTGCGGGAGAAGCAAGAATGAACTCATAAGCAATGTTCTACTATGGACCCTTACACATGGATGCACCAATGTTGGCCAACCAACAAGAACTTACACTGGCTCTGTGTGGACACTGGATGTAGTTTGGAAGACTTGCCAGGAGCAATAGATGATTGGGATGGATAAAAAGAGAATCAGGCAAATTCTTGTTGTCAGCATGACTTGATGACAATGATTGTCCATTAAAGGCCAGCCTTTATCAGGAGGCTTCCCACTGTCATTATGGAAAGAAGAAAAGTTCTAGTCATTTTTAGTATGGTAAACCAAACAGGCTAAGAAAGAACTAAAACCCCAAGCCTCTCAAATATATCTCTGTTTCATTCTCATCTCTCAAGTCTAACTTAAAAACCTAATCTTCTATTTTTGTTCATTCATTTGTATTATCCTATGAAAATCCATATTTTCAATAAACCTGCATTTCACTTTTTGATTTTCATATCTTTGATGAAGTGACACCTGCAACAACTGCACTAAAGTAACCTCACTCTTTGAAAGCAGTAAATAATAGCCACTTATCAAAATGTTCTGAGTTATCATAATTGAACACAAAGAATTAATTACAATAATCTGCTTTGGCCAGCTTATACCAAGATACAGATATAGATATTATACTTTTGATGTACAGCTGTGATATGAGGGAATTAGTACAATTACCTTTCCTGGCTTGTACAAGGTGTAGTCATCTTGAAAAGTGGTCAGCTGTTGACAAATGGGTTCCAGATAGGCTGCATAGATCAATGCTTGACCGATGGCAACTGCTTGAAGGCTGCAATAGAAATAGCAGAATTTACTAACAAAGATTTGCTCCTATTAAAACAAACAATAATATTCATATGCATTATTCTGAATAACTTTTTTTGTTTTACACCAAGTCTGAAAATGTGAGATAAAAGTTTTTAACAAATCTTTAGATTTTTTAAATTCTGCTATTTTGTAGACTAACAGAGTGCAACTACAAATTGATAAAATAGCAGAGTGGGATGGAAAACTGAAGAAAACTTGTAGAAGAATTAACTTTATCGTCATAATCTTTGTGCCATTAGTAAGAAACCTTTGAGAAAATTCAGTTATAAAAAATTATTTGTAGCTGCTGAGATATATATTCATGTTGAGTGTGAGTTGGGGCAGTTGGCAATCACAAGATTGGTTTGCCTTGGTTTATTTGTTTAATGACATATCAACCTTCATGAGGATGGTGGTTGGCTAATTAGAGCTAATTTTATTGTTATATGAGTTGGCTGCTTTCTGTGGTTTGTAGTAAACTAAGAAAAGATTCTGGTTTACCAGAGTAAAATCAATTAACACCAGCTTGTTTCCAGGGTGCTTTTACACCAGGAAGCACCTGCCCCCTCATCTAGAAAGTGCTCGAAGTGCCTCTAAAATGGAATGCTGATGGAATCCAAGCAATTTTTAGAACCACTCCCACAGGAAGCTTGCTTCCTGCAGACCACCTGACATTAAACTGACCTCGTATTACATACTAGATCAGTGAAATCTATTTTTGACATGCAGTATAGCATTCAGTTTAGCTTATTAAACTAGCAGAAAAATACAAGAGTCAACCAGTTTGATGGACAGCTGTTAAACTCAGGATCAATCTGAGACCACGGGTCTCAATGGATGATTTCAGTCAGATGATCAAAATGGTTCTAAAGTTAGAAAAAGTTAGTCAGTTAGTGAGAAATACCCAAGTAGAGCAGTAAAATGCTCAATCTTACTATTTAACTCCCTATTTAGTAAGGTAACCCAAACAGGGTCATAACTAATAAATAAAAGTAAAATGTATACATGAAGTTGTGGTCACGTTGACCTACTTCATCAACAAATAAGAACAAATATATTAACACAAAAGACACATCAGGGCAATCAACTGGAGAAGAAACAAAGCAAAAAGAAGAACAAACTGAAGAGAAGTGAAAAGATTGGAGCTAACCAATCAAAGTGTAAGGTATATATATAAATATCCATAAACATAATCCCTAACCATATACATGATAAAATGGTAAAGGGCTATAAGATAATTGTATTAGATTCGTCTTGTAGGGTGTAGGATAAAAACCAAACTAAGAAAAAAAACTGTTGATGACACACAGAAATAACAGTGTCTACTCTTTAGAATCAGAGATATTTGTGTTTGAAAAAATATTTACACTATAAAAATTGAATTATATGTAGTGCTGTGAGAAGAGAATAAAGGAAATTTTTCTTATCGGAACTTTGTTACATGAGGTTTATTGTAATAAATCTTGAATTGGATGGAGAAATAAATAAATAAATAAAAACAAAAAACATAAAAGACAAAATTAATCCATCATAGGAAAAAAAAAAAGTCTTTACATTGGTAGTAAATGCCATACCACTAGCAATTTCACAGCAAATATACCAGAAGACTATATTCCTAAAACATTGTGATCAAAGAACATAAACAAAAAATATAGTCCATCTAAGTACAAGAAGCCAAGGATTGTGAACTGGCTCAATATGCGTCTCTTTTAGATAAGTTTGTTGTAGTATCAGTCACCATGAAAACTTCCAGAGTTATTGGCTCATGCACAATCACTCTACTTCCTATCAGTGAAACAAGTCAATATTACTCTTGGTGAGTTTTTCATACCAGCATTTGCTTGTGGTCTCTCATTGGAGTCTGGATGACACCAAGTCTCCTCAGGTCTTCAGGACTCTTCTCAGTATTCTGGCTGATCTTAACAATGCTGTGGTCTGAATGGTCTTGATTCATCCTCAGATTTGAATGGTATCGATTTTTCCTCTGACCTCCAAGTCCTCTGTCTCTTTCCAAGCCTTTAAGAACAATTCCAAGCTCATCAACTATAATTGGTATCACAATCAGCCTCGTGTTTTACAGATTTTTTAGTTCAAGTACTAGTCTCTTTTTTTGCTTTTATATTAACTCTGTTCTCTGCTGGAATGGTAAAATCCACTTGAGGGCAAGTTTTCTTCTTTTTTTTTTTTTTTTTTTTTTTGTAAATTAAAACTAAGTCTGGTCATCTGAATGGGATTAGATAATCCATTTGTATCTCAAAATCCCAGATGAATTTATACATCTCATGCTCAAGAGTAAAGTCTGGTTTGTGCAAATGACATTTGGTTGTATGGTCAAATTTCAATTTCTGGCACAATTCCCATTGGATCACTTTTTCCACCCAGTCATGCCTAGTCTTGCAATCCTATTGCACTAATTTGTTGCAATCGCTTATTAAGTGATTGTTTCATCTTTGTCACCACATAGCCTATATCTGCTATTCTGATGCATATTCTTTATTTTCACTTTAATACAACTGGTTCTTATGGAGTTGTTTTGTGCTGCTATAAGAAAAGTTTTACCCATGTCCAGGTTTTCTTGTGTGAGATTTTGAAGTTTGTCACTTGAAATATCCATACAGTTGTTTTTCTTCTCCTAGATTTTGTTGTTGTTCTGTTTGTCCTTACACTGTCACTGTTGTTACTGGCCACAATAATTAGTCTTTCTTTGCTCTTTATAATGTAGTCCTCAAGTTCTTGTATTGATGCATCCATGCAATCTTCAATGCTGGCAAGTCCTCCTCTTCTCACACATATAGTCTGTCAATGTCATTTCTCAGATGTAAGGCCTTGTGCATTGTCATCAACCTTATTGAACTCTAGTCCATTTGTCTGAGTTCCTTTCATCCTTTTTAAGAATGGTCCCCAGTATTTTACAGGGGAGACTGCCCAGATGTTTATTCTTTTGATGAGATTTCTGCCACAGATCTTGGTTTCAAGAAGCTTTCTTGTTAATATAAGGTACTCTTTTCCTATTTTTTCTTTCATCTCTGCTAGTTTGATAGTGTCTGCTTCCAATATTTCCAAATACTTGTAATTTTCCTTTTCTCTAAGATTCTTTCATGGCATGGCAGTTCTAATCCTTCCCTCATTTCTCTTTTCCCACTTTTCATAATCAGCATGGCACATTTTTGTATGCTAAATTTTTCTAATGATAATAATAATAAAATATGACACCTTAAAACTATCTCTGTGCCAGTAATAATGGGTACGATCAAGAAAAGGACAGATAAACACATTAACAAGGAAACTGACAGTGCCAGCCTATATGAAATATAAAAATTGCACTTGGCAGAGTACAATCAATGTGACTGAAAAATATTATCCAAAAGAGGCAGTAGAAAAAATGAATATATAGACTACATTTAATCATTACCTTCCCTCAACTTAGGTCTTGGGTAAAGACTCAGTGAAGGACTGTAAGAAACTGAAAGTGAAGCTGAAAATCAAATAATGATAATAATTGATGAAAATTTGAAAAAATTAGGAAAAAATAATATGCATCAAATGAATGATAACTTCTGATCCTTCTGCTAAAAAAAAACATCAAATACAAAATAAATTATGAAGGAAAATCTTTAGTTCCTAATATACTAATATATAATACATTACCAATACAATTGTTCATATTAGATATAAATTCATATCAGTAAAACTACAATGCATGTGGATGCTTGAATTTTGCTAAAAATTATTATTCAATAAAGTAACTAATAAAAATTTTAAAATTACCTCTCATACTTAGAAATTTACTTTCAGTCATAATTTTGTCCACCCAGTAACATAAACACTATGTAATAACTAATTAATTTACAGAATAAAGTTGTTTACAGAAGTTTTGCAATTTGCTTTCAAAAATGTGCATTTCTCAAGATGTATCTTAACATCTAATATCTACCAGTTGAACTGCATTATGCAAAATTGTTTAAGTAATGAGCCAGTGTAAAAATTTGTATCAACTTAATTATAAATAAAAAGCTATATACAAACAAAGACATTGTTTCCGCTCTAGGAAACAGAGCTGAAAGTCTTCAATTGACACTGCCTTCAGTTAGTTTTTCACAACTTGTTGCATGTCTTCAACAGTTCCCAAATAGCAACCACAAGACAGGGTTTTGATTTTTAGGAACAGGAAATAGCCACAAAGACTAAGATTAGAAGAGTAAAGGAGTTACGGTACCACAAGAATATTCTTTTGGGCCAAAAGCTCATTCATAGAGAGTGTCTAGAACTGAGTTTTGTATTTTTAGGTTGCCAACCTAAAAAATACAAAACTCAGTTCCATTACTTGATCAATATTCTCACCAACATCAATCAGATGTGAAGAGAAGCCTCAGTTAATAGTATGTTCTTTAGTTCAAGAAGTACTGAGGGATAGAGCTTGATCTCCATAAGCCTGTGTTGACTTTTTAGAAGTTTGTTTTTTAATGACAAATAATTTGAACTTCTGTTCAATTCATAGCACACTTAACCAAATACACTTATAATAATAATCCAAAATTACTCAAATGAATGTAAATTCTAAGAGGCAAACATATATTGAATGTTTTCACTCATATTTATGGTCAACATTGATTAACTGATTTATAATTATGGTTGCCAACCTGCAAAATAATAAGTCTCATTACCATCTAGACCAACCTCATGTAATAGGAAGACTAATTACCGTTTTACTGCTTTGCCCTTTTTTATAAGCCACTCTACAAGTTCTTTTCCAGTGATGCATTGCTGGTAAGTTTTTAATCGAAATCGATGACTCTGCATTTCTACTCCATCAACCGGGTCCTGTATTTGTCGCCAGAGTTCCCGTAACTGGGAAGAATTCTAAAGAAAAAAAAAAGAAAGATGTAACAATAGCTTTAGAGACACTAAATAATTTTTTTAGATTTTAAAGCACTTTTATTTGAAGCAGTAAAACCATTTTGCTCAATGTTTGGAAATTATCAGTAGATTTAGTAAGAGCAAAAAAAAAAAGTAAGATAAAAAAAATAAAGATATGGAATATACCTATTTTTGATTTGAATTAATCAAAAATAGGTATATTCCATATCTTTATTTTTTTTATCTTACTTTTTTTTTTTGCTCTGATAAAAAGATTTTTCTTCTTTGATATTACTTTTTAGTTGGCTGGTTGGTTAGGCTTTATGGCATATCAATCCTTGTAGGTTATTTAATGCCAAATCCAATACATATGTATATACGAGGATCATTGAATAAGTTTCCAGACTTTTTTCCGTATGGGCACTTTTATTGATAATATACACATGAAACTCTAGTCCCCTTCAAAGTAATCTCCTCCAGCTGCAATGCATTTGATGTACCGTTCCAACAACTTCTGGAAGGCCCCATGGAAGTCTTCTTGTGTTAGTGTGTCAATGACCTTTGTCAAAGCCTCTTACATCTCCTCAATTGTCTCATGACGACAGCCTCTGAGCTTAAGGAATAACCAAAAGTCACAGGGAGCAAGATCTGGACTATAGGGAGGCTGAGGAACGGTCTTGATGCCCATCTTGCTAGAATAGTCTGTGACAACGATGGAGTTGTGGACTGGTGCATTGTCCTGATGGAAATACCACTGACCCGATTTGAAGAGTGCTGGCCTCTTCCGACAGAATCTCTTCCTGAACTCCCTTAAAACCTCAACATAGTAACCCTAACCCTAACCTTTTGGCCAATCAACTCTGGTGTATTGGCTTCCTTACTCCTCCCACACCTCCCATCATCCCTCACAGATTCCCTGCCTTCCTTGAATCTCTTATGCCACTCAAAAACTGATGCTCGATTCATGCAAGATGATCAAAAAGCAGTCTGAAGCATTCTATACGTTTCTGTGGCATTTTTTCCAAGTTTAAAACAGAATTTTATTGCATATCATTCTTCTAAAGTGTCCTCAAGTCCAGATTGCATTTTTGAAATTCACCAGCTGTGACAATCAGGCTTTAGTAGGGTGTATTCCAATTGCTGCTGTAGCTGTTCCTTTGAAGCTGAAATCATAAAAATTGGTCAGTCATCTCATAAGAGGTATAGCAATAACATACTGAATTTTCAAGAGTCTACAAAAGAGTTTACAAAAACAGACTGGAAACTTATTGAATGCACCATGTGTATATATATATATATATATATATATATATATATATATATGATTTGTATATGAATAGTTTGTAGGTAACATTTTTATGAGCCAGAGCTCATTTGTTTGTACACAATTAAATGGTTTCAAGTGCTGCTATTTATTGTTTGCCCATAGTTAAATGGTTTTGAGTATTCCTTTTCAATACTAATAATTCAAATCAACATTATTCATTCATTTGCAAAAAGTTAAATGGTTTCAAGCACTGTTTTCAAATACCAATAATTCAGTTAAATATCAATCATTTGTATGCACATAGTTAAATGGTTTCAAGTATAGTAAATGATTAAATAGTTCAATTTGACCCATTGATGAGAAATATTACTTAAGTAATAAATAAAAAAGTTGATGTTTTCTCACCTTTTTGCTTTTAAAAATTCTATCATGTTTCGAATATTTAATGATCTGTTAGTTGTGATATTGTTGTTTTACTGTTTAACTAAGGAAAAATAATGACTTTGTGTGATAAATTTCTATACTGGTGTTAAGTCAATAAATGTTGTCAATAGCTTAACATTTATGACTCCTGGCGATCACTGTTTGTACAACAAATGTAATCACAACACTTTTTTAAGTCTTGATTTTTCAAGTGACTGGTCATGGTTAAAAAGCCAAACCTTTGGTTTCCAGATAAGACATTTTCAGTTAGATATCTACTTAATAAAGATAAAGATGTGATTTGGCTAACCCTAGGGATAAAAAGTAAGGGACCAGTCAAGCATTAGATTCAAATTGGAAATTGAACACTTTTCCAAAAGCTGAAAAAGTTTGAGAATTTAGAAATATCAATATACTAAAAACATGTTTTGTTATCTTATTAGTAACCACAGAAAATTTGGTAGTTATAGCTCAAGTGGTCTTTGAGTTATTTGACAGAGAGACAGAAAAGACATTTGGTGAATTATACTAAGATTTTTGAGATTATTAAATAGTTATATAAATTAGAGGTGCTTGTGGTATAATAGTTATCATTATCGTAGGTGGACTCAGCAATCTGGGTTCAAAACCTGGATGGAGCTGTTTGTATTTCACAAAGTACTAATGCCTTTAAGAAAGGTATGAATCCAATTATTCTCCCTCCAGTTATGGATAAATAGTAGGGTAGACTAGACTCTTTAACCTTGGTATGACAACCAGTCTAGAAGAAAAACTCTGCATTCAAGACATACAGAAGGATAGGCTTTACCAGGCTATTCATGCCCAAGACATGCTACATGAATTGCACACCCACAACCAAGAACAGGTTACAGGACAAGTAAGAGTGAGAGATACAAATCCACATTACCACTCAACACACAATCGCAATGCACATCAAAGAAATCAAAAGGTTTCAAAATCAAAAAAAGAATTGCATAAGATATTTTTCTAAACCACAAATAATTTTTGAGTAAATTTAACCAAATTTGTGACCTGAAGCTACTTATGAAATGTTTTAAAGTTATTCAGTAAAACCACAATATATATATATATATACATATATATATATATATTCAAAAAAGCTGCAGCACTGCTCTCTCCCTAAACAAAACTTGAGGTAAATATATTACAATGACCATGAGGAATAATAATTTTCACAACAAAATCCAGTAAATAATTGTGAATATCAAGTGATTTCATCATCATGTGTCCAGTAAAAGTCAGATGTCACTAATTCCTGCTCAATCACAAAGTTGAGAACCGAATGGGCCAGCTTAGTATTTAAATAGGTGACCACTTAGAAATAGCAGGTACTGTAAGCAATGTAAGGTCTGTATACTTAGTAAATAACAGACAAGTTACCCTGAAAGGTTCCTGTTAGATCACAGAAGTTAAGCACCTCTGAACCTGCTCAGTACTCACATGGGTGACTATTTAGTAACAGCAGGTAACTAACCAGAGGCCTGTGTGCAATAAAGTTCAAAGAGTAAACCTAACAACCTCTAGATTTCCACTAAATTACTCATTACCATGTCTGTACATATGTCATTGAAACATCCAATTTATGTCATTTATGACTGCAAAACTAATGCAAACAAGAGGGAAAAAACTTCATGTCAAACTCTGTACATAGAAGATAAACAACACTAAGAAAGATCTTCAATAAGTTCACAGGGCACTGAATCATCATTTCAAATGATGACCACATAAGACGGAGAATATTGGCAAATATATATTTTCCCAACTCCTCCACCACAGGTAGAAAGTGAGTGAAAGTCAATCTTTAAGCAGAGTAAAGCTAATTGAATTCAAAGTTTTCCCCCTCCTAGACTGGTCATCTATTCAAGGTTAATGAACCCAGTCTACCCTGCTATTTACACAGGGAGAACAAATGAATACATGACTTTCTAAAGAGCATTAGCATGATGTGTAGCACAATCAGCCTCATCCAGGATTCGAACTCAGGTTGCAGATTTGATTTCCTATGAAGATAACCATTACATTAAGTGCATTGGTAAATATGATTGGTTCTCAAGACCCAATCATTAGACCAGTACTATGCAGAGAAAACAAGACTTAGCAAGTACAGACCAATCATCTCACAAGAGTAATAGATAACACAACACACAACGCCAATGTAAACACAAAGTCATAAGTACATATATACTACTCACAGTGAAAATTATAGAATTAGCACACTTAGAGAATTATCAGCTTGTTTTTTATTTAGCAGTAAATAAACTAATAACAGATAAACATGGTTGAACATTCTGCCTTCATAAAATATACTTTAAAAACGTAAGTGAACATCCTGAGTATGCTAATTCCATAATTTCTAAGAAGGGTAGTATACACTGATAAACATAACACTGAACTATATCTGGTGGTGAGGCTCAGGCTCTAAGGAATGTGGAGTCATCACTTCATGGCAATTACTCTCCAAATCCACTCTGACCTCAAGTAATTGTTCGGGTTCCATGTAAGGGTCAAATAGGTCTGAGATAATGTATGCAAAGAAGAGTGACAAAAATAATTTTTAAATTAGTCATAGGAAGAAATTAGAGAAAATAAGAATAACTACTTTACTAGAAAGAAAAATGAAAGATGATCTAATTGAAACTTTCAAAATAATGGAATTCCTAATTATGGTTAACATTTTTTTCAATATTTCTCCTTGAACTAGAAATTTACTGTCAAGACAAATTTCAAAAACTAAGTTTACATTGTTTTTGTTTTTTTTTGCTAATAAAGTAATATACTTTTAGATCAAATTGCCTAATCAAATCAAAAATTACAATAGTATAAAAAAAAATTAAGAATAAATTAAATGGTAAGAAAAGAATTTAAGAGGGTAATTTTGGAAACTATTAGATGAATTACTTAACAGAATTTGATCTGTATAAAAATATTGTATTAATATTGTTTATGTTCTGTGCAAAAATGATTTTTTCAAGCTGATGTGAGAAGACAGTAGAAAGTGGAGATGCCTAAAGAGGAATAGCAAAAGAATAAATCAATCAAATGTTTAAAATAATTTTGAACTACAGTTGGTTTTAAAACATTAATATTGCAACTAAGTATGAAGTACTTACCAGTTTAAAATGATTGTGTATATAAATGTTTAGAGAGCTTATAACTGGAGACCATAATTGTTAAACAGCATAAAGTAATCCAACAAGAATTGACATGCTTTAAAAAAATGATAAAAGGCTTAAAACATGTTCTTACTTGTGTAAGTATTCTGCTTTCATTGGTGATATTTTCGACACTGGAGAATTCTGTTTGGTGAGATATATCGAAAGGTGCAGAAGCTTTGGTGGGAACTCCATTAGTAATATCAGGAGAACTGTGTGATCTGGAATCAATCAAGAAAAATTATTTATAATCATCTTTAAATATGGAATTATGACACTTTTATGTATGTTAAATGTATGTTACTACCTTAAAAAAGACAAATTTCTAATATTGAGCTTCAATTAGATTAAGTATTATCAACCATGTAAAATCTGCTGGTGAATGTTTGTTATATTTTAATCTAAGAATCTTGATTTATTTCTAATTGACTAAATTTTTTTACCAGGTGCAACTATCACGAGTCAACTTAACAATTGTTTGAATTTACTGCGCCAAACTTAGAAATTTAGCATAAATTAGTATAGAATCATGTGCCGACAAATGCAAACACTCCCAGTTATCACAAATTAATCCCCCCCCCCAAAAAAAGAAAACGGCCAAACCAAACACTGAAGAAATATTTGGAATGGAACATTCTAGAATCAGGTGGCATTATAAATATAAGG
Organism: Sepioteuthis lessoniana; assembly: GCA_963585895.1. Lineage (NCBI taxonomy): Eukaryota > Metazoa > Mollusca > Cephalopoda > Myopsida > Loliginidae > Sepioteuthis > Sepioteuthis lessoniana. The sequence goes on from OY757920.1 coordinate 31,045,758, forward strand.
AAAGACATAAAAGCTTCATGAATATGTGGATATATAGAAAAACTAAACAATTGTGAGGAAAGACTCGTTGGGTAGAGGTTAGTACAATTTTTTTTTTTTTAAATAACACTGGATTTTCTATGACTACTAGTAAAATCTGCTGGTGAATTTTTGTTATATTTTAATCTAAGAATCTTGATTTATTTCTAATCGACTAAATTGTTTTACCAGGTGCAACTATCACGAGTCAACTTAACAATTGTTTGAATTTACCGCGCCAAACTTAGAAATTTAGCATTCCACCTCCACTAAAAATAAAAATAAAAAAAAACAAAAAATAAAATAAAAACCTGGTAGGGCCTGTATCGGATGACAAGATAAAATATACCCCAAAATTTCTTTGAATATACGTCAGTCCTGGACTTTAACTAAGTTAAAACTTAAGGTAAAAAGGATTTATTTTTATTTCATTTTTATTTTTATTTTTTATTTATTTATTTTTTTTATTTATTTTTTTTTTTCTTTTCACGTACACATGGGAAGCAGCATCATGTACGTGAAGGTATTCGAATGCGCAATGCCTAACATTTCCTGAACGTGTGAGTCTTGCGGCTTAACGCTAAGGATTTTCAGTTCGATCGGGGAACTACTGCTGCTCATCTATAAGAGTGGCTTCTATAGATGAGAATAAAAAAAGCCATCGAAAGATAACCAAGACTCATACTCAAACCGCATACATAAACCGCATCGCTCTTCGTGCAGGTAAAAAAGGGGCACATCCTGCTGAGGTTGGAGCCCTGGCTTCAGTGTTCGAAAAATCAGCTACAGAGCTCAAACAAAAACTACTAAAATGCAAACAAACAGTACAGATAGCGACATTTAACGTTAGAACCCTAAATAGAATAGGTCAACTACCAGAGCTAACTGCATCAGCCGTAGAACATAAGATAGACATAATTTGTATACAAGAACATCGATACACTCACACCGAAGATATCAAATATCATGAAACTGGCAATGGATGGATGCTGGTGACTGTATTGGCATGGAAAAACTCTGTCAATGCATCGGTAGGAGGGGTGGGAATGCTTATAGGACCAAGAGCGCTAAAGACACTTAATAGCATTGAGAGAATATAACCTAGGATGATGGCCGCAACGTTTAATGACAACCCCAAAGCAACGATCATCTCCTGCTACAGCCCTACCAATGTTAGTGAAGAAACTGAATTAGTCACCTTCTACGAGGAGCAATCCTCCCTAGTACGTAGCATTCCGAAACACAACCTGCTAGTCATTGGCAGAGATATGAATGCACAAATCGGGAAAAACAGAAACAACAAATACAACCTACACAACACGTCAAACAGGAATGGACAACATCTAATTGATTTCATGATAGAAAATAGGAAAATTATAGAAATGGGAAAATTATGGACCTACACATATGCGAACAAGAGTAAAGCACAGATAGACTACCTCTTTATAAACAGGAAATGGAAAAATAGTGTGATGAATTGCGAGGCATACTCCACTTTCAAGGATGTGTCCTCCGATCATCGAATAGTTACAGCCAAAATACGACTAAGCCTACGAAAAAACGCCACACGAAAAGCGACAACTAAGCACTATGACTGGGCCCTACTTAACAACAGAGATATTAGAGACAAATATGCATTAGAATTAAGAAACAGATTCGAAACACTACAAGAGAAGACAGAAAAGGTTACCCGAAATGACGAATATGAAAATTTTGTTGAAGCACACCTTGAGGCAGCATCAAAGTGTATCCCAACAAAACCTAGAACTAAATATAGAGTCCCTTGGGAAACGTCAGCGATTAGAGAAAAACGTGCACTCGTGAAAACTGCCTCCAAAAGCTATTGGAAGAACCCAACAAACACAAATGCCCGAAAACTAGAAAAGGCACAATATCAATTAGCAGGAATATATCTAAAAGAACAGGCAGAATACATACAAAATCAGATAGATAAGATTAGAGACTCGGTGGAAGATAGACAATCCAGGATAGCCTGGCAAACAATAAATGAAGTAAGTAGAAGGAAGAGCACAGCCAAAGCAAAATTGAAAGCTGCAAGCCAACAAGAAAGAGTAAAACTGTGGGAACAGCATTTCAAAAATCTACTAGGAAGCCCGCCGAAAATAACGGATGAACCGATCACCAGAATTATCAGTAACCAATTAGACATTAAACTAGATCCTTTCACCAAAGAAGAACTCGACTCAGTTCTTAAAAAAGTTAAAAATAGGAAAGCTGCAGGGCTGGACGAAATCCCCCCAGAAGTGTGGAAGACTAGACAATTCGACGATATACTGCTCCGGCAATGCAACGCAGTCTATAGTCAAAATAGGATAGAAAGATGGATGAAGGGATGCATCCTTCCTTTCCCTAAAAAAGGCAACCTCGGATTAGCCAAGAACTACCGAGGGATAACACTTACATCCATAGCAGCCAAAATCTACAATGCCCTACTACGAAACCGCATAGAACCCAAAATAGACAACATCCTTAGGAAAAACCAAAATGGCTTCCGGAAAAATAGATCCACAACCTCACAAATATTGACCATCCGTAGAATCCTTGAAGGCGTTCGGGCAAAAAACCTTCAGGCGACATTACTATTTGTCGACTTTACCAAGGCCTTCGATTCCATCCACAGAGGGAAAATGGAACTAATCCTACTAGCATACGGCCTGCCAAAAGAAACCATAGCAGCAATAATGATCCTTGACAGAAACACAAAAGTGAAAGTACGTTCACCAGATGGAGACACGGAATACTTCGACATTGTTGCAGGAGTACTACAAGGAGACACGCTAGCCCCATACCTCTTTATCATCTGTCTAGACTACGTGCTTAGAACTTCGATCGACAAAATCAGAGAAAATGGCTTCGGGCTAAGAAAAGAAGCAAAAGGTACCCCGCTAAAACAATCACAGACACCGACTACGCTGATGACTTGGCGTTACTGGCGAATATGCCTAATCAAGCAGAGACACTACTGCATAGTTTGGAACGAGCTGTAGCAGGCATTGGCCTCCATGTCAATGCGCACAAAACTGAATATATGTGTTACAACCAAACGGGCAACATTACCACACTAGACGGAGCCTCTCTGAGGCTAGTGGACAAATTCACCTGCCTGGGAGGTAGCGTCTCATCGGCCGAAAACGACATCGACACACGACTGACGAAAGCATGGACGGCTATAGGTAGGCTCTCAATCATATGGAAATCAGACCTGACCGATGAAATGAAGCGCAGTTTCTTCCAGGCAGCGGTTGTATCAATACTGCTATATGGATGCACTACATGGACGCTAACTAAACGGCTGGAGAAGAAACTTGACGGCAACTACACAAGAATGTTGAGAGCAATACTGAACAAGTCCTGGCGACAACACCCCACGAGACGCCAACTGTATGGCCACTTGCCTCCCATCACGAAAACTATACAGGTTAGACGAGCCAGACACGCTGGACACTGCTGGAGAAGCAAGGATGAGCTCGTAAGTGACGTACTCCTATGGACCCCCACATGTGGCCAAGCAAAAGCAGGACGACCAGCCCGAACTTACATACAACAGCTATGTGAGGACATGGGATGTAATCCAGAAGACCTGCCGGAGGCGATGAATGATAGGGAGAAGTGGCGAGAGATGGTCAGGGATATCCGTGCTGGCGGCACGACATGATGATGATGATTATCAACCATTATTACTTTTTGACTATTATTTCCATTATGTTTATTTACTTACAACTATATATAAGCAAAGCAATAATAAATATGGTGGCACTCAGTGATCAAAAAAAAAAAATAAGGACTAAAATAAATAGGGTTAGATTTGATCTTCTGATAAAGATCCTGTAGCTCAGTAAGAGCAGCTATCACAGTAATACAGGCCAAAAAATACAAGCTCAAATCTCATCAAGACCTTATATATATATATATATATATATATATATATATATATATATATATATTCCTTAGCTCTGATTCAAACTGTTTATTAATAGCCATGGAATGAGTCTAAATAATTGAGAAGAAAAGAAATTGAAATTAATATGAACGAAATACTAATCAAAAATTAATAATAGATAACAGTAGAGTTCTGTTTTAAAACATCTGTTAGATGAAATAATGTCAACCATTAATCATTAATTTTAATAAGTATTTTCTTTAATCTTGATTTTTTTAGTTGCTTTTTTATTTTAACTCACTCGGGTTGTCAATCTATGGCCCCAAGGAAACACCAGAGATCAGAAATGATAAAGATTAAGCTCTTGGTGCGATTCAAACTCACATACTATTTTCTTCAGGGAAGCCCAAATAAACATACCTTTTAAACCCATCCTTTACTCTTTTCTATATTTCTCTTGGTGCCATATATATATATTTGTTTTTTATACATTAAAAATATAAATTGTAGAAATTACAATAGTAAAAGTAATCAAAAAGTCAGAAGTGTGATAACGGACGGATCAAACAATAACAAACTAAAATGAAAACATTTGATAGACTTTTCATACTATACAGAGTCCTGATAAGCTTGCTTTAAGCTTTAGTGTTGGATATGATTTATCAAATCTTTGATAAGCTCAACAGTTTCTACAATTGTCAGGTGATATGTATGTATTAGATGAGGTCAGTAGATATAATGATATTGAACATATATGAACAAAGTACAATTGAAAAGAAACATGGGAACAGTTGCACTACTTAGTAACATTTACCTATATGAAATGTGGAAGACTTAAAGACTGCTTTTAAGCATTTTCTTTTTCTCTAGACTTCAATATCTCTGATAATTGATGTATATCAGTTATGAACAAAATAATATAATTTCTATATTGGACAATGATTATTCAAATTTACAATAAACAAATATAAATATATACAAAAATACTATATTTGGCACAATCTGACAACCAAAGTAGTTATTTATTCATTAAAGGAATCTCAGGAGAAAATTATTATTCTCAATCTCAAAAAAAAATGAATCTTCAAACCATTAATAATGAACATTTCTCATTGTTTCAGAAAAAAAATTGTCAAAGTGAGTTAAATTTCACAGTCAAGAAAGGAACTTTCTAAATTATTAGAAACCAGAGTAGAAAGGGAGTTATAAAATAAGGTAAGCATAACTGATGTTCTAAATGAACTGGAGGCACAGATAGCCAAACAGTTATTGTGTAAGGAAATGAAATTAGCAAACAGAGTTCAAATCCTGGATGAAACTGTTTGCATTTCACACTAATGCCTTTGGGAAAGGTATGAATCCTTTTCTTCTTTTTCCAGCTACAGAAAAATAGTAAGACAGACAAGGCAGAGAGCTACCAACTCAACTCATACAAACAAACAGCACAATCACTGATGCATGTGTGGATTTGAACCTATTCTCCACAAGGAATTTACAGGATATACAGCAATTGAAATCCTAGAATTTGTTTTTATGGCATATCAATCATTATGGGTTATTTAATGCCAAATCCAACCATGTAGAAAAACAGAAGCTGAGGAGATAAGGAGACCCTAGAATTTGATTATGATGTAAAATAATAATTATTAAAACTATAATTAAGGAATTAAAAAACAAGAGAAATTTAGAAGAAATCTGAATTATACCCAGTGTAGGGGTGAATGCAAAGAAAAACTCTAGTAAAAGAATATCTTCATTGCACCTTACTCTAAATCAGACGAGTCAAACACAACAACTCAAACTTGGCCATTATGTCCTAGTGATAAGTGCAACAAGTTAAAAATAAGGTTTGAGAGGGGGTTCAAAATGTTCACCAGTTATAGTGCTAAACTGCAAACAAAAAAAAACAAAAAAGTGTCTCCCTTTATTCATCAAAGTTAATGTGAATGTTAGTTTAGAAATATGTGAACTTGTACAAAAAGTCCAATGTGGATAAAAATAAAATAGAAAAATTAATCTTTAATTTTGTGCCCATATTTTAGGAAATTATTGGTCATGAAAATGGTTCCACTGCCATCTATAGATAAATAATCCATGAGACATACGTAGTTGAATAGTTATTGTCAGAAAAAATGAACTTAACAAACTGAGTTCAAATTCTGGATAAGGCTGTTTATGTTTCACTTTGCACCAATGCCCTTAAGAAAGGCATGAATCCTTCTCTAACTAGCTATGAGTAAATAGCAGGAAAAACTGGGCTCTTTAGCCATTGTAAGATAACCAGTCAAGAAAAAGAAAAACTTTGAATTCAAAACTTTTCAGAGAATCTATGACACAGTGATACACCATTCTGTGATTTTCACTTACCTGAAGCAAAAAAGGTCATGCTGTTTCACATATTTTTTTTGTAAGCAACCATTTGTAATGTGACTTGAATGCATGTGTATAAATATTACTATTGCTTACTATTGTATAAATTGTCATGTACAAAGGGTAACAGACTGCAGACTTGTCAGAATAACCATTGGAAGCAAACCAAAAGGAGTGATATTTGATTGGTATGCATAGAAGAGACCTCTGTGAGAGAGAATAATGAAATAAATATTGTCACTGCTACAAACTAACAAGTCTCTCTGTAGCATATCGATCCTCGACCGAGCCGTCAATCAAGAGATGCACCAGTGTAAATAAGCGGAAGAACAGTGGAAGCAGGTGGGCGTGAGACAATTATATAACCAGGTGCCCAAGGCGGTTAGAGTCAGTTGGAAACAAGATGCCAAATGGAGAGCCAGCGGCAGACAGAGGGCTTTAGGCTCTCAGTGACTCACGATTGAGCAACCCAGCCAAGATGAGAAAGAAGTACTGCTGGGTCAATATTGCAGTCTGTCCTTGTCTCCACTTACCTCTCACACACAACCAACATCAACCCTTTCGAGAATAAAGTGTGAGAGGTATATTTTTATAAAGAAGCGTGTTCGTTCGTTCATTGAAGTTCATCATTATTGTTGACTATGTTTCCGCTTATATTTGTATTATGTATATGTATGTGGCTGTACAACATCTCGACATTGTAAAGTAACAAGTCTTTTTGCATTGTTCACTATAGTGATGCACCATTTTTCTGTTATCATGATTCACTTTGAAAAGTTACAGTTACAAAACTTATAATTTTCAATCAAGAGCAAATAGTCTTTTAAAAAGTCTACATAAGAAAAGTAAACATTGATTAATCATAATAATTAACTGAAAACCTGTTCTATAGGTGGGATTTTACATTGTGCAATCTTACCATAAATTTATGTCATGCTTTTTATTAGAGCAATAAACACACAGACAAAGCAATAAAAAATGTTTTTGTAAGGACTTATAAGTTACGCATTTATAGCTCCTTAGTGAGTATTGCTCATTCTACAAATTGAGACATAAAAAAGTTTACATTTTCTGGGAAAAAACTTAACTTTTAAGTCCTCACAAAAACATTCCAGTGTTAGTAGTTTAAAATCCAACCAGTAGGCTAGGTTTTCAGCTAGTATATAAAATGTTGATTTTAATGGCATATTAACCCATCTGGGGTTATTTTATACCAAGCTGTTAGAGAAGTACAAACATTGTACATTTACATTTTTTGTATAGTTTTTTTTTTTTACAAATGGTTATATATCAAATACTCTAAACTAATATTTGTATACAGATCCATTTAACCCATGAATAGGGCCCTACCACTCTAGATCAGAGTGGATCTGGGAGTAATGGCAATAAAGGGGCACTCTACACATCTCAGAGCTCCAGAACATCCCTTTTGGAATCAGGTGGATTTTACCCCTTGGCAGGAGATACAGTCAGCATATTCTGAGCCTTACTGACAGGGCAATATATAAAATGAGAATGTATCTAGTCCCTTTACAAACTAATCTTCAGTAAATGAATATTACAAGATTATAATAATATGAACAAAAATAAGAAAAAAACACACAAAGCACCCAAGTGCAGTCAAATAAAAAGTATTAGAAAAAAGTGTCAAAGCCTCAGCACAAGTTCAGCGTGGAGGTTAGTAGCCAACCTGTAATGATGTGCTTGCTCCTCTCTAAGTGAATTTGTGTACCTCTTCTTAAGCACTGGAGTCCACCAACCAGAATCTTGACTACCCATGCTGCTCCCAATTGATGCAATACTCTCCCCACCATCAACTGGGTAAAGGTTTTTCAGGTCTTCTTTGGAGAAGCGAAGATCCCCAGCAGAACTACCCTGTTGCTGGGCATAGTTTGTCACGACACGGCAACAATATGCGCATACACGTACACCTCCTGAAATTTTTTTTTAAATACAGAAATTTATAAAAATAATACAATACTCACAAAATATGATTGGATTATTTACATATTAACATAAGGTACAATTCAGCAGCTTTAGATGCTTTTACCGAGCCCATGAAAATGACAAAAGATACTAGATTGTGAGATGCTGAGCTCACCTGATACTCTCAGAGTGCTATTTGCTGGATTTGCCTCAATGGCTTTGAGCATGGCTTAGAATCCACAGCTTTAGGCCTAATTGACCTTGCCTGATCATCAAGGTTCTTAAACCATCTGGTTACTATGATTTGTTTTGGTTGCTTCCACAAGTTCCCAAATTAAACTATGTGATGCATTTATCTGTATGGGTTTCAAATCACACACAGAGGGAAGCAGTGCACAAGTGACAATGCACTAATTAGCATGATACTACCGACCACAGCAAGTATTTTCCACAGCTTAAATTGCTTTTGTGATGTGATATACACATCACAAACTAGCACATACCAAAATATTGCAAAGCTTTTGACTCACCCTAGTAGAGCCATACAGGTACAGATACTACCAACTGATATTAGGTAGATATGTTAACAAATAACACTTTGATCCAAGACAGGGTACACAGATACTACACTCCCAACCTGACAAAAGTTATAAAAAAGAAGCATACAGAAAAAGTCACTGTTCATTATCTTACATCTTTTTCTTCTACTTTTTTTTAATGGAAAGAACTTAATTCTTTTTCAAATCAAGACAATAATATCATCATCATTTTGAAAAAAAAATGTTTTCCTACTGATGCAAGAGTAAATTTGATAATTTTCAAAAAGATTTATTTGATCTATAGATGGAATCCTAACAGGTATTACCACTCAGTCAGAATGGACATGAGAGTAAAGGCAAAACAAAAGAGTGTGTAACTCCAAGATCCAGAGCTGGAACCTGATTTAGTTTCAGGTCATCCCCAGGATACATAGACAATAGAGAAAAAGATAAGAACTTATTTTAATCACTGATTGACAAAAATCATAATTACCTTTTAAAATTTACAGTTAAGATAGAAGGAATTATTCTTAACTTCACACTCACAAAGAAAGTAAAAAAAACAAATCTATTGCAAATATATACAGACCTCTGTAACCCATGATCTTGCCAGGTAATTCTTGGTTGCAGCATTTGCTGCAAAAGATCTGGCCACAGATCCGACAATGATGACGCCTTCGCAATGTTGTAAACTTGTCTCCACAATCATAGCACTCACGACAACTGCTGTCTGGCATCCAGTATTGCTTAAAATCACTCTCTTTCTGGAATATTAAAAAAATAATTTTTCAGAATAAAAAAGAAATAAGAAATGAAGAAATATTTGGGTTGGTTGGGTTTTATGACATATCAACACTTGTAGATTATTAAACACTAAATCCAGTATATATATATATATATATATATATATATAAAATATATGATTTGTAAATGAATATTTTGTAGGTAACTTTTTAAAGAAGCCAGACCTCATTTGTTTGCACAGAGTTAAATGTTTTAAGTACTGCTATATAAAACTAGTAATTCTATTCACAATTAATCATTTGTTTGCACATAGTTAAATGGTTTCAAGTATTGCTATCTAGCACTAATAATTCAATTTAACATCAGTAATTTGTTCGCACACAGCTTAATATTTAAATAGTTCTATTTGGCCTATAGGTGGGACCCTAACAGGTAATACCAATCCAAGACAGAGTGGATCTGTAAGTAATGGCAATAAAGGGATACTTCACATTCCCAAAAGTTTCTGAACTTGAGTGTCAACTTCAAATGGTTTAGTGTCATATCCAGGACACTCTTTGGGGGGGGGTCTTACCCAGTCTGCAGATATGCAGTCAGCATACTCTACAGCCCCAGGCAACTGGGCTAGAAGAAATATTTGAATTGGAAAAAATATTAGATCCTTTCAGGAAGATAAATAGGAAAGAAAAAAAAAGAAGGTAGTTGATTCTTTTATGGGTTTAAACAATTGCAAAAAAATGGCAATAAAAGCTGTAGGAATAAGAGTTTTATTTTAATAAGTAAATTCATAGTAAAGAAACAGCAAGACCACTAATTAACAGGGTCAGCCCTAGAGTTCCTACAACCCTTCAAAGTTTACTTATCATTTATTCATGTTTTACAGTGAAAAAAATCAATATATAGAATTTAGTAAAAATTTTAAACGGCAACACAACAACTACAAAAAGGGTAGGAAAATTGGTTTATTTGTTTACCAACATAAAATTTGATCTATTTGTAAATCGACTATTAACAAAGATAATAATCATTTGTTTGCACGGTTATATAGTAACAATGGTATCAAGTATTCCTATCTGACCCAATAATTTGTAAGCAGTTATAAGGGTTCAAGTAACAAATAATAATTCTCAGTAAACAATTATAGCTTCAACAATAAATTTGCACAGTTATATGGTTTCAAGTATTCCTATCAAATACTAATAATATGTCAAAAGATCAATTTGACCTATTGATAGGACCCTAATAGGCACTATGACTCCAGGTCAGAATGGACCTGGGAATAATGGCAATGAAGAGGTACTCAAGAGCGCAAGAGTCAGAGCCTCACCACCACATCCAGGTTAGTGTTGTACCCATGACATACCTTTTGGTAGGGATCTTACTCCTCTGCAGATGATGCAGTCAGCATATTTCCAACCTTACAAACAGGATTGTTGGTTGTTTTATTTTTTCGGCATATCAACCCTTTTAGGGTCATTTAACACTGAATTAAATTTCAAACAATTCAGTTTAGTATAAGTATAGTTTTTGTTTACAAACAGTTAAATGTCCATTTCAAACAGTTTAGTTTAGCATAAGTACAAATTTTAGATCTATTTGACCCATAGATAGGACCCTATCAAGTGCTACCACTCCAGGCCAGAGTGGACCTGGGAGTGATGGCAATGAAGGGGTACTCTGCATTCCCCAAAGCTCCAGCATTACTGGAACCTCACCATCAGATTTTTTAGTGTCATATCCAGGACACTCATTGGGAGGGAGTCTTACCCATCTGCTGAGAAGCAGTCATTGTATTCTACAGCCCTACAAACAGGGCTGAATTGTAGGAAAAGGAAAAGAGAAGCAAGATAGTTAAACTCAAGCACAATATCATTAAGTATATTTTATCTTAACAAACTATAAAAAGTAAAACCTTTTCAATATATCAGACAAAATTTTTATTCTTCCAAAAAACAGAGAATTGCATAAATATGAATTCTTTATCCAAAGGATTAAAGAAATACTGAATCATGAGAGTATGTATTTACCCAAACCTTCTGCTATGGCCAGAATGAGACACAAGCAGAGTACAGTTAATTTGAATTCTAAGTTTCCCTTTTCCTAAACTGACTGATGTACCAAGGCTAAACAGTCCAGTCTACCCTATGGGATCATGAAAACAAAGATTTAACAAGCTTGAATCAAATGGTTAGTAGGTAATTTTATTTAATGGTATATAAACCACTGTGGGATATTTAATGCCAAATCTTCTTTTAGTATATATTTCATGTGTATTAATACATTGGTAGAAATGATTTTTCATTAACTATTTCTCTCAACGCAGATGACCTATGGCCAACACCTTCTAGCACCAATAAGATAAAAAGGGTTGGGGGTTTGTTTCCCATAAGAGCGATTAGGAGAATAAAGTTGGGACTTAATTATATAGGCATACTATTTTTCCTACATAACCAGCCAACTGATCAGCCTCTCTGACTTCCCATCTAGCCAAATAAGTGTCAAAATGGAGTGTTGCAGGTCAAAGACCACTCAACTACCAGGATCCTGTCCTCAGGCATTTCGGGTAACCAACTGAGACCAACAGGTAGCCCATTAGGGTGAAGGGTCTTACCCCTCAGTTAAGGTGCAGTTGGCATATTCTACAGCGCCAGCCGACAGGGTAATTGAGACTAATTTAAACAGTATACAATAATGTAAATAACTTTCAGGTAGAAGTAAGAATTAATTAATAATAGAAATAAATATCAAAATTTAAGATCTGCACCCAAGTTATATGACAACTAGTATACTTTTTGAGGAATGAAACCATTTAAATGTACATCTGTACATTTTTTAATACTCAAGTCATTGTAAGCAAAGCCAATTGTCTACTACAAGCAAAGGATTAGTTGGTTGTGTTTTATAGCATATCAACCCTTATAGGTTATCAAATACCAAATCCTGTTTATACCTATAAGATAAATATATATAATTTGTAAATGAATAGTTTGTAGCTAACATTATTTTTAAACAAGCCAGAGCTTGTTCGTTAGCACACAGTTAAATGGTTTCAAGTATTGCTATCTAACACTGATAGTTTTTTGCACACAATTAAATGGTTCCAAGACTTGCTATGTGAAACTAATCATTCAATTCAACATCAGTAATTTGATTGCAGACAGTTAAATGGTTTCAAATTTAGAAAATGAGTACATATTTCTGACTCATAGATAGGACTTTAACAGGTACTACCACTCCAGGTCACAGTGACCCTAGGAGTAATAACAATGAAGGGGTATTCCATATTCCCCAAAGCTCCAGAACTGGAGCCTCACCATCAAATGGTTCAGTGTCATATACAGGACACTTGTTGGATGGGGTCTTACTCCTTAGCAGAGATGCAGTCAGTGTATTCTACGGCCCCAACTGACTAGGCTTCTAAGAAATGACCTATTGAAATAAATAGTAAATTGGTGTGGGGAAGACAAGATAAATTATAATCAAATTCTACTAGTAGTAGTAGTAGTAGTAGTAGTAGTAGTAGTAGTAGTGGAAATGCTTTTATGAAATTTCTGAAAATTACTTACTGAGCTACCTCTGTCCAAAATGCTGCTCAGCCGGCTGAGAACATTGGTCAGTGTCCGCCGTTGACTAGCAATGGAGCCATCTGAAGAAACAGAATGCTGACTCTGTGTGTCTGTATCTTCAGACACAGATATGCTATCTTCTTCAGTTTCTGCAACAATGAATAATAAAGACAACATTTGAAATAAATGACATGATAAATCATACAATATTTACAGTATAGAAAACTTGAAATTCAAAAAGGTATACTATTTACTTCAATTATTATGACTACAATGGTTCTAAGTAACTGTTTTGAGCTTAAATAATCTTAGAATATTTCTAAACCATATTTCCAGCTTCTTTTTTATCATATACTCTAAAGTTCTATATTTGTTTTTGGTGTGTTGTAAAATACCACACTCATTCACAATTTAGTAAGTAAAGCTGATATACAAACTTAAATACACAACTTAAATAATATTAAACTACATATACAAACTTAAATTACACAACTTAAATAATATTAACAAAAATTTGTGTTATCTTTTGTGGTTATCCAATATCTAAACAAAATATTCTGTATCTCTTGATATTAATTAAAAGCAAAAAGATGTATTTACCCAACCCTTCTGCCACAGGAAGGATACAACACAAGTTCAATTTTTAAGCAAAATACAGCTGGTTTGAATTCTGAGTTTTCTTTCTCTTAACTGCATCAAGGCTGTACTATTTACTCATAGCTAGTGAGGAAGAACAGATGGACTGATGCCTTTCACAAGAGCAGTGACAAAAAGTAAAACACAAACAGCCTCATCCAGGAATTGAACTCGGCTCGCTGAGTCCATTTGCTATGACAATAACTATTACACAACATGCAGCTCATCATAAAAAAAAAAAATGGAAGTATCCTCAAACTTATTCATCCCCATCCAAAGTAATTTTTAACATAGGTAGGGCCAATTCTATGTTTAGAAATTGATTATTCTAGATATTCCACACTTTCTCAACTTTCATACATAATTAGTTCATTAGTATTTTATTTTTGATATAAAATAGTTATATGTCAATAGATTAGTTGTTGGTTGGTTGGTGTTCTATGGCATATCAACATTTGTAGATAAGTTAATGCCATATCTTGTTTTCATATATATATATATACACACATGATTTGTAAATGAATAGTTTATAGGTAGCTTTATTTTTAAACTAGGAGCTAGAGCTCATTTTTTAGTGCACAATTAAACAGTTTCAAGTATTGCGATCTAACATTAGTAGTTTTATTATCAAGAATTTCTAACATAAATAATTTGCTAGTAGCTGTACGGTTTCAAATAACTAATAATAATCAATAGTAAATGATTGAACAATTCTATTTGACCCACAGCTTAACAGAAACTACCAATCCAGGTCAGAGTGGAACTGAAAGTAATGGCAAAGAAGGAATACTTCACATTCTCCAAATATCCTATACTGAAACCTCACCATCAGATGCAGAATACTCATAAATTGGAGTGGGGGGGATCTTACCCCTCTGCAGAGGTGAAGTTGGCATATTTCACAGCCCCAACTGACAGAGCAGATATGTCATTAGAGACTAAACTATAAAAATTGTGAACAAATAAGGCACATTTTAGACATACATTATACAGGCTGCCATCTTTCAGTAATTGTTTTCCCAAAATAAGTTCATGATTAAGATAGACTTTTCATAGAATTTCTTTAGAATAATTACATTGCCCCTTTCAGTTTTTGCTGTTTTATGCCATGACCCTTATCTAAGAATTTAGGTTAATCCTATAACAAACAATAATGAAAAAGATGATGGTATTCTAGACATTCCAGAAATTTTTTTTTTCAAGAATCAAACTCAATTAGTTACAACAAAGAACTGCAGTAATTGCATAAAAGAAGCAAGCTTTATTTTCATCTGAGGCTATCTAGGTTTCAAGTTGCTGTAGTTTATGTATGATTTTATAACAAATGGTCATTAGTAAGCATAAAATTTCATTGAAGAATGCAGAATTTAAATGTCTTAATAAGATACTACAAACAGATATTTGCACTAGAAAAGTGCATTTGTATGTCTCATCTGTTTTAGTTGCCTGTTGAAACACACACATCATTATATTCTCTTGTTCTCTTTATTTCTCTTCCACCCGCAATACTAAGTCTTACTGACTCTTTATCTCAAGCTTATTCTTTAGACTTTCTTTCTCAAAAACACATTATTCTCTTTCTCTCTCTCTCTCTCTGTGCACATTCTCCAAATAGTTTCTCACTAACAGCATATTTAATACAAACAGACAAAAATATGAAAAACAAATTACCAAAATAAAAAATATCTCATCATATTAATAACAAAAACTTAATAAACAGTATTGATAGATTGATTTTAACAGCACAGTTAGGGAATTTTGTACATTTACATTTTTTGTATAGTTGTTTTATAAAGAATTTTTTTATACATGATCTTTTTAAACACATCTATTTGACCTATAGACAGGACCCTAACAGGTCCTAACACTCCAAGCTAGACAGGACCTGGGACTAATGGCAATGAAGGGGTATTCCTCAAAGCTCCAAAACTGTAGCCTTGCCATTAAATACAGTTTAGTGTCATACCCAGGAAGTCCCTTTTAAAGAGGAGGAGGGTCTTATCCCTCTACAGGGGATAAAATCAGCATATTCTAAGCCTTGCCTACAGAAGATACAGCATTTAATTTATTAAAACTGTCAAAAACTATACAAGAATTTCTTTTTCTTTTAAAAGTTGCTTGCTGTGAATAAAACCTTGATCTCTTACGGATGCTTTTCACATTTTCATTCAGTAAATGTTCTAAATTCTAATCATTAAAATTTATCAAGGTTTATATTTGTTAATTTAAAGATAGACTTCATTATCAGCTTGCATATTATAAGATTTCTTCATTTCAGTTAATAAAAATATTAATTTTCCAAATTGTATGAATAATGCATTATCCAAGAAAGAACATTATCTGAATGAAGTTCATAAAAACATACCAGATGATGTAGGGTTCACTTCAGTTTTCTTCTGTTGGCTTCTGGTTGACTCACTTCTTTCACTCCTTTCCACAGAGGTCTCTCGTGAAGACACCTGGCTGCCAGTGGGTGAAGAACTTGCAGAGTGATCTGAAGCATCTGAAAAAAAATCATAAAACAATAAATTAAATTGAAATTCAAATATTTGTAGCAAGAAAAAATTGCTGCATGATTGGATTTTACAAGCAAGAATTGATGATTATGCAGGAGTTAAACCAGTAAAAAAAAAAAAAAAGAAGCCACAATTTCACAAAGGAAGAGTAAAGAAAGAAATAAGTAGAATTCGGATAAAGGGCAGAAAATCAGGTCAGACTACCCAAAGTGAGCATCTGACCAAGACCTAGAAAGTAGTTTAATTGGTTTTAATGATATGTCAACCCATTTGCGGGTATTTAATGCCTAGAGGTTAAAGAATTACATACATTGTATGTTTATATTTACTTCTTTTGTGTAATTTCTAACAAGTTCTTTTTGCACACAATTATATATCAGGTAATACAAATAATTTGGAAACAGATCTATTTGACCCATAGATAGGACCTTTACAGACACTACAACTCTAAGTCAGAGTTGACATGGGAGTAATGATAATGAAGGGGTATGTCACACTCCCCAAAGCTTCAGAACTGGAGTCTCACCACTAGATGCAGTTTAGTATCATACACAGGACATCTCTTTTCTAAGGGTGGGAGTCTTAACCCTCAGCAGTGGATACAGTCGGCATATTCTAAGCCTCAGTAACAGAGAAGCAGTAGTTCAGGAGAGAAATTACCCAGAAAAAAGAAACCAAGATACTAATAATCAAATATGGTTATCTAGGGAAAGCACCATGTAAGTAATGTAAAAGTATGGATGTCCTCACGGACCACCTTAGAGCCATGGTACAAAGGATCAAGTTGACAGCAGAAATGATGTACACATGCGCCGATTTTGCACATAGCAGTGCTTTGTGTATGCAAATTGGGGGTCAGTTGGATAAAATAGTGTGACATTTTCCAGCCTGACAGTGGTGTTGACTGCAGAAGAGACATATCATGCATGGTGTTACTTGTTCAGCAGTGTTAACAGAAAAAAAATGTTCCTCTTGGAAAATGGTCCTTCAACTTGATCTGTGCGTGGAGTTACAAAGAGAATAGAAGCACAGGCCATGAATTTTAATTTGCCACAACATACTAAAATTAAAATGTCAAGATCTATGACCCTTTGTCTAAAAAATCCTATAAAAAGGGTGCGACTACAGAGTTTAAACCAGTTGCTAGCCACAAGCAAGAGAGGGTTACCTCACCAAGCTGTGGTTTCAGTCCATTTCCATGACATCAGATGTAAATAATCTTTGCCATATTTCTCACCTATTCCTATTGCCATAACAACCAAAACCTAACCACTTATAAACACCAGATAATGAAATTAAAGTATATCTGTTCCTCTTGTAAGATTCACATCTACTTGGCCAGAGAAATCAAAAGAAAAGACACCTCTCAACATTTTAGGAAAAAGTAAACATTTTTTCTATCAACTCTACTCCATGTGTACATATATGACTGAGCCTTTGGAGATGATAACTCAAATGAAGCTTATATATTCAAAAATTTCAATGAATAAAGGAATCGTTGGTTGTTTGGGTTTTATGGCATATCAACCTTTGTAGGTCATTTAACACCAAATCCATTTTTATGCAAATAGTTCTATTTCAAACAATTCAGTTTAGCATGAGTACACAGTTTAATTATCAAAAACATTTCTATTTCTGCAGCATGTTCTTTTTTGTTTTAAGCATTTGAATTATTTTATTTTTGATAAAGTTTGTTTCTTAAGAGATTTTTTTCTTTCCAACAGTCTTACTGAATAAAAATAATTTTTCTTATCATACAGGGTTAATGGACTATTGTCTTCATCTTTATTGTTATATCCAAAACGTTTCAGCCAATATGTCCACTAGCCTTCTTCAAGTGTTTGTCAACCTCAGGAGCCTACAAGGAATTTCAAACCATATCCTTTATTTAATTCACAGGGGTCGCTTGTTCTGATTCCGTTAACCATAACTGGGTATAAGTGCTAAGTATTCCTGTATTGATACTCACCTACAGTTAGGATTGAACCAGCAACCTCCAGATGATTGTCTCTTTAGAAGGTTAGGATATCAATGCCTACAATCAGCAGGACACATAGCATAACAGTTATAGGTGGTGATAAAGAAAATAATTTTTTTTTAATTCACTGTTCATTACTGTCTTGATATTCGTAGAACACGCTTGTTCTGTCAGTAGAGCTTAAAATATACTGACTGTATCACCATAGTGATCCTGGATATAACACAAAACTGAATCTAACGGTAAGGTTCTTGTTCTGAAGATCTGAGAAGTGTGGAGTACTCCTTCATTGCCATTACTCCCAGGTCCACTTTGACTCAGAGTGGTAGTACCTGTGAAGGTAACGTTCATGGCTCAAATAGATCTGTCTAAAAATTATTAGTATTCAATAGGACTGTGTGCAAAAAACAAAGAACCTTAAACAACTAGACAAAAAATGTAAATATAAATGGACAACGAATATGATTCCCTAACATAAAATAACACTAAACAGATTGGGATGTCATTAAATGTAAAAATGAGGAAGATAACTTTTCAAGTATTTTCTTTTTTTAACACCACTGCCACAAATTTCTTTTTCTTCAATGAAATAATTTTTCTCAATTTTTTAATCTAATATTAATTGATATTTATAGGATAATCTCTACTAATGTATACACAATCAAGTTCTGGATGTTTTAATGAGTTTACAGCAGATAACATTCACATGTGGAAACTTAATGAATATGGATTTTCACAATGTTTCTTTATAGTTATATAATTCGACATCAATCGAATCATTTTTCTTCTATTTGATCATATTATTCATTCTTATACAGTCAATCTAAATAAAAATGATGTCTAGAACTGAAATTATAAAAAAATATTTATGTTGCTTGATTATCAAAAATTGACACTGATAAAATAGATTGAAGTATAAATCAATTGCATTAATCCATGACATAATTGTCATCTTTAATAATTATAAGTAAAGTAAAGTTAGCGACCATAGTCGAGGGTGACCCGAAGGCTCCCTTTTCGATAGCTACTCCATTCCCAGGATTGCTCCACTTTACCCTTGAACCGTACCTTATAATGCTGAGTGTTAAGCAAGGTGGTATCAAGTACCATTTTTAAAGTCTTTGGTATGACTCGACCTGGGATTGAACCCAGGTCTCCCGGGCCATTGGCGAACACTCTAACCGCTGGGCCAATGTCCCGGTTTTAATAACTATAATAACCTAAGATAAAGGTAATTTTCCATTTCCAACAAATGAAATTCTGGTTTGGTTTCTTTATTCAATGGCATATCAACATTCATGTTAACCTATAGCTGAGAGGGTAAGGGAGTTCATACCTTTCCCAAAAGTGAACTTACCTTTTCATACCTTTCTGAAAGTGAACTTAATAGGGGTTTGAACTCTCTTACTTCAAGGCCACAGTCCAGTACTTTAAGCATTACATCATAGGGACTACACCCTGATATTTTCAGGAAGAGAAAGCTGATATATCTAAACTGATGTGTCTCTTATTTCTGAAATTCCTAGCACTAAGATGATATTCTAGTGATTAAAACAAACAATTATTCAAAGGTATGTGGTTGGATGAATGTGGAGAATGAGGTTAATCTTTCCAGCCTAATTTTGGTTTTCTTTGGGTTCATTTTGTATAATCATATTGGAAGATAAAAACCATTTCTGTTCATAAAAGCTAGTGTAATGCTCCATTGACATATTTAAATTGACTTAGTTTCTTTGTTTAACAGCATATAAACCTTATTTAATTCCAAATCTATTCTTGTAGAAAAACAGTAGTGAAACTATTCAAAACGTAGCTGGGGGATAAAAGAGTTGATATCTTTCCCAAGGTATAAAAAGTGAATGTAAGAGCACAACTAGAGTTCAAACTAACTCACTTTAGCATTATGCCATGGGGATTCCCTCCATACCTAAGTTGTCAACAGTTAAAATCTGTAGTGATGGTTTTTGCATGGAACCAAAGACTTATAATGGGCAATACCTGTCATGTTCCACTGTGACATTATAAGTCTTACCCCTCTGAGTAATACACAGAGTTAATGTCAAAACAGTTTTATTTCAGATAATTCAGTTTAGCATAAGTACACAGTTTAGATGTCAAAACAGTTCTATTATGAGCAATTCATTTTCCATAAGTATGCAGTTTAAATGTCAAAACAGTTCTATTTTAAATAATTCAGTTTAGCATAAATACACAGTTTAAGTACAAAAAACAGTAAGCTCAAACCACAGTTTAGTTCTATTTAACCCTTATCAGGTGCTACCACTTCGGGCTAGAGTGGACCTGGGAACGATGTCAATGAAGGGGTACTCCGCATTCCCCAAAGCTCTATTACTGGAACCTCACCATCAGATTGTTTAGTACCATATCCAGGACACTCATTGGAGTGGGAGCTCTTACTCTTCTCCAGAGAAGCAATTGGTGTATTCTACAGCTCCAGCCAATTAGGCAAATACATTCAAGGAAATAATCATAAGTTGAACAGAGCAATGACAATCCAGGTAGTAAGCAGTAATATGTTATTAATTCCAGCAGAAGTCTGAGAAAGCAGAGTTATAGAGATGACTATTGGATGGAATGGGATAGAAAACTGACTAGAACCCAAGTCTTCATCCACCATCCATATTGCAATTGTTAGAGTCTACTCACTTAGAAGGGAAAAATATCACACATGCCATCACCCTATCAGGATTGCTCAAAGAATTAATAAAGACAACAATATGATTGTATTCTTGGATTTGTTTCTGTTTTTTTACATTATAGAGTTGACTCATGGTTTATATAGCCAATTTTTTTAAAAACACAACATGGGGTGGTAAGAAACATTGGTTAGCGAGCAAGACTGGGTGAGTCATGGGTCAATACTGCTACACCAATAATTGCAAAGCAAAACCACAGGGGATTAAGTCCTGATTTTTGTGTCTGTTCATAATATTCAGTAACAATTTCTAATCTTGTGTAACAATCTGGGAAAGAAAGGTTATATGGTTGAGCATTATGTATTGTACAGTTAAACATGATAAAAAAGTTCTCTCTCCTATCTTAATGTAACAATCTGGTAAAGAAAGCTAGAATTTTATTCCTGCTTAGTAGACTCTTGAATATAGTGCTTAATTCTCTGATGAAAGTTCATGGGGTAACTCAAATTCTCTTCTCAGATTTCTTTCTTAAGATTTTTGTGTGTAGTTGAACATATGCATTTTTGCTAAATCTCTACTCTTTTGAGAAGAATCTGCTTCAATAGATAACCTAAAAAACATTGTTGGTCTTCTAGAGCAAGACTTAACAGAAAATTCTAAACTATTCCTCCTATTTACACACAGTCACTGCACCTGGCTACACAGCATAGATATTTTTTATTCTGCTACATAACTTTACACAATGGAGAGTGTAACACTTATTAAATCTTTTGTCTTTCATGAAATTAAACATTACTTTCACCTATAACAGCCTAATAGAACAGATGTTAACCTTGATTTTTAAATGTGATATTACAAATAATTTGATAATTGTTGTAATTGTTTTTCATATCTTTAATGATTATATTCAATAATCTGTTTTGAGAACAATGCTCTGTATACAGACTGCTATACTCATCTTGGTTGTTATACTCACAATATTATGAGTATAGGAATCTGCAATGTGTAAAGAATAATAATTATAACAATGCCTCATCTCAGAAATATTGATAGAAGGATCTCTAAAATTTGAATTTTATGAAACTATAATACGAGAACAAAGTTTGACTTTAGTAGGTTGATTTTGATATGTCAGTTTATATTTAAAACAAAATATTAATCCCATTATTTTTTACTGCTGCAACTTTATCCCATTCATTTCACTCACAATTTTTTAATTGTATCATTGAAGATAAAGTAACAGTAAGCCTCTTTTAAGCTGCACTAGTGTTATAACATGTATTTCATTAAAGAAAATAAGTAGTTTTTGGGTGGTAATAAATTAAAAACAGAAGAACAGTCAGGCTGTATTCGATAAATGGTGTTCATCAAAATCCGGTATGTTAAGTATGCAAATTATCTCCCCTGATACTCTCAAGAAGAGAAGGCATTATTGGATGACGGGAAGTAAACAAACGGCCATATTGGTTTATGTGCAAGTGTAAGAAGAGGGGTGTAATAAAGGCGGCTCCGTATGCAGAGTGTTAAAATCTGAGTTCTTTGTGTTTAACAATGGTAGCAGAGCTAAAAGACACTATGGCTTCTAAGTATTTTCCTCCACCCGCATTGCTTAAAGATAAATACAGTACATGGCGGAAGGAAATGTTAATATGGGAACTAGCCAGTTCACTGGATAAAACGAAAAGAGCCCTTATGGTGTTTTTGTCATTGGAAGGAACAGCAAGAGAGGCTGTTTTGGAATTAGACATTGCGGTTCTTAATTCTGAGGATGGAATGAAAAAGTTATATGAAAAACTGGATACACTTTTTCTGGAAGATATAAACCAGTTTGCCTTTCGAGCATACGAAACATTGGAAAATTATCAGAGACTGCCTGGGACGTCATTAGAAGATTTTTTGATTGAATTTGGCCGACTTGTTGCCAAATTAAAAGACTTTAACATTCTTTTACCAGAACTTGTACTCGCATTCAGAGCACTAAAGAGTGCCAATATCACCCCGGATAACGAAAAATTGGTCAAAGCTACAGTCAGCGAATTAACGCTATCTTCCATGTCGAAACAGTTAGGGAAGATTATGCATGGACATTCTTCTAGCAATTCATCACCCAATACTTCACCTGTCAAAAAAAAAAAACGAAATGGATATTGTTAAGAAGATAACCAAATGGACCCTACTGCAGTATATTATAGCTGCTCCTCATATCGACATGATTCGCGTTTAAATAATTCGCGAGAAAAGATAAATCGCACTGGAAGACGACAGGGATATAAGAATAAAACACGCTCCACGAACAAAAAGAAGTTAAATCCGTGAGACCGAACAGGTAACATTACAGTATGTTTTAATTGTGGCTGCAGGTTTCACTGGTCTTATGATTGTCCTTATGGTCATAGTAGCAGGAAGAAAGATGGTGTCGAAATAGAGGAAGATTTATCCGTGTTGCACGTGGTCTTAATAAGTCAGCAAAAACGTAAGAATGGTGGAGACATTTTTTTGGGTGAGACACTTGGCTCTGCGGTTCTAGATAGTGGTGCATCCAGCACCGTTTGTGGAACAAAATGGTATAAATGTTTTCTTGAAACATTAACGGATGCACAAAAGAAAAAAATAGTAAAAAGAAAAGGAGTGAGAACCTTTAAATTCGGCGATGGGAATAAACTGAACTCACTCTACAAGGTGATTCTACCATGTGTTATCGCTGATATTGAAGTCAGTATTATCACAGATGTGGTGAACTAAGATATTCCACTCCTCCTGAGTAAAGACGCCATGAAAAAGGCTGGAACTTGCCTCAATTTTGAAGATGACACTGTTACGATGTTAAAAAAGAAAATTCCATTAAGCTGCACATCGTCTGGACATTACTACATTCCGATTACCAAGCCTCTACCAGACAAACGTAAGTTCAAACACGTACCTTTTATTAAAGAAATCTCTTCTAAAAATACGGCCAAAAAAAATTAAAATTGCAACAAAGTTACATAGACAATTTAGTCATCCTAGTAGTAAGAAATTGTGTGACTTATTTAAAAATGCAGGAGTGACAGATCCTGAATTTATAAAAATTTTGCAGACACTCCCAAATTCATGTGAACTATGCATTCGTTACAAAAAGACTGAACCCAAACCTATTGTTGGAAATTTTAATATGGCATCGGAAACCAGTGGTTCAAATTCTGGGATTTCTAAAAAGTCTTTGTATAAGCCAGCACCCAAGGAAAGAATCAAGGCCAAGTGTACAAACAGAAAGCCATTAGCACAGAGTCAGCTTGTTGATCTCAATAATCCTACATCAGCAAAAATCTGCAAGAATGGGATGAAATCATTACCTACTCTAGAATGCAACTTTTTATCTCCTGATGTTCATAGAAGAGAAACAATTTGTACTCCAGGAAAAGGATCTATGTCTTATAGACAATATGATGCTGAAGTTGATGACAAAATGAGTGAAACTATGAATGAGAAAGAGAATTTGGAATAAAGAGGATTCGGTTGCAAAAGTTATTTGCCATGCACAACGTTCTGCAAAGAAGAAATTGCTTGGAAAAATTCCAGGTTCAACTTGCAAGAAAAATCCTCATGTAATTGTTTCAGCTACAGAAATGAAAAGAAAAAGGGGGAAGAACTGTTAAGTATGCAAATTATCTCCCCTGATACTTTCAAGAAGAGAAGGCATTATTGGATGACGGGAAGTAAACAAACGGCCATATTGGTTTATGTGTGAGTGTAAGAAGAGGGGTGTAATAAAGGCGTCTCCGTATGCAGAGTGTTAAAGTCTGAGTTCTTTGTGTTTAACACGGTACACTGATCTTAATTTATTAACTCTATATATATATATACATTGGAATAAGACATTTTAATACAACGAAAGATACAGGTTTACCTCCACAATATCTCCCAGTGAGCTAAATTTCCCTTGGAAATTAGCTAATATCTTTTTCTTTTAGGATCCGGACTAAAAGGTTCTCTTCCTTTTCCTGATTCACCTTTCAAATATAGGAATTGATGGAATGGGTATATCAAACACATTGTAAAATACCTCCATTGGAACTTCCTGATCTTCATTTCATTCTCAGAATATCTGGGTATCAACTGATTTATATCTTTGGTATTCATATTTCTTACCCTTTAACATATATATCATTCCTCCAACTCTTTTACTTATTACACACTCTTCCCAGAATTCCTTTGTACTACAACACTTAAAAAAAAAAACACCTTCTCTCCAAGCCTGAAATATTATTTTGTGTTTTTAGAATTTTTGTAATTTGAGTAAGTTTTTTCTTTTTCCAAACTTTCTGGGAAAGCATTAATTCAGCAGGTGTTTGGATTGGGTGTAATTCTATATACAGTCAGGAACTGTTCAATGCTACTTTCTTCCATATCTAGGTCATTATTTTTCTTTAATGTCCTTTTAAATGTATCAACCAACATCTCAGCTTGTCCATTCAACCTTGGATGGTATGGAGAGGTAGTAAGATGTTCAAGTGACAATGATCTACAAAAATTTCTAAATTCACTTCCCATGAACTGGGTTCCATTATTACTGACATTTTTTCTGGCACACCAAAACAAGAAAACAACTCTTTTAATGCATGAATTGTGGTAGTTGCAATGGGTCTCTGATACTTAAAAATTTCAGGCCATTTTGTGTAACAGTTCACCACTACCAGATAATAAAATCCATTTAGAGGTCCAGCATAGTCTATATGTATTCTAGACCAGGGAATATCCATTTGGGGCCATGGTTTGTATCTTATCGGTGGTGCTTTCACTGCCAATGCACAACCCCTACAGGTTTTCAATACCCTTTCAATACCTTCATCTATTCCAGGCCAAGAAGTATAACTTTGCATCAAGCTGTTCATCCGCGAAATTCCTGGATGCCCAAGATGAAACTCTTTCAAAATTTTCTTTTGAAGTACCAAAGGCATTACTATCCAATCTGCAAATAGTAAAACATCATCACATATTGAAAAGGCTGACATACTTTTTGTGGTTTTATTTCTTTCTTGCATTTTCATCTTTTTAATGAAAAGATCATTTTCAGCTTTTCTTCTTATCTCATCTAAAGTCACCAGCAGTTTCTTTACTGTATTGCACAACATATCTTCTACTTCTTTTTCTGCCTTTAGATTGTATCCTCCAATGGTTACAAACATTTTAGTGTTAGTCTTGAAAGACCGTCTGCATGTTCTAACTTTTGGGACAGCAAAAATTCCATTTCATAGTTATAGTTTAATAAAATGGTTCCCCAATGTTGCAACCTGTTAGCTGTATGTGTAGGGATACCTTTTTTGGATCCAAAAATTGACAATAATGGATGATGATCCATTTGTAAAATAAATTTCTTTTCATGCATAAATCTATGAAATTTTTTTTCTGTGAAAATTATTGCAAGCCCTTTTTTCTCAATTTGGCTAAAATTCTTTTCAGTCGGCAAGAGAGTTCTTGATGCATGGGCTACTGGCTTTTTCATACCATCTTCAAACCTATGCAAAACTACTGCACCAATTCCATAATCACTGGCATCCAATACAACTACAATTTCTTGTTTCAGGTCAAAATGAGCTAAAAATAAATCTGAAATTCAAGAATTTTTAATTTTTTTTAAAACTCTTTGACAATCCTTTTTCCAATCCCATTTTACTCCTTTTTTTAATAAGTTATTTAAAGGAACTCTGAGATTTTGCATATTAGGAATACATATGCCATAATAGTTAAACCCAAGAATGCGTGCAGGTTTGTCAAATTATTTGAAACCAGACTGGTTTTAATGGCTTCTACTCTTTCTGGGTTAGGTATTTGGCCCTTTGCATTTATTATCTGTCTTAGATATTTGATTGGGGACATGAAAAATTTACACTTTTCAGAACTGAGCATAAAACTGTAATTATCAATCCTTCTGAACACTTCTTTTATGTGATCACAATGTTGGCTGTTATTTTCACTTTCGATCAAAATGTCATCCAGATATGCGATGGCAAAATCCAAACCTCTCAACGTGGTATTCATGACCTGTTGAAAAAGGCTAGGAGTGACTTTTAATCGAAAGGGAAGCCTATTTAGCTTGTACGAAGCCTTATGCGTATTTATGGTCAAGACTTTTGAACACTCATCATCAACTTTTATTTGAAGGTAAGCGCCTGATAAATCAATTTTTGAGAAAACCTTACCTCCATTCAGTTTGGCAAATATATCTTCTAGTGATGATAGAGAGTAAGAATGATCTTTTAAACAATCATTCACCCCAGTAGAAAAATCTGTACAAACTCACATTTTTTTCTTTACAAAAACTGTGGGTGTGGCCCAGTCCGAATAATTAATTCTTGAGATGACACCTAGCTTTTCTAATCTTTCTGATTCTGCCACAAATGCCTATTGGGCTTAAACACAGGTTTTTCATGTTCCGAAAATACATGAGGAAAACTGTTCTTTAGATCTTCAACCAGTTTTTCTGTTTCTTTATTTTTACTTTTTGAAGAAATGTCTACTCTGTTACAGTAGGAATTTATTGGCAGCTGCCACAAGTCAAATAATACAATCCAATCACTACCAAATAAATTTGAAGTATTTTGTAACACATACACTTTTGATTTTAATATTTTTCCTAGAAAAGAAATACGGCACATAAACTCTCCTTTAAAGTTTAATTTCTTTCCTGATACTCCTCAAGCCACTGTTTTTTCAATGGAGGGCTTCCCATCCATTTCCATGTCCAAACATTAATAATAGATTTATCACTACCTGTGTCAAGCTGTAATTTTATGTTTACACCATTTATTTTTACATTTACATATTTCTGTTTCTGCCCCTCCTCAATCTCTTTTCTTGACAGTATCACTTTTACTCTGTCATTAAACCTTTTATTTCTATTTTCCACTGGACACTGCATAATTTCCTTTTTGAAAGTATCATTTTTTTCTAAATTTTTATTTTTCCTTTGGCAGTCTGTACTTTTGTAGCCCCAAAACTACACAAAAAACACTTTTTATTTTTAAAATAACAGTCTTTTTTAAAATATAGCCCACTGCATCCAAAGCATAAAGATGGTTTTATATCATCTTTTGCAGATTTCAATTTAGGTTTGACTGCATGAACACGTGAAATATCTTTCTCTTCAATTGTAAAATTGCTGTGTTTAATATTTAACATACATTGACACTCCATGATTTTCTGCAAAGTTAAATCAGGGTCCTGCTCTATTTTATTTAATATTTCTAATTGTTCTTTTCTAATTGCAATTAATTCTTCTTGCAAGCATTGTTGAGTCCTCTATTGTTGAACTTGTGCTTCCGCTAGAATTTTAACTGCCTGTATAAGTTCATCCATAATGTATAATTTCTTTTACACACTCAGCCCAAGCAAAAAAACATTCTAGTTTTTTTGGGTTTTTTTAATAGGCAATTTTTTGCCAGAGTCACACAAATCATTTTTAAAACAACAGAGAACACAATTTCCTTTTACCACCAAATCATGAAAACTATCAAAATTTTGAATGAATACTATTTTTCAAAATAAATTTCCAAACTTTTGGAACAATACACACTTGTTTGTAAATTTGCGACAGTTTCAAACCTAAGTCCAAATCACATCTTTTTTCCATTATAAGAACAAAACACAGTTCTTCATAAATTTGTGATACAGTTTCTAACTCGAATCACAATCACAAAAGGTTTTTTTAAAAAACAAGCGCATGAGAATGTTTTTCAAAAGTCACACAGAATATTTCTTTACATTAACTCACTTCTGTCAAAAAGAAACCAAAACTTCTTTTTTACTTGCCTTACTTGGATGACGTGAAAAAGAAATTCTAGTTGTACCCGTAGTTGACTGTAATTCTTTTTTTTTTAGTTAAAACCAGGTTTTAACACTCATTCGTAAATCATCCATTTGTTAAAGGTCCATTCATTTTTAGGGAATATCCTCATTGCCAATTTGTTATAATGTGTATTTCATTAAACAAAAAAATAAGAAGTAGTTTTCTTGGTGGTAATAAATCAAACGCAGAGCAACTGTCAGGTTGCATTCGATAAACGGTGTCCATCAAAATCCTGTGCACCGATCTTGATTTATTAACTATATATATATATATATATATATATATATATATACATTGGAATAACACATTTTAATACAACAGGTGATACAGGTTTATCTCCACAACAACTAGTAATATTATTTCCTTAGAATGATTTGTTTAGACAATTAAAAGACCTATCTTTTAACATACAGGAATTTGATATCCTTTTGAGTATTTTGTTTACATCAGTCTTGAAAATCAAATAATGTATTATTTTCATGTGTAATTATATTTTATTTCATTTTATCATGAAATATAATATTAAACAAAATATATTGACGATAATGCTTATTCTTGAATATATTTGAAGATATCAATTTCATTTTAAAAGTGAGTGAGACTTGTTCAGTTTAATTTTGTAATCACCTGAGTTGAATTTTACCTTGAAATAGAAATTGACAAGCTTAATTAGATAATTTTACTGTGTTCCACTGCAAATGACAGTGACTAAAAGCTCTATTACTCCAAGGCCTATACATTGTTGATTTTTTTTTATATGAACTCATGATTAATAAACTACAGCTGTCAGCTAGTGGAGATTGACCCATAAACCTTACAATTTTTCCATTGCAATGCTATAGCCACAAATTACTGATTATAAATTTATAAGGATCATTAAATAAGTTTCCAGATTTTTTTCGTATAGGCACTTATATTGATAGTACACACATGAAACTCTAGTCCCCTTCAAAGTAATCTCCTCCAGCTGCAATGCACTTGATGTACCGTTACAACAACTTCTGGAAGGCCCTATGGAAGTCCTCTTGTGTGAGCGTGTCAATGACCTTCATCACAGCCTCTTTCATCTCTTCAATTGTCTCATAACGACAGCCTCTGAACTTAGGGAATCACCAAAAGTCACAGGGAGCAAGGTCTGGACTATACGGAGACTGAGGAACTGTCTTGATACCCATATTGGTCAAATAATCTGTGACAATGATGGAGTTGTGGACTGGTGCATTGTCCTCGTGGAAATGCCACTGACCCGATTTGAAGAATGCTAGCCTCTTCCGACGGAATCTCTTCCTGAACTCCCTTAAAACCTCAACATAGTAACCCTAACCCTTTGGCCAATCAACTCTGGTGTATTGACTTCCTTACTCCTTCCACACCTCTCATAATCCCTCACAGACTCCCTGCTTTCCTTGAATCTCTTATGCCACTCAAAAACTGATGCTCGATTCATGCAAGATGGTCGAAAAGCAGTCTGAAGCATCCCATACATTTCTGTGGCATTTTTTCCAAGTTTAAAACAGAATTTTATTGCATATCGTTCTTTTAAAGTGTCCTCACATCCAGATTGCATTTTTGAAATTTACCAGCTGTGACAATCAGGTTTTAGTAGGGTGTATTCCAATTCCTGCTGTAGCTGTTCATTTGAAGCTGAAATCATAAAAATTGGTTAGTAATCTCATAAGATGTATAGCAATAACATACTGAATTTTCAAGAGTCTACGTGAATTTTAAATGCCTGTACAAAAAAGTCTGGAAACTTATTGAATGCACCACATATCTTCTATATAAGCATGTATGATTAAAGAATTAATGCTCTTAGACAAATTTTCTGCTTTGACTAGCATCATAACAAAGAAAAGGGATAATTTGAAAACAGTTGAAAAAGAAATATCTATTGTCTTATCAGCCATATGACTCAATACCAAATCTGTACTCACCATCAAGTGCAAAATATTTATTAAAAAATTAAGTTGATTTAAATTTTTGCTTGAATTTTTTTACGAAGTTATAATGCATGTTTTGGGTTGGATTAATTGGGTTTCATGGCATATCAACCCTTGTAAGTTATTAAATGCCATTTATACACACACACACACATATATATATATATATATATATATATATATATATATATATATATATATATATATTACACACACATACATATATACATATATATTGTATTTATATGATTTGTAAACAAATACTTTAAAGGTAAGATTTTAAACAATCCAGAGCTCATTTGTTTGCACACAGTTAAATGGATTCAAGTACTTCAAACATTAATAATTCTAGTTAATATTAATCATTTGTTTGTACACAAGTTTAAAGTATTGCTACATAACAATAACAGTTTAACACCAGTCACTTGTTTGCACACACTTAAATGGTTATACATACATATACATGATTTGTAAAGGAATAGTTTGGGCGTAATTTCATTTCTAAATGAGTTAAACCTAATTTGTTTACACACAATTAAATATTGAAATTGTTTGCACAGTTGAATGGTTTCAAGTATTGCAATCTAACACAGTTAAATAATTAAACGGTTATATTTGATCCACAGATGAGACCCTACTCAGTACTACCAGTTAAAAGTGGATTTGGGAGTAATGGCGATAAAGAGGTACCCCACATTCCTCAGAGCTCCAGGACTAGAGCCTCACCATCAGATGATTTAGTGTCATATCTTGAACATTTGTTGTTGGGGGAGAGGAGAAGTAATCAGTGTATTCTACAGCCCCAGCCAACTGGGCAGGTATATTTTGGTAGAATAAAAATGTTTTTGACATTGAAGAAACTCTCCATGTTTGTGGTCCCATTTGTTTAGAATCAAAGTGTAGCATTTGCTTATGTCAATGAAACATACCATTAACTTTTGATTAAGACATTGAGTACCTTCAGTAGAGAAAGGTAGAGAAATAAAATCACGGAAAGGTTGAAAACCATTATAATGTAGACCAGGCATGGACAACTTTTTTAAGGAAGTGGACAGCATGAGATATAGCTCATCATCTGTCAGACTTCATGGGACATGGCTCATCATTGGGTGGGCTGCATGGGACATGGCTCATCATCAGGCAGGCCACATGAAACATGGTTCATTATCAGATGGGTTGCATGAGGCATGGCTAATCATTAGGTGGGCTACACATAAAAAATTCCAGTTCATTTTATGTTGAAGGTACCTCAAGCATTTTTAATACAAAACACCATACACACAAACATCTGCCTTATAAATACAGAACAGTTGATTTTTTTTCTCTTCAATAAAAAAAAGATTGAAGTCTTAGGCGGGATGTTCCGAAAGCACCACAGGTCACATGTGACCTACAGGCAGCAATTTGCCCATGATTGGTATAGACTTTGAGAACAAGCGAGAGTTCTTTCATAACATTCTGAATCATAATATTTCATCTTTACTAACTCTTTAAGACTGATTTAGCAGCAGCTGTAAGTGTATGTGTGAGAAATACAGTAGAAATAGATTTACAAACAGGAGTACTTTCTAGAAAATATGATTCCTAAATATTTGAACAAATGTAAAAATATGTTTATCTATTGCCTAAGATTTGAGAACATTAAGAATTTTGAATAAGAGGTGATCAAAATCAACTTACTACTTTGGCAATTCTTCCATATAGCAATTTGAGTTTTATTATCTAATTTCCTTTATCAATTCAATTCTATTAAAAAAATCATTTTCCAGAAATTTATGATTTATGTGACTAGAGTTATTTTATGTCTAGAGGCTAGGGAATCACATTCATTTTTATATTTTTTGTTAAGGGTTTTTTCTGTACACAGTCCAATTAAATAAAAATAATTTTTAAACAGCTCTATTTGACTCACAGATGGTACTATACAGGTACTACTACTCCAAGTAAGAGTGGACCTGTGAGTAATGGCAATGAAGGAGTACTCCACATTCACTAGATGTCCAGAACTGAAGCCTCCACATCAGATTCAGTCTGGTGTCATACCCAAGACACTCTTTTTAGGGGAGATACCTTACCCTTATGTAGGAGTCAGGATATTCTAAATCCTGCTGGCATGGCTACTTGAAATTTAACATTCAGAACAACAAAATATCACTAAATGCATGCCTTGACTACAGTAAAATTTAGTTCTTCTTGCATAATCTTCCTGTTTTTAACTCTCAAAACCAAGTGATTAGAGGCAAATTGTCTATTCAAATATCAATGACCAGGATAATTTATAATGTCAAATTAACAGTAAAATATTTCTTTGGTATCTAATTTATGACCATCAGAGACCTGTTTATAAATAAGTCAACTTGTTCCACAAAGTATTTTCCATCATAAACAATATATATATATATATATATATACATATCTTTGATATTCACTAAAAAAATGATGTAACAAATCTATATGACCAAACACAGGGAAACAATCTTTATAAAGGATATCTAAAAAGATATGTCATAATAAAGAAATCATCATCATCATCATATCGCGCTGGTAGCACGGATATCCCTGACCCTCTCTCGCCACTCCTCCCTATCGTTCATCGCCCTAGGTAGGTCTTCAGGACAACATCCCGTTAATAAAGAAATAATGTCAGTTTAAATCACCATTTTTGATATGACACATATCTTCACAATTGCCATAGACCAAAAACTGTTAGCAGTTAAAATGTATATACAAAAACCTAAAGAAAAGCAACTTTCTAGTTCTCCAGGGAAAATAAGAATTTAAATTACAGACTAATGCTTTGTAAAAAAAAAAAAAAACCATGATAGCAAAAACATTCTGAAGAATAACAACCACAAAACCACAAAGAGAATATTTATTTGAATTTCTCTGCTAGATTGTGGATATATATATATATATATATATATATATATATATATATATATATAGAGAGAGAGAGAGAGAGTTACATGTTTCATTGGAAAACTGTATTTTTTTTTCAAATACTTGAAGGTTTTAGTAATGAAGTCAACTTGAGAAGGTGAAATAATTAATTTTAGGTTTTATCTTGCTCAAGTAGCCTGTATTTGAATACTTTCTTGATTGAAGAAAAATATTTTTAAATAATATGTTCATATATATATATATATATATATATATATATATATATCTTTAAAATATCCAGTCAGTGTCCAAAGACAGTGGGTGTGGACTGTTCTTTACATAGAATATATGAGAAAATCATATAAATCTATGAGAGTTCTCAATGTATGGCTATTGTTAATTCCCTATTTATTCGCTGGGGTATAACAAAATTCACATTCAGAGCATATATAGTACAATTTGATGGAGACTCAAACTCGGTTAAGTCATCATAAATTTATTTCAGCAGAAAATATTACTATACTCTCCATCTCGTCAGATGACTATTTACATGTTTCTCTCTAGTCACAGAGTAGCAAATGCATTTGCTACTCTGCGACTAGAGTACTATATATATAAGTTATCTCAATATAATGGAGATAAATATGAAATTCTTATATGAATCTTTTACAACCTAAATAGAAGTATCAGTATCATCAGAGACTCCTGTTACAACAGGAAACCAACAGGTTTATAGCTCATCTAGTTTATCTTTATATTTTTCCTCCATAACTAATATTCTTAGATAAATCTTACAACAGAATTACTATACAATAAAAGGAATGTCAACTAAATTTTAAAAAATCATACTGAAATCAATTGACCACCAGTTTAAAAGCTAAAAATGTGCTGAATATCTAAGTGAAACTTGGAGCAACAGCAAAAAGAAGTTTGGGTAAAACAATTGTTATATATATATATAAGCAAGAGACATATGATTATATTAACACTGTTCTAAGTTTTGCTATGTAAAGATTTGACATGCCATGTATAATCATAATCCCTAGCAATAAAATATAATTTTACAGATCCCATTAGATGGGATTCAGAATTACCAAAAATTCAAATTCATAGATCTAGTAAGTACTAAATATTCATTTAAAAATAAATCAGATTTGACATTCAACAAAAACTCAGCTCAACATGCAAATTATAAAAGAAACTCACAAAAACTGTTAATTTTTTTTAATAAGAATTGAACTTAAAATCTTAGTCAATTTTCTGTAATTAAATGAGCCAAAATGTTTGTTTAAATTATTAACAGAAAATATGGTTTTGTATTTTTTCCTCATCAAAATTATTTCAGAAGTTATAAGATCAACATCACCTAACAGATTTCTTTTTTACAGTATCCAAAAATA
Source organism: Sepioteuthis lessoniana (assembly GCA_963585895.1). Taxonomy (NCBI): domain Eukaryota; kingdom Metazoa; phylum Mollusca; class Cephalopoda; order Myopsida; family Loliginidae; genus Sepioteuthis; species Sepioteuthis lessoniana. The sequence goes on from OY757920.1 coordinate 31,080,654, forward strand.
ACCACTCAATCCACACAAATATTTTCATTATAATCAACTATTTTTATGATAATAGAGATGCCACTAAGTAATTTATAAAGCATTCAACAGAGGCAATCACAAATTCGCAAAAAACAAATCTCAATTAAATAGAACAAATAAAACTTTTAATCAAAGGAAAACAACTTGCTTAGGAATACTCTCGGTTTCATCTGTTACTTTGATAATGCCAAGTGTCACGTGGTGTCCTACTAAGAAGATAGAAATAAAATTACTACTATCCTCTTGTTTGAATTAACAGTAGCAAGCCATCAGAGAATGACCGTTAAGAACAGATGTTTGTACTCGGTGACCTCCCTCGGGTCGCCTGACATGGGAAGGAAGAAGGTAGAAGCCAAACGATTGGCTGGGACCCTAAAACGGAAGTGGGGACTCCTTCCCGTCAGTGGAAATAGAAAAGAAAAAAGTTAGTTGTTGGACAGGGTTCGTGGCGGACGGAACCAAAAGCCAAGTACTCCAGGTAAAAGAAGACGAAGAAAATCTCGGACAAGAAGAAGCCGTATCTTCAAGCCAGTAATAAAAATAAGCTAAAGTCTGTCAGCCCGTAAAAGAAGAAAGATTCTCCACAGGAATCCATCTAAATAAGATAAGTAACTTTGGGACTGTTTCTCCTTATACCCAATTTTATATACCCTCTCTCTCTCTCTCAATTTGAAGGAAAACGAAAGAAAAGAAAAGAAGAAAGACATTTATGTTCATGGACTGTTCATTTATGATATATTTGACACATTGAAGGTGTATATCTATGTGTAGTAAAAGATTGATATATTTTAATGTTCCCACGTGGTCGAAGTTGTTATTTGCAGTGTCTTCTACGAGTTTCTTTTCCAGCTTCTATTTGCCTTATGTTATCTTGCTTAAAATTGTCCTATTAATTCCTTTAAAATATCACATGGGAAACCGGAATTGCCGACTACTATAATCAATATTATTACGTCTAAACCTAGAGGTCCATATCTTCCATTGTTCTAGGGGAGGAAGACTAGCGACCTGGTGGATGTGTGTATAGTGTGAAATTTGGGAACCCCTTGCCAGCGGCGGTCAGTCTATCCCTAAATTAATCCCCCACATAATATGCCAGTTCTTATATGCCTGAGAAAAAAACTCTGAATGAGGACTTATTCTACAAGGGATCAAGTGCCAACCTGCCCCGTCTTCACACGTGCGAAAATAAAACCCCGTTCTGGGATAAAAGTAAATTTTTTGCATCACACAAGAAAAAACAAGAGTAGTGTTGTCATTTGAATTGCTTTGCTTCAAGTTTATTTCTCAAGTTGAGGCTAAATTTGGAAGAAAATTCTTAAATTCTAACCCAAATCTTCACTTTTTTACTATCAAGTTCAGGCTAGTAGGATATCTAAAAACTGCTAACAACACTTAAAATCAATCTCTAATATACAAAGTGTGTTGAAAAATTATCAAGAATGAAGCTAGATGAAATAGTAATTTTCTACAAAATAGTCCCTTTAGCATTCAACATACTCATTCTACCAAGTTTTGCATTGATTGAATCACTTCTGAACTTCCTGTCTTAATCAGGTATGAAGCTGTACCATCACATTTCTTTTATTACCCTTGAAATGAATTTTCAATTTAGGAAACAAGAAAATATCACATGGAGCAAGAGAGTTTAGTGAGTATGGAGAGTGTTGCACTTGTACAATCCTGTTTTGCTTAAAACTGTCACTGAAAAAGTATGAAGACTGGCTTCATATTTTTTTTCAAATTGGCACTGATTCATCTAGTTGTCTTGACATTATCACTTTATTATGAAGGGAGTCTTTATAGCATAGTGGGTAGTTTCTTGAGATTTTTTTTTTTGCATATGGACCTATTGAATACTAATAATTTTAAACAGATCTATTTGATCCATAGATAGAACCCTAACAAGTAAACAATTACAGGTCTGAGTGGACCTCGGAGAAATGACAATGAAGGGGTATTCCAAATCCCCAGATCTCCAGAACTGGAACCTCACCATAAGATCTAGTTTAGTGTCATACCTAGAACACACCTTTTGAAGAGAGTCTTACAGTCAGCATATTCTAACTCCTACCAACAGGGTGTCCTCGTGGTGTAATGGTTAAAGCGATGAACTGCGGAATCGTAGTACGCGAGTTCGTACTCCAGTCGCGCTATTACGTTCACTTTCGGGCAAATACCCTTGGGAAAGGTATGAACCCCCTTATTCTCCCTCCAGATATGGGTAAATAGTAGGACGGACTAGGTTCTTCAGCCTTGGTGAGGCAACTAGTCTAGGAGAAGGAAAACTCTGAATTCAAACCTTTTAAACTCCGCTTAAAAATTGACCTTGTATCATATCCTGCCCGAGTGGAGGGGTTGGTAAATAGTACCAACAGGGTGTAGAATTAAAAAAAGTAAAAAAGTTTTTTTTTAATTATATTTGACTATTGGAAATTACAAGGAACTAATTGTGGAATTATATCTTTAAAATAAAATAAATAATAAATTTTAAAAAAAGATTTATTTTTTAAAATAATGACTTTTGCACCACTCTATATAAGGGTGAATCAATAAGTCTGACACTTATCATTTAAATTTTTATCTGAAATTTTCACTCTGTATTCTGTTGATGGCAAGGTGCAGTGTTAATTGTATTGACAAAGAAAAGATTATGTTTGAAAAATAAATAATTGTTTTTTCCTCATCAGATAATGGACTATGTAGACATTTTTACTGCTTTAGTTAGTATAAAACTAACAATCTTTTTTATATGAAAATATTAAGATCCTTTGTATGAACATTCTGCTGTTGCTACCTTTTCTATCGAGTAAGGATAGATTTTTTTTAACACCCAGGAAATAAAACCAAAGCAAGAGTCAGATAAAGTTCTAAAGAGGAAAACTATTAAATAAGTAGATCAATCTTTTGTCAATTGTTATTTAGCAGGATATAAACTGACAAAAAAGACAATGTAGATGTTGACCTGGACACGATATATCCATGCTAGGAAGTAGTAGACAAGGTTCAAAGTCTTTAATTATGTAGTAACACTCATACCAGTGCAGAATTTGCAAATGTATAAGGTAGTACTGGTCTTTGTTAAGGCCCAAGGAGGATATACAGTTTATCATATGAAGTCTGAGTAGTGTTGGGGCACTCTTTACATTGGTGTCTACACACATACTGGTCTGTAGATGTGATCATTTACAATAACCCAGCTATATTACTTGTATGTTTAAGATGCCCTTAGTGTAAAGATTAGAGTGTTTGCATTTCATTTCACAATAATGCCTTTGAGAAAAGCATGAATCCATCTGTTCTCTACCAACTATGGGTAAATAGGAGAGCAGACTGGTTCTTTAACCTTGGTTATGCAACCAGTCTAAGAGAAGGAAAATTCTGAATTCAAACCAGGTTTATTCAGCTAAAAAACTGACCTTGTGTCACATCCTTGTCTGGAATAAATTGAAATACATATTCAGGGTATTAATATTTTATTTTCTACCAGTATATATAAAAATTAAAATACTAAGCAAAAATGATAATTTACATCACATGAATATACTAAAAATTAGAAAAGAATGCCATGTGTAGGAAAATGTGAGTATGCTTTGGTTTTATGTTCCTCTATTGAAAATATATACAAAATAACAAATCAGGAGCTAATGTCAAATTAATTTTTTAGAACCAATTAGGAAACAACAGTAATAAAATATTTCATGAGTATAAACAGATCATAAAAATCACATCTTGCAACAGCCCAGTCTGCTGGTGATGTAGAATACACTGACTGCATCTGTGAATACCTTACCAACAAGTATCCTAGATATGACACTAAAATATATGATGGTGAAGCTCCAATCTGGGAGCTTTAGGGAATGTGAAGTACCCCTTCATTGCCATTATTTCAAGGTCCACTCTGACCTGGAGTGGTAGTACCTGGTAAGGTTCCACCTATGGTTCAATAAGAATTGTTTAATCATTTACTATACTTAAAACCATTTAACTATGTGCAAACAAATGATTAATATAAAACTGAATTATTAGCATTAGATTAACAATGCTTTAAACCATTTAACTGTGTGCAAACATATGGGCTTTGGCCCATTTAAAAAATAATGTTATCAATAAACTATTCACTATGCCATTAAAATCCATCAACCACCCAACCAACTACATTATGTGAACAACTGAAAAGAAAGATATTCCACAAATTTTGTGGTCACAAAATAGAAATAAAAGTAGAAAAACTAAGTAAAATTAAGCATAAATGATTCCTATATCAATTATTTTCCAGAATAATATATGCATGAATCATTATAATTCTAGTATAAAAAATAATTCAAATAATTCTTACATCAATTATTCTTCTGATTTAAGAATATTGCTAATATGAAAAACAAAATTATACAAAAGTGTATTTCTAGTAAACAACATATTAAATATTTTTCTCAGAAATGTTCAAAAGATTTTGTACATCCTGATCATTGAACAATGATCATACAGTGGCTACATCCTCATCTCAACTTTTTAAATAAAATTTAAGCTTGAAAATGTATGTTGCAAGTCTAATAGTCTAATGGGATATACTTGTGTACATGTTCAATTTTTAAAACCAAATTTTTAGACCAAAAATTGGCATTAACCTTTACAAAAGTAATAATTTTGTAAAGTTGAAAGTGATACATAATGAAAAAGCATCCTTTGGTAAGAAAAAATGAATTCCATAAATCAAGGGACAGTCTATATTGTATTTATAAATTTGGACTTCTGCAAGTTGGTTCAAGTAGTTTACTAGATTCAGTTAATATATATTCTAAAATAAATTTGAATACTGTATACTTCAAAATTTTCAAACAGTTTGACTTATACATGAATATATATGGTACACAGTTCTACATAATTTCTTTGTAAGTAGTGCACATTTTTTATTTGTACTAAAATTTTTAGATATGCTTATTTTATTGTCCTTAGATATCAGGTAAATGGAATAAAATTAATATATAAATATAGTAGGCACACATAGTATAATAGTTATCATCATAGAAAATGGATTTGATAAGCCAAGTTCAAATTCTGAACAAAACTATTTGCATTTCACTTCATGGTAATACATCAATCTCACCTTCCACCCACACTTATGGATAAATAGTGGGGGGACTGGGTTTTCTAACCTTTGTAAGGCAGCCAGTCAAAGAGAAAGAAAAATTATAACTTCAAAATATGCCAAATCCTATTCAGAGAATATGTTACACATTGGTGCACTATTCTTCTGTAATTAGCTCATCCAAAAAGTATGACTGGTCCCACACAAACCTTCACATAAACAAATCACCTGTATAATCAGTCACATCTTAACTGAATGGCTGGACACTCACATATTGTGTGTGACAAGAGAGCATCTTTAATTATTTTTAAAATAGAATATATAAATTGTTTACAAATTTTCATATCTATAAAAGTGGTTTCAAATTAAAAATTCAATTCGGTTTTCATCCCTTTTGGGCCACTGAGTAATAATCTCAACCATTACAACTTTAGACAAGCCGGGCACTATAAAGGTGAAAAGACCCCTAAAGTTGAGTTGATTTACTTTAATACATTACCCAAAATGAATACCAGCATGTGACAAGTAAGTCTAGAAAGAAAACTCTGAATTCAAACCTGTTAAACTCTGCTTAAAAACTGACCTTGTATCGCATCCTCCTTTGGTAGAGGGTTTAGGTAAATATGTGCATATATATATATGCATGTATTTACCTAAAAAAATATATATATATAACTATTACATATTATCATCAAGTTGTGCTGATAACATGGAGTCCCTGGACTCTCTCACACTATCCATCTCTATGGTCCATCATTCCTGGCAGATCTTCTAGACTGTATCCAGTGTCTGCACAGAGTTGATATATGTACGTTTTAGCTGGTCAGCCAACACTAGTGTGTCTAAAAGAATGTTGCTGATGAGTTTGTCCCTAATTCTCAATATAACCTAGCAAAAACATTACCTCATAGAAATATTTTTATTAAATATATTTAACTTCTATATCTAAAATGCTCTAACTTATTGAATAAAAAAATACACTCCCATTTTTAAAAGAGTTATAATTTTGTTGTGTCTTCTTTCACAATGAACATGTTTTTTATATTCTCAATATAATGGAGATAACTATGGAATTTTAATTAGAATCCTTCATTCAATCAAAGCAACAACATCATCATAGACCACTGTTACAACAGGATGCCAATATTTCACAAGTCACCTTATATTCTTTCTCTATAATCAAAAAGGTTGGTTGGTTATGTTTGTTGGCATATCAACTATAGTAGGTTATTTAATGCCTGTAATACATATAAAATATATATGATTTGTAATTGAAGATTTTGTAAGAAACATATTGAAATGAGCAAGAGTTCATTTGTTTTCACACTGTTAAATGGTTTCAAGCATTGTTATCTAATATTAATAATTCAACTTAATATTAATCATTTGTTAAATGGTTTCAACTACAGCAAATGTTTAAACAGTTCTATTTGACCAATAGATGGGACCCTAACAAGCACTACCACTCTGGGTTAGAGTGGAACTGGGAGTAATGACAATAAAGGAGTACTCCACATTGACCAAAGCTTCAAGGCTGGAGCTTCCCCATCAGATGTTTTAGTGTCATATTCAGGACACCTGTTATGGGGGGGGGTCATAACTCTCTGCAGAGATATAATCAGTGTATTCGACAGCCCCAGCTAACTGGGCTGTCTCTACAATTAATATTCTTACATAAATGTCTTACTCAATACTACAGAATTAATTGGTTTTTTTCCAATTAATCTGTTTTCTTCTAGATCACTGTGCCGGTTAACCCCCACTATCTCAACCACTAAACTATTCATGGCCATCAGATCAGATCTTCTAGTGATTTCTCTCATCTCCGACCAGGGACATTACACATTTCTTTATGGACACACAAAACACACAACCAAGAGGGTGGAAGAAACGAACAAACATGGACTTGGGTCAGCTCCAAGCGCAAGAGGGGGAATTCCATGACACTTTTTATGCATTCTGTGAGCTAACGCGAGCATGTACTCAAACAAAACTCCCACAAAAGCCACTAACCATGCTGACTTCTGTTAACTGTGTTGTTCTCCTTCTCTTGACTGCTCTCTCAAGCCGACTGATCTCTTCTGCTCCCTTCTGCTGACTCACCTCTTCTGTCTTCTCTCGGACCTTCCTTCCTTCACCAACTTCTGGTCTCGTGAGAGGTTTCATGCCAAAACAGACAGAGGGATTCTCTGGCTGACACCCATACACACCAACACAACAAATGCTCAACATTGAGTCACATCACTGTTCACCAACAAATCTAAGCTGGTACTTGAAATAGAAGCCTTTGATCTCTTATCTATATCTTTTCTCCAGCTACTTGTGCTATACTACATGAACCAAAAGGAGTACCTTTGGAAATTCATAAAACATATATTCATTTTCTAGAATATTATAAATTCCAATAATGTTAAAATAATATAACTAATGTAACTCACCTTTGTTTTTCTTGAAGAACCAAGAGAATAGCCCACTGCTTGGCTTTACATCAGAGCTTAGAGGTCCAAATTCGGTTAATTCTGATGGAGTATTTTCCCATACTTTTCTGCTGGCCATGTGCAAAATCTGGCATCACTTGCAGAGAGACTTTCTGTTGAATAAATTGAGCATACATTATTTAAATTCATTTTTATTAAATTTATCATTTTCATCCATTCTAAAAATAATAGAAAAAACATATTTATTCAATGCATACAAGTCTGCATAATTTTTTTAAAAAATGCACCTGATTTAAAAGAATATTTAATCATTCATATATATATATATATATATATATATATATATATATATATATATACACCTTTTCTTCTTTGGTTTGGTCAAAAGGTAGGGAAACTGCAACCTTAGAAACAATCACAGGCAGCTTTCCATAGCGTTTTGAAAGAGTAATTAAAATTACACAGGATTATTTTGAAACTTGATATCTGAATACTTTCTCAAAAAAAAAAAAAAAAGCAATCAGAAAATCATTAAAAGATTCAAGTTTTCCATTTCTTTTAAGTAGTATATATTAATTAAATTGGACTCAGCTATTAAGTAAAGTGTAAACTTTAGATTTTGTTGTAAACTTACTAACCATTTATTGAATGCAGTTTTACTATACTAGTAGACAATAAATCTTAATACAACCTATAAACATGAAAAGGTTCCACATCTCTAGTTCAGTAATTCATACTGAATTAGACACACTTCATTTGTTGGTTAGTTTTCTTTGTTTAATGGATTATGAACCTTTATGGGTTATTCAATGCCAAAGATATCCTTATAGAATAGTAGTAGTACTATTTAACCCATAGCTGGGAGAGATAAAGGGAATTCATACCATTCCCAAGAGTATTTGTCCAAAAGTGAATGTAATAGCATGACTGGAGTTCCAACTTGCTTACTATATGAACATCAGTCACTACTTCACAGGGACTCCTCTCTATTCATTTGTTCCAATGATAAAATAATTTTTATTTTACTGTTATTTCCATTATATTAAGAACATTTTTTATAATTTTTCATTGCTTTTTCCCATACAGATTTGAATATAAATGTAACCTTTCAACATAAGCATTTGGAATATCTTAATAAATAGAAATAAGAAAAATAATTCAGCAAATAAAATGCCAAAACAAACAAGACAATGCATTATACTCGGGACTTTGTGCTATACTGTTACTAAGCTAGTAAATCATAACAAAACAGACACCTCATTTTTTACAAACCTTCAGACTACCACAGGATCTGATTTATGTAACCCTTCCATTAAAACTCTATTCAGATTGTTAAATGCTGGAAAACTTCAACTCAAAATTATTAATGAACAGTATATTCATTTAAATATTAAAGTAAAATTCATAGCATCATTAAGTTATCAAAGTATTTTCTCTGGTTTTCTACATCACCTTTCACAGAAACTATTATTCCACTTTTGATTCAAAGTCTTCAAGAAAATGTTTCAATATCTTGAATCTGTCAGAAATATTGGCCACAAAAAAAAAGTGTTGCATGGAATAAAACCAGTGCTAATCTAAAAATAACAAGTATGGAAAATATATCACAGGCAGATAAATTTCTTGTTCCAACTCCATAATATCATACAACAAAATCAGTTGACTTCTTTGCCAAGAAAATGGTCTCACAAATTAGATATTTTTCATTTCAAAGTACAATGAATAGCTTGACTTCCTTGATAAAACAAGAAGCAATCTAATAAAAAAGTAATAATCAGAGACTTCTACAAAAATCAGAATGATGATATAAAGCAATCATTTTCGAAGTGAATAATATCAATCACCCTCTTCACAGTTAGGGGTGGGGGTAGACTGGTTATTTTGTGGACATTTGGATTGAACATTGCTAATTTGTCAAAAAATATAAATCATACAGTGGGCATATGTTTAGGGATCAGAATTTCATCAGGAATCTATTTATGACCTCTAAATAGCCTTACATTAGAAAGAATTTGATAATTATTAGACTTTTACACACATGTAAAAATGTTTAGATAATTAAAAATTACATCTAAAACCAGATTTTGGAGGAGCATTAATAACATATGGCAGTATCAAACAAAAGAAAATGAACACATACTTGAATTTTTACATCTAAAAATGGAATTATATATGACATGTACCAAATATTTATACTGGAAATCAAATTTAATTACAAAATATTAACAGTCTAAAGAAAATTTTGATTACATTTTCCAAAGAGCCAAAACAGAACTTAGTGAAATCATTTTAAATAGATAGTATGTAGGTCCTTGTTTTAAAATATAAATTCTACCTTGGCATTTTCATTATATTTCCAGATATATAGAAAATATTTGGGTATTTTTTATCCCAAAGTTAAGCATTTTTTAGATGTTATCTTAAAATCTGGTAATAAAAATTTAAATTTTACTGAAATAATCATAAAAATATATTACTAAACCTTTCAGTCCAAAAAATTAGAACATTTCTGGAAACTATAGAGGTATTTTATCTTAAATTAGCATATACCTGAGCTAAAAGCCATTTCATCAGTAAATTTGGATGGTCAATTTTTACCATTAATTTTTCAATAGAATTATCAACTTCAAAACACCCTAACCTTTCAACAAAAAAATGATAAAAATAAACTTTAAAAAACATGTTTTTGCCCAAATATTCAAGATTAAGAATATACATTTGTCAACTTATACAATCTTCAAAAATAGCTTATGTCTGGCCTTAGTCCATTGTGCTCTTAGGAGCAATAGAAAGATACAAGAGAACAATGCAAAAAAAAATGAATGGCATTGAGTAGTGGGTTGGCAAGGGAGCATTTTTTGTTTTATTTATTCTATTGCTTTTTTTACAAAATCTATAATAAAATGCAAGTCACAAACTTAAATAGGTATCCTACATAAAGAATAAAATCATATACATATGATTTCATTTTATTTCATGGTCCAAGGTTAAGAGTTAAAAGTTCAATTATTTGTTTGCAGATTAGACAGGGTCCTAAATCTCCTCACAGTTGGCACAGTGGGAACTGATGATTATCCCATTTTTATATTTACAAAGGCTAAGGCTGTAAGTAGGTAGGATCACACACTTAGTATCAGATGTTTTTTTTTCTTTAAAATTTGCAGTAGACTAAATTCCAAGAAAGAGTTATGTTTGTTTTGTGTCTGGTTGTATTTTATAGCTTTTCAACCCTTGTGGGTTATTTTATGCCAGATCCTGATTATGCATATATATTGAAAATCTATAGAAATGAAAAAAACATAAGGTCTTCAGAGGCTGATTTTATTTGATTATTTGCTAATGTTAAACATTTGGTTTTTAGACCTTCATCAAGTCATGTGAGGCATATTTCATAATTTGTACATGAAGAGTTTGTAGGTAACATTACTTTTAAATGATCAAGAGCTCACTTGTTTACAAACAGTTAAATAGTTCCAAGTTTTCTTATTTAACACTAATAATTCTATTTAATATTAATCATTTGTTTGCACACAGTTAATGCTTTCAAGTATTGCTATCAAACACTAATAATTCAATCTAATATCAATCATTTGCACACAGTTTAAATGGTTTCAATAATTCTATTTAATATCAATTCCTAGTGAAAGCTTGAAAATTTATATTTGACACATAGATGGGACTCTAACAGGCTCTATCAAACTAAGTCAAAGCAGACCTGAGAGTAGGGGTAAGGGAGGTATTCTGTTGGATATTGACTTGAAGAAACCTCTTTGATATGTCAATGCAGTTGTGGAAGTCAGACACTGGAAACAAAAATAACAGGAAATGCACCAGGCACCTAAAGTAAACAGGATGCAGGTGTTCTCAGCGGAAATGCTGGATAAATTGCATAGGTAGCTTGCTAGAAAGAAGCATAATCACATGCATTGTGTGGGTGGTGTTAATTAAGATAAATAAGGTCCAGGCAAGAATAGGATAAATATATATTTTATTTTAGAGTTGACACGTGCGACTTGTCTCGAAGAGATCCCTCTAAAAAGTGGTCAACCCCCTTTCTCCTCCTTCTTCTCCTCACAGCTCCCTCTTCCTCCAGGGGGAGATAATTGCTCGTCCCATAAGCCAAGATAGGATGTTAACACTTCCCCGCTTTTCTTTCTGGTACTGAGGTGGGACATTTTAGGAGGCAACATCAAATGGCTGTCTGCAGGGAAAAAGAAAAAGACAGTTGAACAAAGATTTAAGACTGCATACTTGACAGATGATTCCTTGGGTTCAGATATGAATTGGAGAATTTTGAAGGAGGGGACTCTCTGCAATTTCTCCTCTGTCAACCATTTCTCTAAGGATTGCCATTTCAATTCGTAGTCTTTTATCAAGGATTTGTGTGGTGGAATGCACTGCATCATACAAACAAGAATTGTCTGTTTTGCATGTTATCTTTATATTCGTAGGGTGGTCTTTTAATTGTAACAAATCCAGTATTAATTTTCTGTAATGAAAGCAGGCCTCAGTGAGATCAACCATGGCCAGAGTCTCTGCACCGAGAGTGCTTTTAACTATTCTTTTGATGCGTTTGGATTGCCAGGCTATGGGCATGTATTGGTTATTGTTGCCTACTAAAAAGATTATGTAGCCACCCTGTTGTTATGTTTTGACCTTTTGACCCGGCCAAAAATGCCATTCAAGGTGGTGCACCGGAAGGAAGTGACACATCCCGGTCGCTGGAAATCGGAAGAGGTTGCGCAGGCGTTGAGGCGTGTCTATATTACTGCGTGGGAGTTTGAAGGTAATATAAGGCCGACGAATTGAGGACAGCTGGAGATAGGCGAGAAGGAGGGCAAGCAGTACAGTGGAAGACGGAGGTAGATGCGATGTAGTAAGGAAAGCCAGCACACAGAAGAGTTTACTCCAGGGTCCGGTTGAGCAGCCATCAAGAACGAGAAAGACACAACGCTGACGGCCATAACTTTGGGGTCAAAATATTTCAGTAATGTTCGGTCTCCAGCTCTCTCTCACACGCAAACTTGGAACAACCCTTTCGAAACTTACAAATAAAGATGTGAGGTAAAATATGTTATAAAGAAGTCTTCCTGCGTCTTTCTGTGTGCATCGTTTATTACTGCGACTTTATCATTGTGCGTCTGTTTAATTATTCATGGTGTCGTTGTGATACTACATGAACATGTATATGTGTATATAAGCATATTTATTATGTGAGCATATAACACTGTGATCCACCATCAGTTAGGTTAGCAAAAGATGCATCGCTGTATGCTATAATTTGCAACAGTTTAGGGTTACCCAAGTTTGGGATATGAATTTGTGATTTCTCCTTTTTTGCCTTTTTTATAGTCCGGTTGATTTGTCTAATACATTCCACATTTTCCTGTTTTAATATTGCACTTAGTGCACTGACATCAAAACTGAGGTCAGGTCTTGTTTGGGTGGCTAGCCAATTGAGCTGACCTATTAGCTGCCTGGCCTCGGTGATCTCAGTTGGTTTTAGCTTGTCTTCTAGTTTTCTTCTGTTCTGCAGTGGAATAGGCCTAAGTTTCTTTGCATATTCATCTTGTCCAATCTTGATGTTACTATCGGATTTTTTTATTTCTAATCCAATATATTGGAACTTAGCAACTTCTTCAGATTTTATTTTGAAAAGTTTACGAAGTTCATTAATGACTTGGTATTCAAACACTTCTGACCCAGCAAAGCAGAAATCATCAACATGAGTGGCTATTATGCCTTGGAGCTTGTTTTTAAAATGCCAAGTGAAAATTGCCTGGTCATATTTTGATGGTGTGACTCCTAGCTTTACTAGTTCCTCTCTGAGTGTTAAGTACCAGGATCGAGATGTATCAGTCAGACCATACACACATTTGGATAATTTCCAAATGTAGCCAGTAGGTACATTAGCTTCTTAGGGAGGAAGAAGGTAGATGGGCTGATCTAACTTCTTGCTCTGTAAAAATGCAGTTTTAATGTCCATGGATTTGCATACCCAGCCATTTGCTGACATAACTCCTAAGACTGCTCGTAAACTTTCCTTAGAACATGTTGGGGAATCATTTCTAACATTGCAGGCATCTTTGTCTTGAAAGCCTTTGGTAACAAGTCTGGCCTTAAAAGTTTGCTTGCCGTTAGATTCCTTGTTAGTGTAGACCCATCTTGTGAGTATTTTTGGTTGGCCCCGATCTGGCACTTGTGTGTAAACTTGATGTTCAATCCAACTTTGGAGTTCTCTCTTCTTTGCTTCGTCAAGTTGGTCATTAGATGAGTCCATCAAAAGACTTACTTCTGGGCCTTCATTGGTGGCAGTTCGGTCATCTTCATTTGTTTCCCCATTCCAAGACCCCATTCTCAAAATCCAGCCAGAAAGGATCTCCTTCTTCCATAGCAACATTCATTAAATATTTGTTTTTACCAGTAGCTTTACCAGCTCTACTGATCACATTCAATTTTCTCCATTCGTGGTCTTCATCATTGGTGAACTTGCATTTTATAGTTTGGCCTGGTTTGGGCAGTTGTACAGATTTTGTGACTATTTTTGGTGATTTGTCACAGGCATACTGTTCAGGATTATCATCAGTTTCATTCCCATCATCTATTGGAACATAACCGTTTGTGGTTACATTATTTTGGCTATGATGTTTTACTGGTTCACTAGTGTCATGGTGTGTGTCGGGATATAAAATCAAGTGTGAGGGATGTACTCTGACATATGTGGCTCCATGTTTGACCAGCACTTGTTTGTGTTCCCAGCTTATGACGGCACCAGGACCAAGCCATCTATCAGATTCATTTCTTTTATAAAGAACAAGGTCACCATTTTTGTATAGATCAGTTATACTGGTTCTAACCTGATGACGGACGGCTCGTCTCAATTTTCCAGAGGCTTCACACTCTATGAAACCTTTTCTTGCAGCATGTATAGCATTGAGGTTGTCAGCGACAATTTTGCAGTTACTGACACCTTCGAGTGCAGGAAGTTGATTATTCAAAAGAGAAGGCAGGTTAGGGTTTTTTCCAAAAACCAGCTGGTTAGGGCTGTAGCCATGTGAATTGTGTAGTGTATTCTTGGCATTGACAGCCCATGATAGAGCAACTTCAAAATTGCACCGAGCATCTTCTAACGTCTTCATAACCATTTCTCCCAGAACACCATTGTGCCTTTCATTTAATCCATTGCTCCAAGAAGACTGTGCAGCAGTGGTATGAACTACAATGTTCAAGTTTTGAGCCATGTCTCGAAAGAATTGGTTGTCAAATTCCCTGCCATTATCAGTAAGAAAGGCTCCCGGAGCACCAAAATATGCAATCCAGTGTTTGAAGATAGCAGTTAGGATATCAGTACTTTCCTTACTTGGAAGCCTGACAGCAACACTATATCTTGTTGCATGGTCAACCAAGTGTAGTACTTTATGTTGTTTAATTTCCTTTATGTCCATAGCTACAGTCTGGTTGAAGTGAGTCCCCAGGGGAAATCCTACAACAGGTCGGGGTGCAGGTTTTTTATACCTGATGCAGGTCTGACAAGTAAGGGGAAGTTTCATCAAGATGTCAATAAACTTGGCATCTTTTAAACCGGCACTTTTAACAAGATCACATAATTTTTTTGCACTGGGGTGGCTAAATTGTTTATGTAATTTGGTGGCAATTTTTAATTTTTCTACCTTGCCTTTTTTATCAATGTTATTTAGAAATAAAATATGTCGTAACTTACCCCGGTCTGGTGGAGGTCTGGATATGGGGACATGGTAGTGACCAGACGTGGTGCACAGTAATTTAATTCTTTTGCCAAACATTTCCGCTGTGTCATTATTAAAGTTGAGGGTCATCCGAGCTCTTTTCATTGCCGTTTTGCTTAATAACAGAGGGATATCGGCGTCAACGACATCACTTATTATTTTAACATTCATTTTTGCGATAACACAAGGTAGAGTTACCTTTTTTAATGATTTTACTTTTAACCCATCTCCGAATTTAAAGCACTTTGTTCCTTCTTCGTAGGGGATTTTTTTTTTTTGAGTCCTCAGGCAAAGTCTCAAGAAAGCAATTGAGCCATTTCTTTCCGCATACGGTGGTACTTGCACCTGAGTCCAAGATAGCAGAGTTTATTGTCTGTCCGAGAAGGGATGAATTATCAAGCTTCTCTCGATTAAGCAACACTATGTTTGCAACTTCTTCACAACTTCCAGTCTCATTATGGCAGTCATTTTTATATTCATTTAATAATACCATATTTTCTTGTGTAGTAGTATTATTAGTTTTTGAGTAAGGGCATTTGTTGGAATAGTGAAATTTGCATCCATAGATGTAGCAATTTGGGCTTTGTTGATTTGAATATCAGCCATTCAATTTACGAGGTCCTCTTCTGTTGTTAGTGCTACTACTAGACAAGTGGAAGGGCAAGGGAGGTTTATTGTACGCTTGCCTGCAGTATAGAATTTGGTCTTCTTTTGAATGTGTGTCATCTCAGCTAAAGGCGATGTCCATTTCTTTTTTGACAGAAATAGATTGCTGCAGTGAGGTGTTTATCAGGGTTAAATTCCCACGCGTGATTTTCTTTAATTGTTGGGCCATATCATAAAGGGCGAGGTTGTTTATTGTTGCCCTGATTAACCTCTCATTTTCGGGACTGAGGTTGGCAGATTTCAGAGCACGGTAAACTAATACCGGTTCGGATAATGTTATTTGAAATTCTCTGAGTTTCGCTACATGTCTGTCGAATTGGATTAAATAGTCATTAATGGAAGTGTTACATTCCCGGTGGTAGTTCTCGAAGTTTTCGTAACAAATAAATGCAGACTGGTTTTTGTCTTCCAGGAAAAGGGTATCAAGTTTTTCAACAAGTTTGGCCATTCCATCTTCGGCATTTAGTAGGGAAATATCCATTTCTAATATAGCTGTCCGAGCTTGGCCTGTAAGTGATAAAAACCGCCGGTGCTTGGTGAGAAGGAGAGATATTTGATGTTAGCCGCCATAGCTGAATTTCTCGCTTCCACGAATCGTAAAATTCTGGGTTTAAGAGCGGTGGTTCAAATAGTCTCAAACTCATTTTTTTTTTTTTTTGCCGTAGGTGTTGGTCTCTGCTACCAAATGTTAATTAAGATAAATAAGGTCCAGGCAAGAATAGGATAAATATATATTTTATTTTAGAGTTGACACGTGCGACTTGTCTCGAAGAGATCCCTCTAAAAAGTGGTCAACCCCCTTTCTCCTCCTTCTTCTCCTCACAGCTCCCTCTTCCTCCAGGGGGAGATAATTGCTCGTCTCGTAAGCCAAGATAGGATGTTAATAGATGGCATGGTAGAAGGTGGCATGTCCATATGCAACATGTAAGCAGTAGGTTGGAGATGTGACCATGAGAATTTGCATGGGCATACATAACCAGGGAGATTTCAACCTGAAAAGCACAAGAGGTTTCACAGAAAGCCCCTCTCTGTGTGTGTGTGTGTGTGTGTGTGTGTGTGTGTGTGTGAGAGAGAGCATCTCAGCTGTCTTCAACTCTCCACACTCTACCCACCCGTGGTTTTTTGAGTTATAAAAGGAAAAAAAGCAGCTGATTATATTTTTTTAAACATCAGTGTTGTTGTCTTTCTCTGCTATACAACAATTCCACAATCCCCAAACTCCAATGCTAGAGCCTCACTATCAAATGTTATAGGCAGGACTGGAGCCTCACCCTTTAATGTCATACTCAGGACACTGCAATCAAACACTAGTCAACATTATTCATTCATTTGCACATACACAAATGGTTTCAAGTATTGCTATCTAATACTAATAATTCAATCTAACATTAATTATTTGTTTCCACACAGTTAAATGGTTTTACATATAGCAAATGATTAAATAGTTCTATTTGAGGTATAGATGGAATCCTAACAAGTACTACTACTACTACGAGTCAGAGTGAACCTGGAAGTGATTGCAATGAAGAGGTACTCCATATTCCCCAAAGCTCTAGAAATGGAGCCTCACCATCAGATGGCTTAGTGCTATATCCAGGACATTCATTGGGAGGGGAGGTCTTACCTCTTTGCAGAGGTGTAACAAACATATTCTACAACCCCAGCTGACAGAGTGAATTTATTTTATGTGATGGTGTCTGAAAGTATGGAGGCATGCCAAAAAAAAGGTGGGGTTAGGAACTACTGACCTAAAGAAATGAAATCTACATACTTCCAGGGAGAACTTAACATTTCCCCCCACTGACATATAATATCAATATCAATAGGTAATAAGTTCAAACACTATTATGATCAATAAAAGATATAAAAGGATGATAAGCTTAGCAATGAGGAGATAGTTATGTACTTCTGAATGTGATCCAAAACAACTTTCAATAAACATCAAAATACACCAGCTATATGATGATAATTTTAGTATAGAAATCTATACGTAAAATATTTATAAAAACAGCACATCTGCAATAAATATTAGATTGTTCTATTAAGAATTATGTAAATACTTGAAAGCATAGCACAAATAGCAAAATAATGAATGAATATTTACTAAACCAAAAGAGATCTGAAGCATTATATGTTCTTAATACAATTTTTCAAATTTACACATTAAAAATATTATAAAAAATTATCAATACTAATAATTATTGCCCTCTAGATGGAATTTTGATTTAGATAAAATGACATATTTATCGATCCCACTTTTTATTTCTGTAAAATACATGCATGACATAGAATTACGCTTTTGTAAAGAGTTTATAACTTAATAAATATTATTGAGAGGTGAACATTTATGACCCTTTCGTAGCCATTCTTTGCACTACAAATGTAAATATGATGACTTGAATGTTTGTTTTTTTAGTCTTGATTTTCCAATGAACAGACAAAAGTCATGGATAAAAGATCATGATATTTTTTTTTAAACAAAAAGATTTGGCTTAGTTAATCAGGCAAACACAAAGTAAGGGTCAAGTTTAGCATTATACTTACAGTGCAAATTAAACCCTTTGCTAAAAAGTTTTAAAAATTTGAAATATGAAAAAATTAATTAGCTAAAAACAGGCTCCAAATCCCATTAACAATCACAGAAAATTTGGTAGCTATAACTCTAGTTGTCTTTGAGTTATGTGATGACAAACAGAAAAAGACAAAGGTGAATTATAGTAAGACTAGATATTATTTGTGAAAAAAATTGACAGATATATTTGAATCTCTATGGGAAGATATTTCAAGAAAATAAGTAATATATCTATATATACATTTACTGTTGGAGTTATTTAACTATTACACTTAACATGAAGCTCATTCACTGAGTAACACCAAGTATGTCTTATTACCATAATAACTAATTTTCTTATTGCCAAATTCACCCATTTCTTTGTAATGGACTATTCTGGTGATGTAGTAAAGTGTTTCATACACAAACACACACACAATATATATATCATATACACATGCAGCAAAAAATTGACAGCCAACAAAACCTTCATTAGATAATTACTTTGGAATCAAGAATGGTTTTAGGACACCATCAAAGTTTGTTGGTTTTTCATTACATCATAGGGATGGTAGACCAAGATGCAGCCTCTTCATATTTTGTTGTTTTTACAATTTTCCAGTGACAAAGTATTAATTCAATTATGTAAGATTTGAATTAACTAATAAGATGACATATCATTACACTAGATGAGAATGGAATTTCTGCAAAAATTCATATTTGAAATCAGTGTATAAGATCTCATTTATATAAAAATATGTAAGATATTATTCAATCCAGTAAATCTGGAGTAGGGAATAATTCCAATCAGGACCAATAAAATATTCAAAAATAGAATATTAGATTGAATGATCCTGGTAAAGAGCTCAATGTAAATAAAATCCACAGAGCAAATAATTTTTTCTTACAAAAAGAACAATCGGTCACATTAAGATAAATTTATTTCCATCCTGTTAAAAGCATTGATATAAATCAATGCTCTAAAATAATTAACAGGACTTCTTCAGATCAAACAAGAAATGGATTAAAATATTTATTTTTTTTACATTTACAACCAGACTAAGACAAAAAAACAAAAAGAGAAATTATTTCTCCTATGTATTAAACAAAGCCTAAACCTTCAAGTAACAATAAGTATCAAAATATTATGACATGTAAAACTACAACTGCTTTCATCATACTTCAAATTTAACAGAGGCAAAAATAACAGTTACAATAATACATGTCGAAAATTCAAACATTTATAAAAAATTATTCAATCTAATTTTAGTATATCAATTTTATCATTCAAATGAACTAAAAAAATCTAAAACTAATGTTAATTATGGTAAAAAAAATCACAATAATATAGTAAAAATCACTAATATAAATTGAATTGACCAGTTTAATAAATCATAGTTATTCATTTTCTGTTTATTTATTTATTTATTCACTTATTCTTGAAATTAGTCTAAATTTATTTCTTCCGTATTATGAGTGTTAATTATTTTAAAAAATTAGTTATTCTTGCACAAATAATTTTTAAAAATAATTAACTCATAATACGAAAGTAATTAAAAAATATTATGAACAACTTGATAATCTTTCAATAGCTGTTTTTATTCCTATCTACAGAAGCCACCCTTACAGATGAGCAGCAGTAGTTCCCAGATCAAACTATTTGATCCTGGCTGTTGAACCGTAGGATTAATACGCCTAGGACCTGGTTAGGCATTGCATTGATCCATCAGAGGGTTTATCCGCTTGCCTTTACATCAACCATGCTGCTTCCCATGGCTTTCAAAAATAATTTTTCCCCCCTTTTGTCATTGTTAAGTTTTAACTTAGTTAAAATCCACAATTATTTTTCATTTTTTTAAATTCATCACAGTACTTATTTATTCTTCTTAAGCATCCTTATCGGCATTCTATTTTTAAGTTAACTTAGGTTTTTAGGTTCTAATAAAGTCCAATAGTGTTAGCTTCTCTTGACCAGGTTCAATTTTAATTTAGAATTGCAGTAAAATTGTCTTTGCATTTAAGACACAGATAGTATACAGCAGTGATTTTACAAAGAAAAAATAAATAAAATCATTCATGCATCTTTAAAAGACAATATATTACTAACCAGCTTTTGAACTCTGGTGTCTTGGATACACTTAGTATTTTTTAAGTCAGTTTAACACGGTCTATCTCAAATAATTTTATGAACTTTTATACAGAAATATGTTTCTACTGTTTAAGGGAGAGAAAGGGTCATTCAGTTACCTTTTTTTTTCTTTTGCAAACTAAATGTATGGAGAAAAAGTTTGACGGCAACTACACAAGAATGTTGCAAGCAATATTCAACAAGTCATAGAAGCAGCATCACACAAAGCAATAGATGTATGGCCACTTACCACTCATCACAAAAACTATCAAAGTTAGACGAACCAGACATGCGGGACACTGCTGGAGAAGTAAGGACGAACTCATAAGAGATGTACTCCTGTGGACCCTTTCACATGGACAAGCAAAGGCAGGACGACCAGCTAGAACCTACATACAGCAGCTCAGTGCCAATACGGGATGTAGCCCTGAAGACCTGCCGGAAGCAACGGACAATAGAGAAGGGTGGTGAGAAAGGGTCAGGGATATCCATGCTGATGGCATGACATGATGATAATGAAGATGAGCAACTTGATGATAATGATGACAACAACAACCACCACCATCACCTAATGTACATGGATGACATCAAACTATTTGCAAAAAATGAAAAAGAACTAGAAAAACACACAGTTAGAATATACAGTCAGAACATAGGAATGGAATTTGGCATAGAAAAATGTGCCATGCTAGTAATGAAAAGTGGCAAACGACATCTGACGGGATGGAACCACCCAATCAAGACAAGATTAGAATGCTTGGAGAGAAGGAAATGTACAAATACTCCAAGATGGAGGCTGACACCATCAAACAAGTGAAGATGAAAGAAAAAAATCAAGAAAGAATATCTCAGAACAAGAAAGCTACCAGAGATAAAACTATCAAGCAAAAACCTTATCAAAGGAATAAATACCTCTGTTAAATTTGAAGTATGATGAAAGCGGATGTAGTTTTACATGCCATAATATTTTGACACTTATTGTTACTTTAGGTTTAGCCTTGCTTTAATACATAGGAGAAACAAGTTTTGTTTTGTGTTAGTCTGGTTTTAAATGTGAAAAAAAATATTTTAATCCATTTCTTGTTTGATCTGAAGAAGTCCTGTAAATTTTTTAAAGCATTGATTTATATCAATGCTTTTAACAGGATGGAAATGAATTTATCTTAATGTGACCAACTGTTGGGTTTTTTGAAGAGTATATATATATATATATATATATATATATATACACACACACACACACACACAAACAGTTCCATTATAAAAAAAGCAGTTCCTAAAATTTTCACACAACAAAAATAAAATAAAGATTAAACTGAAATGATTAAGAATGTTTAATTAAAAATAAAGAATTGTTTAATAAATACTATCAAAATATATCCACAAAATTGCTGCATC
Source organism: Sepioteuthis lessoniana (assembly GCA_963585895.1). Taxonomy (NCBI): domain Eukaryota; kingdom Metazoa; phylum Mollusca; class Cephalopoda; order Myopsida; family Loliginidae; genus Sepioteuthis; species Sepioteuthis lessoniana. The sequence continues at coordinate 31,102,690 of OY757920.1, forward strand.
AATTTTTCTTTTCTCAAAAACAGATAGAGTATTCTTATTTAATATACAAACATAAACTAGTAGTAACTGTATAAATGTGATTGACAGATGCATTGAGTTGCTGTAATTGCTAAGCAAGTCTTAAAACAATCTATATAATAGTTCCAGTTTGAGTGACTGTAAATAAATAAATCACTGCATTCAACTAAATCTACACTCCAGAGATCACATACATTATTCAAAAAAGAAATATATCAATGACGATTATAGCTGGGTTCTTCTAAAAATAAGTTGTCTTCCTATACTTATTTTTTTTCTCTTGCAAGCTTAATCTCATTTAAAAAAATCATATATATATATATATATATATATATATGAGAGAGAGGGGTGTTCATAGAGTAAAGGTTACCATCATGAAAAATAGCCAGAGTGACCAAAGTTCAAATCCAGGATGAGGCTGTTTGCATTTCACATAGCATTGATACTGTGACGGCAAATTAAAATGAAAAGATCCCCGGATGAGCAACCATTTAAAAGCATATGGGAACTGGTGCATTTAAATATTGTTATCACCAAACAGGGAGTTTATTTTTTGCACGTGTGAAGACGGGGCGGTCTGGCACTTGATCCCTCGTAGAATAAGTCCTTGTTCAGAGTCCTTTCTCGGGCATATAGGAACTGGCATATTATGTGGGGGTTAATTTGGGGCTAGACTGACCGCCGCTGGCAAGGGGTTTCCAAATTTCACATTACACACACACCCACCAGGCCACTAGCTCTTCCTACCCCTAGGATAAAGGAAGATATGAGCCTTTAGGTTTTGAAATAATAATATTAATTATAGTAGTCGACAACTCCGGTTCCCCGTATAATATTTTTAAATATCATAATTTTTTTCTGTGCTGTCTACAGACATTCATATGCATTTCATTTTTAACTTACATATGATTGACCCTGCAATATTACATAAGAATAATTGCTTTTCCTTAGCATCCCCTTCAACAACCCTTCAAAAGGTCGGTAATACTGGCTCATTTCATGTTGATAGAGGAGTTTGAATTCAAAGTTGTCTTTTTCCTAAACTAGTTATCCTCACAAAGACCAGAGACCCCAGTCTGTCCAATTATTTTACTCATAATTAAATGGAGGATGGATTTATGCATTTCCCAAAGACATCAGCACAAACTGAACACAAGCAGCTTTAACAAGAATTTGAACCTAGTTTGCCAATTACATTTTTTTAACCAATAACCATTATATCACCCACACTCATTTCATTTACAAAAGTTTAAATTGAATATAAACATGAACAGGGTTTCTGACATATCAAGAACTATATGGGTCAATCAATATCAAAATGATTAGTCTTGCATAGACAGAATACTTAACTTAAAACAAAACTAACTTACTTAACCTTAAATGAATGCATATTCTAACAAACAGGATTAATTGTTGCCCAAATCTCTAAATAAATAAATAAATAATCCCTTAAAACTAAATAAATAATTCTATCTTATGAAAAATGTTTTCTATAATCATATGATAAAGGTTGTTATTGCCCATAATGAGAGATTCTTTTATGTAAAGAATGATCAGACAAGGTAATAAAAACAAAATGATAGTTTTAATTTTTGGAATATGATATAATTAAAATCTTGGGTAAAATTTTTTATATACACAAGTTTATTGATCTACATTAAAAGAATTGATCACTATTCAAATGTTATAGAGCAAATATATCTTTTATAATTCTTGAAACATACTTTGATTTTTAATATCATACACAAAAAGGAAAAAAAATATTAAATCACATAAAAATCTAATTAAAACACTTAGCTTTACAACATAAAATAATAGTTACCAAAAAATGCAACTAAAAAGCTTTAAAAAAAGTGGTCTGAAATCTTCTTTTACCTTCATTTTCCCTCTTTTCATTTTAGTCATTTTGTTATATTTGCTTTCTATAAAGTCTTGTAATATTATCAAAATATTTTTAAAAAGTAACTAATTTCATTCAGAGAAAATTGCTTAAACATTTGAATAAATAAATGTATTTGAATAGCCATAATCAAAGTTACTATCAAAGAACTCATTTGAAGGCTTGATTTAGAATATTTCATTTGAAAATAAAAAAGCTGAGTAAGTTTAAAGCCAGTTGGTAGTCCTAAAAAACGAAAACTTGACAAATGTCAACTTCAAAATCAATAGAGACACCAGCAGCTGTTATAAAAGGACAATAACATCAAATTAGATATTGATTGAATACACTGTTTTCTTTCTTCTTTTAATATAGAGCTATATTATTACTCGGAGGGGTGAAATTTTAAAGTAATGTGTAATAAGACACCTACATGTCCAAAACTATCTCGAGAAGACAACTGAAAAAGAATAATTTGAGAAAAAATACTATAATTATTTATGTATAACATACATCCCTAAAATTTGGTCTAAAGAATTCTTGAAAAAAATTAAAAATAAAAACAACTTATCTTGTATATGATACACACTGACTTTTAGAATTTGTAGCAGCTAGATTTAACATTTGTTTGTATATACAAAAAATAAAAATTTATACAGTTTATATTTTGTTTCAAAACATTGGTGCAGTATTTGAATAAACACAAGGACATGTTTTCACAAAAATGCTACAACCTTGCAGCAAAAATAAGTTCACACTGGGAGAAATAAAATTACAAACACACATTCCAGTGGATATTTCTCAGTAGTGGCATAAAACAAAAATTTTTGTTATACATTAGTTAGTTTAGATGATAGATATAACTTACATTTGGTCATATCATCCTAAATATGGTGATGCACAGTCAGATAAAAAGTTAATATTTAGTTCTTGTATATAATATGCATCCCAACTTTTAGGCTAAAAGATGTAGAAAAAGTGTGTTATACCCAAATAATTATGGTAGTAAAATTGGTTAAAAGAGCATCTTTAATTCTTCTAATGTTAGCCTAATGCTTCTCTGAATAAATAATTAGGAAATGATAATTATGATACCAAATTAAAACTATTAGAAATACATCTCATTAACACAAACAAAATATTCACAGATAAAGTAAAGTTGAATCAGCAACAAAAAGATAAGGCTGAAGTTTAAGTCACACAAAAGTATCAACCATAGCCTAAACCTTAAAAAACAATGTGATTGGCATACCAAGAGATAAAGAAATAAGAAAACCTAGAAATGTCATGTGAGAGTATAAATAGTCTAAAATAAATGATTGTTTTGAATTTCTAAGATGTGGAAGTATCATCATTTACTTATGTACTAAAATTATATATAAACCCAACCTCTCCTCTGATGAATATTTGTTGACTTGAGAGTGGTCTGACACACAAGTAGAAAATGATTCCCATTGCCATTTACTGGATGAATATATTGGTGAATAGACACCACTCATGCAAATGTGTTGGGCAGGTCATCTTGGCACCACAGAACAACTCACCTGCTGCATTAGGTGCTCTCCTATAAAATGAGGTAAGCTTAGCTGGCTTGCTTTTACCAAGAAGATTCAAGAAGGCAGCCATGTTAGAAGGTGAGTCATTTGACTTCTACATCTCCCTCCTCTCTCCATTGCGGAAGTATAGTGGCCGTTGGGGCGGAACCAGTTCCTTATTTCCTGGCCGATTGTATGCAAGTAGTTGAGATAGCGCCCTGGGAATCCTGGTTCTTGATGGCAGTGATTGAGTTGGGCCCTGGGATTCCAGGTCTCTTGGCAGGTTGATGTGGTGTATTCATATGTGTAATTGTTGGCTCAGGTGACAAAGGCAAAGCACTTGGTATGGGGGCCTTGATTACGGGAGTTTTAAGTTTCCTTAGGAACCTGTGGTTCCACAGAGTTATTCTAAGTGATCCTGCAACTCTAATTCTATATTGGTGGTTGGGAAGTATCTCTACTAATTGTCCAGCTATGTCCGATCGATGGCTATTTGGGTTTTGAATGGAGACTGTGTCGCCCTACGAAGCAGGGATAAGGCATGTGCAGTACAATTGTACTTTTTGATGAGGTCTGCGTTGTGTTTGGATAACGTTTTTTCACATTTTTGGGCTGTGGCTATCCACTCAGGGTGTGGTTTATATAAGAGTGGATGTGATGGGATAAGATCCCAAAGACATCTATGAAGTAAGAGTTGCGCTGGTGATAATCCAATGCCTTGGATAGGGGTGTTTCTGTATTGCAGGATTGCTTGTGCTGCCATGTCATTGTCCAAGGAACCCTGGTGTCCTGTGCAACCTCTTATGAGTCTTTTTGCAGTCTTGACTGCTAACTCTGCTCGTCCATTAGATTGGAGATAGGCTACTGATAAAACTCTTTGTTTAACAGCCCAGTATTTTAGGAACTGTTGGAATGAGTAAGCTGAAAAGGGTGGCCCACCATCTGTGCTAAGCTCTTCAGGCGCACCGTATGTTTGGAATATTTCTCTGCAGATCGATATCAACCTGGAGGCAACTGCTTGTCCCGGCTTGATACGATACAGAATGAGCCATCCAGTGAGCCTGTCTGTACAAACGAGATACATGAACGATCTAACATAGAACAAATCCAGGTGTCATTTGGATTGGTTCATGTAGTAGACTTGGGGCATTCCTTGAGCATGTAATGCAATTATTTCTGTAATCGCGAATTGAAGCATTTATTCCAGGCCAGTACACTGACTCATTGGCACATGTTTTCATGCCAACTACTCCTTGATGAGCCGAATGTAGGGACTTTAATATGTTTTTGCGCTGGGAGTTTGGTATTACTATCCTCCAGTCCAGTAGTATTAAACCATTATCATTGCTGAGGCGGTTACGAACTTCCCAGTATTCTTGTATTGTAGGCAGCGTTGCTTGACGACTGTTTGGAAAACCATTGTCTATGGTCTTGCCTAACAAGGTGTATTGTGTGTTTTTTGACCAGCAAAACAAATGCGATCAAGAGAAGTTATGACAGGGTAACCATCTAATTGGGATATGGATGTCAATCTTGTTGCTGCACAAATCTCATCTGATTCATTAGTGTCTATAGGAGAGGGTTCTATGGGAATGTATCAAGTAAGCTTTGCACCGTAGTGACTGGATTGCGGGAGATAGCGTCAAGGGCCCTATGCCATTTTCCAGGGCAGTGCTGCATGGTGAAACGATATCTCAAGCTTTTTTCTTCGAGCCAGAATAGGCATGGATTGTGAATTTTACTTTACCAAAAAGTCCTTTTAGCTGCTCATGGTCGGTCACCACTATAACATTAGGGCAACCCAGTATGAACATGCGGCACTTTTCAAGTGCCCAGCTGATAGCCATTGCTTCACCTTCTACGGGTGCATATCCTTGTTCAGCATCGGTGCAAAAGCTGCTTCCAGCCTTCAGGACAGCAGACTGGGGCTCTGTCGATTGCACATGTGCAGTGCTTTTGAAGAAGAAAAAATCCCATATCATCCTTACTCCAGTCAGGGGCTAAGCAGGTAACTCTGTTGATGTCAAATGTTGAGATGCCCTGTCTTACTAGTTTAACAATGACCTGCTTTGATTCTTGAAATGCTCTCTCAAGGGTTTGGTTCCAGCTGAATCTTGAGCTCTTTTTGACAAGGTCCTGAAACGGTAGCATAATGGGACTTAATGAATATGCCCAGGCAAGTTGGTTTACTAGACCAAACCAAGACCTTGCATCAGTGATGGTTTTAGGAACTGGGAAATTTAAAATAGCATTACGCATTGATTCAGAAGGAGATACTCCTGATGAAGTTATTTGCAATCCACCAAACTGAACAGTGTCCTTACATAACTGGAATTTGTCCTTACTGAGTACAATCCCATTTTGTGTACATCTCGTTAGAAAATCAAAGGTATGATAAAATGCCTCTTTGATGTCGGTGACATAGAGTAAGATATCATCGACCAATTTGATTTTCCTGGCAATGTCCTTTATAACTTCATCATATCTACGGGTGTATGCATCACCAGATGCCAAGTAGCCTTAAGGCACCCTAAGGTACATAAACCTCCCCCACTCCGTGATAAAAGTTGTGAGCAGTTGGGACTCCTCACCTCATCTAATATAACAGAGTGATAACCATCCACAGCATCCAGCACTATCTTCTTGGTATTGGGTGGCACCTGCATTGCCAGCTGGAAAGATGAAGCAGTGTGATGGGTTTCTCACTTGCATAGCGAATTCAGATATTGATAATCAATGGTACGTCTTGGCCGACCATCCTTTTTTGTTGTAATCACCATTGTGCTGCACCAATCCATAGGAGTGCCAATGGGCACTTGTTTTAATATGCCCCTTTCTGTGTCTTGCATAAGAGCTAGCCTCATTGGTTCTTTTAAGTGGTATGGCACTGGTATAGGTCTGTGTTTAGCTTTAGGGACTGTTTCCTGCTTCAGGTGGATATGTGCGGGTTCACCAGAGATGGCTGGGAATTGCTCATCAGTCTTGAACGCGGAATTAGAAAATTGTTCCAGTAACCATTTTTTCAGATTCTCTACATTTTCTTTGTTTCCCGGAAAGGGGTGTTCTTTAGGGCGAATTGGTAGCTGAAAGTTTGTGAATTGCTTTTTGCTCCATATTGGGGAGCGACACAGCTGCTGTATGATCATTGGTCATACAATTTACCAGTCTTTGATTTGTCAAAGATATAGGTGTGGGGAAACGGGGGGATAGTATGCCTACATTAATGCAGGCGGCCTAGCTAAAATATAGCTTATTGATGTTATTGCAGATATATAAGGCTTGCTTTGTCAACATTTCTCCAACACTGAATTGAACAGGCAACCATCCCTGGCTAATAAGGGTTGAGCCTCCTACAGCACGAATAACTTTCTTGGATGGGATCAAGTTACTTTCCTTGAGAACCATGCAATATAGGTGCTTGGGTCTGTCTGGGAAAATCTTCAACCGAGTGCTTTGATTGCCTGGAATATCTGCAGGATTTCTAGGGTCAGGCCTTAGAGAAAATGGGACTAGTATTGCTTCTATCTCCACAACACTATTTTTATTAGATGACATATATGAGCCTGTCTCTTGGTCAAATTCTACGTGTGCAATTAAACTGTCCATGTTAACTTAATCGTCCTGAAGGCCTCTCACTTCACTAAAGTGATTTCTTGATTTGGATGGGCAAACAATTGAAAAATGACCTTTGATGCCGCACGAGTTACAGGTTTGATTCCATGCAGGACATGCCAGTTGGCGGGTGCTGTTTTTTTTACCAAGGCTAAAGAGGCCAGTCTGCCTTACTATTTACCTATTGCTGGTGAAATGAAAACACCCTCAATCCAGGATCTTATGTACTCAGATTATTGTCCTTATTAATAGGCAAAATATTGTGACTATGGCATAATGGTTATCATCAAAGGAAGTGAACTCAGCTACGTGAGTATAAAATCTTGAACAAGACTGTTTGCATTTCATACAGCTGTAATACCCTTGGGAAAGGTATAAATCCAACAATTCTCCTTCCAGCTATGAGTAAATAATAAGGTAGACTGGTCTATTTAACAGTGGTGTGGCAACCAGTCTAGGAGAAGGAAAATTCTGGATTCAAACTATTTGTAGATCTGGAAAAGGATGGGTTCTGCAAGGCTATTTCTGCCCAAGACACACTACATGAGTAACCCCCATGACCAAACCAGTTTATAGGACCAATGAGATAACAACCAAGATGAAGATGAGTATATCAGTGACTAATAAATTTTTCTATATTTCAATGATGTAAAAGGATAAATACTGATATATGAGCCTTATTAAATCTAATTACTCATCATCAGTTTTGAAGTTAAATTATCGATTTTTTTTTTCTAATTTTTGTTATTCAGCAATCTAAAAGAAAAAGAACAAGCCAATATAAAGTACCATGAAATTAAAATTGAATCACAATATTTTATGCAGATTAAAAATAAAATATTAAAAAATATCTGTTCTGGAAACAGGTTGAGATTTTAAAATGATATGCAACAAATCAATTTACAAGTGAAATATGAGTTTGATCCTTACTAAGTACCCTGTAATTTATGGTCTGGTGCCGAATCTAAATGACATTTCGTGTTTTCAGGAGCATTTTAAAAGCATGATGATTAGCAAGCTCATCTTGCAAATTAAAGATTGAGAAGAGATTTTAATTGTTATGAAGGACCTCAAGCTTGTGGCTTTTTGCCAAATCTAAGCTATGATTAGTTTTTAGACTGACAGTGAAGTCACACTGAGAGTACTGGTTCTTTCCAAAGTAGAGCAGCAATGAGTTTGCTCAGTATTTAGATAGGTGACCACTTGGTAACAGCTGGTATTGTAAGGTATCTGAGGCTTATGTTCTAGACTAAGCAAAGTCTTTGACATGAAAAGTGTCTAATGAAAATAATTAAACATATGGCAGTCAAAAAATAAGTACACAACTTATATATATTTATGCAATTTTAGTATCCTAGTGAGTAGAGTGTTCGCCAATGGTCCGGAAGACCTGGGTTCAATCCTAGGCTGAGTCATACCAAAGACTCGAAAAATGGTACTTGATACCTCCTTACTTAACACTCAGCAATATAAGGAATATAAGGTACATATCAAGGGTAAAGTGAATCAATCCAGGAAAAGGAGTAGCATCTTCTCCTACACCTCGGTGTAGTAGCTATTGAAAAGGGAGCCTTCTGGTTGCCCTCAACTACAGGCGCCAACTTTACTTACTACAGAGTCACAATGCTGTAAAGTTTAGTAAAAATACCTAATAATATCCATTTTGATTAAATAATGTTCCACTAAAAATGAAAAAGATTCTGGTAATTTTGGGTTAAAAAAAAAACTTGAATTAAAAAATGTGTAGGGGTATACTTGCTAATGGGCAATATCAAATATATGTAGAAAGAAAGAGATTTGATATACATAGCAAAAATACAGTATCTTATAATTCCCAAATATCTGTCTGTCAGTTCATATTGGTAAGGCGCTGGTATTTTGGGCCAGATTTCAACTAAACATTCAGGAATTGTTAAAATTATGTCTGAATTAATTTTAAATTGTATTAGGAGATTGAGTTTTTAGGTGGGATTTGTCTCTCTCTCTCTAACTCTCTATGTTTTACTGGACTCCTTGCTGTAAAAGGGTGTCTATCTCACAATGCTTACCCACTCTCTTAGTAATAATTATATTTATATCCATTTAGATCCTCTCTATCATGACCAGGTGTTGAGCTGCAAAGAGGAAATTTACTTCATCTCAAAGAACTCTCTGTCTTTAAAAAAATGGCCTAAAACCCATTCTTTTTTTTATTTTAATTTAACACTACCTCTCCACGTTTGGAAAATAAGATATTTATTTGAAATATTTATCAATTTTTAGAGGTTTTCAAGACAAGGAATCTTACAGGGTTTTCAAGACAAGGAATCTTACAGGGCAGTAACCAGTAGTAATTAAATAATAAAAACAAATTAAAAATTCTTTGAATATAAATAATTATCCAAAATTTTGATAAAAGTAATTCTATGTCCTTTATTTTTTAATAATGACTACCTCTCATCTCACAAACTATTCAAGTAAGATAAACAAGACATGCTGGACACAGCTGAAAAAGTAAGGATGAACTCATAAGCAATGTTCTCCTACACATGGACACACCTGAGTTGGCCAACCAGCAAAAACTTACAATCAAGTCTATGTAGACAATGGATGCCATTTGAATGACTTACCAGGAGTGATAACCAATAGAAACAGATGATGAGAGAGAGTCAAAGAAATTCATGCTGTCACCACACCATGATGATGATCTAACAACCTCCATGTAAAAAAAGGGTAAGTACTGATAATTTCTTTAATTTACTCACTTAGAAGAAAATTCTCGGTAAAATTAGGTTTGGTTTCTTTGTTTAATGGCATATCAACCTTCAAGGGTTATTTAATGCCAAAGCCATCCTTTTAGAAGAATAGTAGTCATACTATTTAACCTGAAGCTGAGGGAGGAAAAGGGGCTCATACCTTTCCGAAAAGTATTAGTCCAAAAATGAATGCAATAGCATGATTGGAGTTTGAACTCTCTTACTACAATGTTCCAGTCCAACATGTCATAGGGACTCCCCTCTGTAAAATAATTAACCATTTAATAAAATTCTGGAATGATATAAGGCAATAATTAAAATCAATTCTCATCAAAGTACAAAAGTATATGCAAGTAACAAAAACAAACCCAGTTCCATTTTTTAAGATAGATTTACTTCTAACAAATGATTATAGTTTTCATCAGAGATAATACATTGACTTACATAAACATGTACACAGATATAAATTAGATGAATAATGAGATTGTTATCTAAAAGCAGATAAATACAAAAATTGATTGATGGTTAAAACAGGCCAATCAAAACATGGTAACATTACCAAGATTATGAACTTATATAAGAAATTGTGTACTGTTAAGTTTCTTTTCTTTTCGTATGTATTTATCACAGAGGCTTAAAAAGAAGCTTACATAAAATACAAGAAATAAATATTCATTCCTTTTAAATTAAATCATGTTATTTTTGATAGATTGTTTATTTGAAATAAATGGCAAGTTCAAAATAGAGATTTTAAATTAAAAAAATGTCATCTCTTCTATTTCCTCTCCTTCCTTGTAGCTTATCATCTCTCTTTCATATATCTTTTGGTAAAAACAAAGCAATATCATCAGAATTATTTTCTAAAAATAATATTCAAAAAATGAATATGTATGTCTTTATGCATATATAAAATGCTTATCCAGGTGATTTATAACAAATATAACCAGATTGTTGCCATGTCACAAGTAGATAAGCTTAGAAAAATAATAATCAAACTAAACATTTGAAAGAGAAACAAACAAATTTCAGAATTCTTCAGAAAACCATATTTTACAGTTCTGATCATTATACATTTAAAGCATGAAAAGTAGCATTATAAGTCCGAGGTATTGTAGAAGTCACAGTTCTAACAAACAACGATAATGACAACACCTACTGGTTCAGCAGTCCCAGTCTAGCATCCAGCAGGCAGGCAGACAAAAAAATAAGACTGGCTGTAACCCAATACATACCTGCGACCACACTGAATGGGCCGGTATATATTTACGCTGATAGAGCCACTCCTGGGCTAGCAACCAATCACTGCCCAGGAAATGGACTTAACCACATGCACATAATGGAATGCCCCAATACCCATAAGACCTTTTCCCTTTCTCAGAGAGCAATGAAGCTCACTTCTGCATATAACGCAACTGGGTGCTAACTCACTATCACCAAGAGATACGATAGAATTTCAATAGGTATGTCAAAAGAAATAGTAACAAGTAATACAGATTGACAAGGAGTCATACACCACCAACAAAGATATTTAGTTCTTTTATATATGTCTCTTATTACTCAAATAATTGTAATGAAAAAACAAATTATATTATTGATCCTCATCATCATATTGTGCTGCTAGCACAGATTTCCCTAACACTCTCTCAACATTCATTCCAGTCATCCATTGCTTTCAGCAGGCCTAGATTACATCTTGTGTCTGTACAGAGCAGTTGTAGGTCAGTTCTTGTTAGTCGGCCAATATTGGCATGTCTGTATGAAGGAGAACATCACTTATGCGTTCGTCCTTGCTTCTCCAGCAGTGTTCCACATGACTTATTCATCTTATTTGGATGGTTTTAGAGATGAGGGGAAGGTGGCCGTATAGCTGCTTATTCATAGGATATTGCATCCAGGATTTGTTCAATATAGCTCATAGCATTCTTATGCAATTCACATCTAGCTTTTTCTCATTAAACCTAGTCAGTGTCTATGTTGTGCCTCCATATAGTGGAATTGTCATTACTGCTGCTTGGAAAAAATAGCATTTTATTTTATCGGATAGGTCAGATAACCTATCAATAGCAGTCTATGCCTTTGCTAAGCACATATTGATGTCATTTTCAATAGATAAATGCTGCTACCAAAGTACATGAACTTGTCCACTAATTTCAGAGAACCACCATTTAGAGTGGAAATCATAAAACCCATGTACTTTATTTTGTCTGCATTCACATGGAGGCCAATGCCTCCTGCTGCATGCTCCAGACTATATAGTAGGGATTGTTGATACTGGGTATGATGTCACACCTGAAGTTATACAAGGGAGGGAAAGTCATTTGCTATTTTAAAAATTTAACAGTTTTTAAATGAAAAAGGTAAATAATTTTTTCTTTTACTTATGTTTATACTGATTCTTAGAAATTACTTTAAATTAATTGTGAAATATACTCCTAAAAAAATAGATCATAAATTGAAAAAAAAGAGGTACTTATTTCTTTTAACATAAATGACTTTTGCACCACTCTATATAAATTATGCAGTGTAAAGGAGCATTTTCTTTTATATTGAAAAAGTTCTAATCATAATGATGATAATGTGTGAGAATACAAGACTCAATGAACTTGAAGATATAAATGTTCTTGTCTGCATTTCTACAAATTACTGACATTGATTATAACATTCTATTATGATCCTCATAATATAATAGATGTGCACAGTGAACTTATTTGTCTCTTTCTCCCATAAGATCAGTTTATAGTGGGGTTTTAAGAAGGGTGAGGTCAGCCATGAGCCCTGCTAGACTTTTGCTAGTCATCAGTTCACTTAGTGCAATGTGAGCCAGATGAACCTCCTGGACTTGGATTCACTCAATATATTATATGAGTCCAGCATGAAGGCCTGCACATAACTTAAACTAGATCCAGGAGTCTAGTGCTATGCTGTGCTATCAATGCAGCTTGCTCACCTGAAGGTAGCTCAATCAAAGCCAGGAGCCTTTCAACCTCAGATCTAATACTGATCTTGGAAATGATGACATCAGAAGACATTTCATTATTAGATATGATGACATCATCATCATAAGACATTTCATTATTTAATGAAAATGAGGCTAAATTGCTCAACTAATGAAATTATACAAGACTGACAGAAGTCATTTAATCTATTTTTATTACCAGTAAGAAAATGCATACATGCACAATGTTAATATTACTGAATAAACTTTTTTTTTAAATATTGAACAATATTTTAATGTAAAATAAACAAAAAATATTGATACAATAACAAAATTAAACAACCTCTTTTTACTTGTAACTAAACTCCATAAAAAGATTAATTATGCCACTGTATTAATATTTTTTCAATATTAAAATATTTCAAAGTAGTCTTTAAGTTTTTTCAATAATATCAACACATTATTCAGGGGCACATTTTTTTTTCTTTAGAAGTCATTTGTAATTTTTAGGTAAACAAGTTATTTGAATTAAAAATGACATCACTGCGAATAAAATAGAAGTCAAGGGTGACCCAAAGGCTTCCTTTTCAATAGCTACGACAGTGAAGTGTAGGGAAGGATGCTACTCCTTTCCCTGGATTGCTCCACTTTACCCTTGATCCTTACCTTATAATGCTGAGTGTTAAGCAAGCCAGTTTCAAGTACCATTTTTTGAGTTTTTGGTATGACTCAAACTGGGATTGAACCCCTGTCTTTCGGACCATTGGCGAACACTTTACTCATTAGACCAATGGCCAGGTTTAATTGGATTAAAATTATCTACAGAAACTTTTCTTACAAAAGACCTTTATCATAAATGAAAAAGTACCAAAATTTTATTTGAAAGAAAATTTTTCATAAATGGTTTCAAAAAAGTATTTTTCACCAAAGATTTTCTCATGTAAATTATTACATCACACTGTTTTGCAACGTAAAAGTATTCAACTTTTCAAATACAAATAATGCTGGTTCCATATAGTATACACGATTTTTAAATCTGAATTTTCTTCAAAACTTCTTTACTAATAGTCCAAAAATTACGACAATAAAATTAACATTTATACAAGTTTTAGGTGATTTTCTATCACATATTATTGCATTTTGATCAAAACTGCATGCAAGTACCTAAAATTTTGAACTGAAAAATATTTTCATCATCAAAATTCAACATCTTTATTCCATCATTGGAATTCATATTTCATTGACTCAGCCAAGTTCAAACAGTTTTTAGTAGGTTTAGACTCAGCAAAAAAAAACACAAGCAGAAAAATCTAAAGATTTGCTAAAATATAATTTTCATGATTTATTGTAACACAAAAAACTAATCAGAATAAAATAATCAACAAGATATAGACTTTATTAAAATTGTTTTACTTTTACAAAAGTTATTACATAATGAAAAATCACTTTGTGCAAAAAGGGTGGGTGCTACTACACATAACTGATAATTATATAACATAAGTAATTCAATCAAGAAAATGAGCATTTTGATTTTTAATCCTAAACAAAGCTACTGTCTTGTAGGTGAGACATAGAAAATGCTGCACAGGAGTAAGATTCCCCCAAAAAACAAAAGGAGTGTTCTGAGTATAACACTAAACTGCATCTGATGGTGAGACTAGGTCTTGACAGTGTGGAGTACCCATTCATTGCCATTACTCCCAGGTCCACTCTGGCCCAAAGTGGTAGTACCTGTTAGAGACTGATCTATGAGTTAAATAGATCTGTTTTAAAATTATTCATATTCGATAAAACTATGAGCAAAAAAACTCTTAAGAAACAACTACAAAACTACAAAATAATGCAACATCAACATACAATGAACATGATTTACGAATCTCTAAGCATAAAATAATCTTAGATAAGTTGACATGCCATTAAAATCAATCAATCAACCAAATAAAGTTATCAACAAAATTTAGAAATCAGAAGTTAAATACACTTTATATAAGTTGGTCGAGTGTTAAGCAAGGAGACAACAAGTACCATTTTTTGAGTCTTTGGGTATGACTCGACCAAGGATTGAACCCCGGTCTCCCAGGCCATTAGCGAGCACACTAACCATTATGCCAATGGGTTCATAAGTAAATTACATTTCTCCTTATAACAGACTATTAATGTTAGAAAGTAACCATTACCTCTAAAAACAAAACAAAAAAGAGACAATATTTTATAAAACATTTGTTTGGAAATGGTGAAGAGATTGTAATTAATCCTGAGCTAAATGAAAGGAAACAAAACAATTAAATGAGTAAGTTCCTGGTTATAAGTTACACTGGTTACACTAATATTCTTTGAAAAAGAAAGAATTTTTAAAAGATACAAAAAAAGAATCCTAAAGCCTGGTTTATGTCTTATTCTAGTTCAAATCATTATAATAGGATTTAAAAGTATTTTTGCTGACACAAGATCTTTGAAAAAAGTGTAATCTTAATTATAACTTAATTTTATATATAATAACAATCTCTGAAGAAAATTGAGACTAGAGAAAGAGTGTACAGTAATCAGTATCACAGTAATTTCTTAGAATATATGGCTACAATTTTTAAAACAATCTAGTGACTAAATCGTCCATGAAAAGTAAATTAGCTAGACAAGCACTTGATAAATGCTAACAAATTTAACTTATTAATTTCTGATAACTGAAGACATTTTAAAAATAATTTAAATGAAATTTCTCTAAAAGATATCTAACTTATAAAAGAATCTAATGAGCATGACTATATAACTGTTAAAAAGACGAAGAATATTTTACAAAACTAACAAATTTATTTTAATAAGTATCTATCATAATTAATGTTCTGATTTTATGAACCACTGATAGTACAATTTTCAATGTTGCTTTTTTTATTACTAACGAATTAATTAAGAGAAGCTCTTACTTCTAGAGACCAAAATTAATATACAAATAATTATAACAACAAAATTGACTCACTATCTAGAAAGTCATATAACCTCAAAAATGGAACAAAGATCTTTATGCTACCTTAACTTATTCTAAACAAGTTTTAAAATATCAAATAGGATTTAGTCTGTTTTCATTTTAATTAAAAGTTACTAATATAATTTGTTCCTTAAAAGACTTATCAGACACTAGTCTTATCTATTATTCATTTAAATGAGAAAAATAATCTTTGATGTGCTTTTTGTGCCAATGGAAAATGTAAATGAAGAAATTTAATTTAAATGAAATGCTACAATAGTCAAATGGACATACTAGATAATAATACACATTTATAAGGTACACATATGTTAATGGAAAATCTATTCAACTGTCAATTTATTAAAACAATAAACTCTGACCTTATTATCAACTTGTTCTGAGTTATTATGTGTGTGCAAATTTTTTCATTTTTTTTTTAAATCAAACAAAGAAATAATTGTGTATTCAGTTGAATCTCTTATTTCCAAAAACTAAGCACTGTGAAATTTTATACACACTTAATAAAAACCTTCCCAAAATTGTTTATTCCTGGATGAATTATTTTGACACCCACTCTTCAAACTATACATGGAATTTTGAAATTACCAAGAAAGAAATAATTTTTGAGGATCTTTTTTGCTTATATAAAATTTTTCACTTTCATTTTTATTTTCTGGTGAATCATCAAGATATCCTTTTGTTTAAAAATTATAAAAATAGAAATAATTTTTCAATGTTTTGTTTTTTTTCATACTTTTTAAATGATATCATTGCAATAACTTGATCATTTTCAGCTATGAAATAGATAAATTTCACAATTTGTTTCAATGATCCCTACCCACAAGGTGTACATTATATAAAGAAAAGTAACAATCATATAGACACTCATAAACAATATGATAAAAGCACCACATGTAAGATATAATTAGCTGTACAATAAAAACAAACATTTATTTAATATATCTTGAAGTAATTCAAAATTTTTGTTCATTTTGTACACATTAATAGAGAATAATATATAATTCAATGTTATAATAATAAAGAAAATTCAACAAATTATAATAACAAATAATGATGATAACATTTAATAGACTTTTCAAATTTAAACCAGTGATTAATAGATATAATTCCAAACAATCATTATGGTAAATATTAAGGTGGGGTTTGATTATAATCATGTCCTATAAAGATAAAGAATCTCTGTCTACTAAATTGTAAGAAAAACGATCCTTTTATAAGCATCTTATGGAACTAGATATTTTAAACATTTATATGAGATATCAAAAGAAATTAACATAAGGATTAAAAAAGAGTATGCAGAAAAACAAGTGATAGCCATAAAAATATTAAAACTAAAGAAACAAATGTTTAATCAAGAAAATCAAAATAGAAAGAAGAAATAATGAACACTAATATTTAGATTTTTCAGGTGCCAGTGATAATTTTATTTATATAATGACATTGAAAAGCATTGGCATAAAAAAAATAATGTTTCATGTGGCAACTTGTCAATAAACTGTGATAGATTATGCTTCAATAGATAAATATCTATGAAGTAATAAATGTTCAAATGTTTGGCTATAACCACTATAAGGTTGAATCTATTATATCATTAACTTTTAAACATAAAAATAAAAGCACAATGGAGAAGAAAATTAAAAATATTTATGTCAGAGTTTTTTTAATTAAATTGTAATATAACTGAAGGTGCTCAAGATGTAATAGTTATCATCATAGAAAGTGGACTCGGCAACTCTAGTTCAAACCCTGAATGAGGCAGTTTAAATTTTACATCGTGCTAATACACTTCAGAAAGGTATGAATCCAACTATTCTCTAACTAGGGGTAAATAGTATAGCAAACTAGGCCCTTTAATCTTGGTATGGCAACAGGTATAGAAGGAAAACTGGGAATTCAAACTAGACAGAGAGGTATGGGTTCTGCAATGCTATTCCTTGTCAAGACATGTTATATTAGATTACAGAAGCAGTGAGCAAGTAAACATAACTGAACTTCAACTCTAGTGGTTATTAATAAGAAAGCAAGTGGATCAGAAGGGATTAATGGAATGTGCTAGAAACAAATATCTTTAATATTTACTAGATAGGTTACCAATGTTGCGAGGAAGAAGGAAATAACATCACATAAAACAATATCATTAGTAATGTGTTCAAAAACATATTTCTTCTAAATTCATTTATTTTATCTATTTTTATTTAGAATTGGATTCTAGTAAAATCGATCTCAATATAGTTTTATTTCATTGTTAAATGAACAAAATGAGAAGATATTTAAAAATTTTGCAGTTATTTTTTATGGCATTCTTATAAAATTTATATGCAAAACTATTGCTTATATATATATATATATATATATATATATATATGTAAACAAAACAATATATTACGGAGATGTAAATCTGCATGGACAAATGTATCTCCACTTTATTTTTTATTTTACCTAATGGGAGACTAACTGCCCACCTTTGATCTTGATTTCAAGAGAGTGAAAGACGAGAGATAATTGTGTTAAAGTGTGCAAGATCAAAAATTTTCCAAGTTAGAATATCCAAAAAGTACTCATGATTTAACTCCTAAAGCCAAATTAACTTAAACCCAATTTTAACTTCATTACCTGGTAAATTGAGGGACAACTTATGATAGAAAAGTTTATGCTAGAATGTCCCATTTTCCAAATAATTTAGTTACAAACAAACAGAGGCATAATATTATCATGGATAGACTGACAAACCTTCTCTATTAATGACAGCTTCAAATCTACAAAAATATGAATAACCTTTTTGACTTATTTCCTCTAATTATATTTCAGCAATTCAAACTTTTTCCTCTTTAAAATAAAGTCATTTTGTCTCAACAAATATATTGTTGACAAGCATAGAATAGAGAATTTATAATAAATTAAGAAGATAGATCCTGACATAAATGCTACAACCTTGGCATGGTAATCTATAAAGTTGTCATTTACTAAGTTTAGTTTATCTTCAAGCATAATGCCTAAAGTATGAGATACCCTTAGACATGCAGGACACTGCTGGAGAAATAATGACCAACTCATAAGCAACATTCTCCTGTGGATTTCAGCACATGGATACATCAGTGTTATCTGATGAGTAAAAACTTACACTAGCTCTGTGTGAACAGTGGACGCTATGCAGAGGACCTGCCAAAAATGATAGCCAGTAGGGAAAGACAGGAGAGAATCAAGGAAATCCATGCTATCAGTATGACTTGATGATGGTAGTGGTTTCAAGTAACTAATAATAATAGTTCTTAATAATCAATGATAGTTTCATGTAACTATTCTTAATACAAATAATTCATAGTTATATGACATCAAGTATTTCTATCAAATACGAATAACTCTTAAACAGATCCATTTGACCCATACATGGCTTCCTATCAGGTTCTACCACTCTGAGTCAGACTGGACTTAAGAGTAATGGTAATAAAGGGATATTCCATGTTCTCTAGAGCATCAGAACTGCAGCCTCAGCATCAGATGCAGTTCAATGTCATATGCAATGAATGGTTTACTATGCAACAAACACCTCGCTCTACAAAAAAGAATTAGAGGGAATCCCTGTTACTAACGTGCTGAACTGCGACATTGTAGAATTAAGCACATATCTTTTGAGTTTAATGGAAATATTGGATTTCTTATGAGTAGGTGTATGAAATGGCATTGTAGCATTTTATGGTAGACATTTCAAATTGTGTTTACTAGACTTAGCACTAAGTCAGGAGTATGGGGTATCCAGGAAGAAATGAACCCACTAGCAATGGTCTGCTAGCCTTAGTTCACTAACTAGTACACCACAAGTGGTGCCCTAAAAGTCTGAAAAATAACTGTGTGCAAATAAATGATTATAATTATTGTCTATCAGACTACTCAAATTTGATTCAAAGGAAAATATGTACTTAGTGACCTATCCCATTCTATCATTTCATGTACCAAAAAGCCAATTGTTAGGGTTTAAGGTTTGTAAATTGAAGAATATATAATGCTATTCATTTTTCAAGGAATATTTGAAATGATTAGATGAAACGAGTGAATGAAAGAGCAGACAAGCAGGTAAGTAAGTATATACTTACCTAACCCCTCTGCCTGACAGGATACAACATGTTTAATTTTTTAAAAGAGTACTGGTGGTTTGAATTTAAAGCTCTCCTCCTAGACTGGTTGCCATAAAAAGGTTAAAGAGCCCAGTCTGCCCAACTACTTACCTAAGATGGAAGAGATGGATTCATGGCTTTCCCAGTGATATCAGCTCAAATTGAAATACAAACTGCCTTGTCCAGGATTTGAACTTGGATTACCAAATCAATTTCCTATGATGATAACCATCACAACACACATTTTCACAGGTAGATAGATATGAACAAATTGATATAAAATAATTAGTCCCTCAGTTAAAAAAATAAATGTGGATATATTGAAAACCTGCATTCAAAATGAGCATTCTTATTTTACAAAGTTAAATAGAATATACATTTGTTATTTAATCAATACCTTAACTTTATTTTTATGTAAATATGTCCAAATAAGAATCAGTCAATGTCTCAATTGATCTTAAATGGTTAATTTAAATACCATGCCAAGCTCTGATTAACTTGTTACAGTCTCTTTGGGAATACTGCCAACTCAAAGACCAGCTTTGTAAACATACAATAGGGGCATAACAAACTATTTTGAAACTGTTTTATAATAGACAATCATTATTTTCAAAATCAACCATGCTATAATTGCTATAATTACAATGAGGATGAAATCTAGGGTCCACCTAAACAGCTTCTAGATTTTCAACAAAAGTACAACTTTGTTTTTGTTTTTATGATTATCATACTGTGATGATTCATAAAAGAAATATGTGACTCATCATTATATTCCTACAGAATGTCTCAAATTTAACACTACAGATACAAAAATAAAATAACCTGAAATAAGGTTGTCTTTTCTCTCTTTCTCTCTCACACACACCTCCTTTCTTCTTCATCTGCTTTTAGAGTGAAGAGTTCATTTTTGTCAATGCAGCTATTTGAATAAATTAAAAGAGCAGCAATAATTGCTTAGGTTATGAAATTGTTATTTAAGTTTTAGATTAGATACAGTGAAAGCAAATTTATTTTTTGTGACTTAAATGATTAAAATGTTGCTAATCAATTATATAACAGAATACTGAAAATGAAGCCTGATCAAGAAGAGAGCAATATCATCATCATCAAGGCATGCCCACAGCACAGATTCCTTTGACTCTCTCTTAACATTCATCCCTATCACTCTTGACAAGTCCTAGTATCCAGTCTCCTCATAGAGCTAGAACCACAAAATGTATATGTTATCCCACATATTCATCCTAAAAGTTCAACACATTTGTCACATTGTTTCTCAAATTTCTTTAACCTTTAATAGAAATTTTTTTGATTTTAAAAAAATTCAAAAAAGTTTTTTTCTGATTTTTTTCCTTTGAACAAAGAACTTTTCAACAACTTCTTCATAACTGATTAAGAGATAAAAGTTTATAAATCCTTGGGTTTTTTAAGTGATGTCTTGATTAGAGAGTCAGGTTTTGTTTTGCAATCCTATAAAAGAATCATTTTCACAATAAATGATTGTTTGTAGAAATTAATCCAAAAATATCAGTTAGGAAATATGTTTATCGCTCACAATAGTCATTTTGAATACCAGTCTTACACTTAACTAAGACAGTCAAATCTTATATAATTGACTTACTGTCAAAAACATTAAATATCAATATTGTTATTGATAATAATTGTTTAATTTTAGATATGAAATTTATAAAGGAAAATGATGTATTTTATTAGAATTTTTTAATTATATATATACTTAATTATGAATAATACCACACATTTTTCTTCTGATTTAATTTTTTTTTTTTACATCTTTGTGTAATCCACATTAAAACATTTTGTTTTCAAGTACAAAATTTATTGTGAATATTATAAGGACTAAATATCAGGAACAAGCTATTTAAGTCCAGTATTTAGGTAAAAATGAATTGTACAACAATAACACAAAAACATTGATATGAAACATTACCTAAGCAATTAAAATTTATTCATGATGATTTTATTTGTTTATCATGGAGAAAATTAAACATTACCATCAAATTATATATATATATATATATTATATATTCACACAAGTGGTTTTCATACACCTTCAGTCTTTAAATGAATATTTTCTGATGATGTCTGAAGACTAAAACCAATTATATTAACAGATTTATATACATATTTTTACCAACATTTATGTGCCTATTTTTTCATTCATAATATATAAATACACACACACACAAACACACAAATCTTATTCACCAAATACCCATCTGTCCATACTGCTAAGACTCCACTATTTTTTAACCAGTTTCAACCAAACTTTCAGGAATTGTTAGAGTCATGCCTGGAAATGTTTAAACTGTACTAAGAGATCCAGCTTAGACTGTTTATCACCCTTTATGTCTTACTGTTCCTCTTGTTATAAAAGGGTATCCGTCTCACAGTACTTATCCACTCTTTTGGTAATCTTTAAAAGAGGCAAATGCCTATCTCCATCACTATATGCACATATACTCTCCCTATTATGGTCAGATGCTGAGCAACTAAGAGGGAATTCATTTTATGTCAAAGGGCATGCTGCCTTAAAAATGGCTGTAATAGTATCCAACAGATATTTTTAAAGAGTTTTTTTAACAATAAAGCACAAAAAGACAATCAAAATCTATCCAATGTATCTATATACACCTGAATAAGGTTGCAGAATGAACAAACCAAAATGTGTTCAAAACAAAAACAAGTGCTGATACTAGTCTATATAAAATAATACCCAACATCATTTGTTTTTTATATATTTTAGTTAAAGCCATGTAACTCTGACATATACTTAAATTACATGTTCATATTCGGTGCTTTACTCACATTTTACCACATGTCAAAGTGATATGTTCTTTAAGCATACTCCTGTGACTACAAAAGCCATGTGATTGAATATATTACACCATAAAATCTTACCAGCCTTACCCCCAAAATAGGTTGTATACAAATTACAAACCTGGCATTTAAGCTTCCAAAATATTTGTGTGTACATTTATAGCAATTAAAGATAATTAAATAAAACTGATTGCTAGTCCAGATCACACCTAAAATTAAGTTATTTTCTTTTAAGGAAACTAAATATACAATTAATCTTTATTTTAAATAAACATATTCAAACATAAAAGAATACTTTTATCTCTACAAGCCCAAACCAAATTTAAATACATATTCATAATTTCTAACTAATATTCTCTTTCAAATTCAAAACATCAACTAGTTTTTCAATAATTCATTAGAATAGATAACACATCTATGCTATCTTCTTTAAATAAACCTTGCACTAGTCTGTGTTAAACAACACTATATACAGTGGGGGGAATATGATCACTTAAATAAAAAATAAATCAAGTTAATCATAATCACAGTGTTATTACAAACCAGGATTTACAAGTATCCTTGTTAATATATGACAATCTCAAGATTCCATTAAATATAAAATTATATACACAGATACCAGTTTCCTTTTAACCATTGAAATTGAAAGACTATCTGAAAATAATGTTTACTTTTGAGTAATTACAAATTGCTGTGGGGTTCACAAGTAAACACTGAATACCCCAAATTAATTTTAGATTTTTCAATTGATAATTCCATTGCCATTACTCCCAAAATAAACAGGATTTGGCATTAAATATCCATCAAGGGTTGATATACCATTAAACCAAATAACTTAATCTAACCAGTATTAATGTTTTAATTAATTCATTAAACTAATGTTTTGATCATATATTTAAATAGAGATTGCAAGGAGTGAAAAAACAATTTTTCGTGATATTTGAAACCAGAATAAATAAACTGATATTATGCAACTATTACACTGATTTCTAATTACAATAAGTAAAGTAAAAGTAAAGTTGGCGACCATAGTCGAGGATGACCCAAAGTCTCCCTTTCCAATAGCTACTACACCAATGTGTAGGGGAAGGTGCTACTCCTTTCCCTGGATTGCTCCACTTTACACTTGATCTGTACCTTATAATGCTAAGTGTTAAGCAAGGAGGCAACAAGTACCATTTTTTGAGTTTTTGGTATGACCATGGCCATTGGCAAACACTCTAACCATTATGCCAATGTCCGGTAGAAATTTTGACAATAATATATTGCCAAAAAAAAATATTAAAAACTTCAATTGAAAAGATGAAATGACAATAAAATATGATGAAACCAAAACTAGTACTATGTGTATGGTTTTACCAACTCCTCCACACGAATAGGATATGACACAAGATCAATTTTTTTAAGTGGAGTTTAACAAGTGTGAATTAAGAGTTTTCCTTCTTCAGAGAATGTCCAAAAGTCATCAGGATTATCAAATACTGATGAGCTACTACTTGTATCATTTACCATGTTCTATTATGGTAGCAAGTAATGATTTAATATTTATATTGTCAATATTGTGAATGAGTAACAGTCAACTCCCTTGATTAACAAGTGCAGGCTGAAAATAAACAAAAACATTTCAACAGGTTATAAAAAGGCCCACAAATGAGAGTTAATGTATTGACAAGGTCATAGCAACTAAATGACTGCTTAGACTATTGTTGTCACTAACAATTACACTGTCTTCTTTTTGAATGTACAGTTAACATGTGATAAACCCAACCACAAGAGCATCATGTGACTATCAACACCTACTTACAAAACTTAAGTATTTTCTCTTTAATATTTTTTCTTCCTGCTAGTGTTATTCAGACAGAAATAATGAAGAGTAAATAAGCAGAAGTAAATATATATTTGTATGTGTTTAGTACAAAAAGAACAGGGTTTTTTTATCTTTTAAATTGTGTACACAATTAAACATTAAAAGCTATTGACATATATATACTAGCCAAAATACTATTTGAAGTTTTTTAATCTGAAAACCTTCATTTGATTAATATAGTTAGATTTAATATAACACAATAAAACTTAAAAGATTGACGATTGTAATAAAAACAGAGCTGTGGATTGCTTAGTGTTTTTCTGCTAAACCTGCTTTCGCAGGATTGAGATCAAAGTATAATATTTATTATTTTTATTTTAATTATGCATTGAGTTATATCTAAATACCAATTTCAAGGCTGTCTCAAAACGCTGACTGAAAATTGACAAACACAAAGAAATACAGAATTTTCTTCATTCCCATCACTAAATGCTCTTCAAGTGAGATTTTATACAACAATCAATTTATATCTATGTTTATATGAGGGAGGCATAGTGGCATAGTGGCCAATGAGCTGAACTGCGATATAGTAGTAAGCAAGTTTGGATTACAATCATGCTATTATGTCAACTTTGGCATTAGATAACCCAAGAAAGTTGATATGCCATTAAAACAAAAGAAACCAAAACCTATGTTTTCATACAGGAAGGCACATGTGGCATAACAGTCATCATCATAAGAAATAGACTCAACAAACTGGAGTTTCAATTCTGGACAAGATTGATTGCATTTCGCTTTGTGCTAATGCTCTAAAGAAAGATATGAATCCATCTCTTCCTGCAGCCCAGCTATGAGTAAATAGTTAGGCAGACTGAGTTCTCTAGCCTTGTAGTTAGGTAAATTAGTCAAGAAGGAAAAAACTGATTTCAAAAGCAACTACATACAAGGTATAATCTATAAGGATTACTTTATGATTATGTCTAACATCAGAAATTGAACTGACTAGGATGAAGCATGAAATTTAGTAAATATTCTTACTCATTGCACAATGGAATGAAGTTACAGATTAGACTGTAATAATTATAGTCTAGGAAAATGGAACTGGTATGTGAAGTTCAAAATTCAGCTGTTCATGCTTAATGCCCTTGAGAACAATAAGAATCAACTTCTTTCCCTAACTATAGGTAATTAGTAAGGCAGACTGGGTTCTCAATATGGAAACCTGTTTAAGAGAAGAAAAAATCCAAATTCAAACCCTAACCAACACACCATGAACTAGTATGATATAATAAGGGCCATTACTTATCATATCTTAAAGGCTCTAAAGGTCTAAGTCCCACAGTTGACTGAAAAAAAGGCTGATAGAATGGGATTACACTCAGGCTCATTTTATTTAAATCATTCTATTTTATATATATATATATATATATATATATATATATATATATATTATTGGTTTAATTAATGTAAAGGCAAGAAACTGATAGTTACCAAGTACCATTGACGATGTCTACACTATCCTAATTTAAGTACATATAATCTATCAATAATATTGATATCCAAAATTTAAACGTTATTGAAATGTTCATGAAAAATATGAAAATAATCAGCTTTTAACATTTGAAAACTATGACAGACACTTTATTCGTTACTAAATAATACCACTGACATGTTAATGCATTAGATCATCTTCAACAAAATTTAATATGCATCAAAAATTGATAATTGTGTCAAACTGAACACAAGTCTACATATAAGCTATTTAATCAATTAAAAACTTTTTACAGACTTGTGTTTTGTAGACAGATTGACTATAGAATTAGGATAAAATATTCTGCTGTTTAAAATAAACTAGAACAAATGCATAAAAATAATGTCATCAGCAGTGGGTAGCACAGGTGGTAGATCTATTTAAGTACTATCTTTTGTAGAATAGTTTGTCAATGCCAGGTCAACAAACCTTCAATAGACAAAGCTAAATGAATGAACACAAAAATTGCAACTGATGAAGAATGAAACTTCATAGGCAATTGAAATTTTTTTTCCCCAACCATACATATGTATATCTAATTTATCCCAAAATTACCCCAGGCATGAGGAACCTGCAGCCTTCTAAACAATCAACTGCAAACTTCCAAAATTAATTAAAATTACACATATCCACTTTAGAATCTGATATCTCAATGCTTTCTTGTATCCTGAGTATGACACTGAACTGCATTTGGAGGTGGGACCCATTTCTGTAGCTCTGAGGAGTGTTAAGTACCCCTTTGTTGCCATTTACTCTCAGGTAGACTCTGATGCAGAATAGTAGTATCTGTTGATGTCCCACCTATGAACCAAATAGATCTGTTTGAAAATTATTAGTATTGAATAGAAATGCTTGAAACTATAAAAATGTGCAAACAAATGATTATTATAGACAAATTTTTTCAAAGTAAAATTTTTAAAATGATTGCATTGAAACATTGAAAATATAGTTATGATTATAATCAAATGTTTACAAATGAATCAAATTTTGGCATTTATTTAATGCCCATAAGGAGTTAATGTACTGTTAAATAAATAAATCAAACCAATCAATGCATTTTTGAAAAAAAATTAGTAAATATTTTCATTTCTTTTTAGCAGTATGTATTAATGAAAATTGGACTAAGCCATGAAGTAAAAGTTTAAACTTGAAACTTTGTCGTAAACATAAAAATTTATTGAGTGCAGCTTTATAAGCTGACAATAAATTTCAATGCAGCTTTTAAACATGAAAAGATTCTCCACCCTTGGACTAACCCATTAAATTCTAAACAAGTTACCAACCTGTCAGTGGGACTTAGAGTATGCTGACTGCATCCTCTGCAAAGGGGTAATAGCCCTCCAAAATTGGTGTCCTGGGTATGACACAACTATATCTGATGATGAGATTCAAGTTTTAGAGATCTGGAGAGACTGGAATACTTCTTCATTGCCATTACTCCAAGGTCCAGTCTGACTTACAGTGTTCTATCTATGAGTCAAATAAGATGTTTAAAAATTATTTCTATTAGATAGGATAGTGCATAAAAAACTGTAAATATGAATGCAATTCCCAAACATGAACACATAAAATAACTCTAGATGAATTGGACATGCCATTAAAACCAACTAATCTAAAACTTCCAGCTTTTCATTTGAGATTGGAGTGTGTTCACGTCCAGGTCTTTAAACAGGACATGACATAAAAAAAGAAAATTTGAGCCTGGTCCTGAGAATTCTAAACTCCAGCAACAACTCGCCCTCCCTAAACTGAGTATGGAGAATCAAAGTGACTCTAGTCATGTGGACCTGGACAATTACAGATAAAGGAGAATAATAGTAAAGCACAACAAGAAATATGGCAATGATGAATAAAATTGTTAGGCTTGTTTTAGTTTCTTTGTTTAATACCATATCAACCATTATGGGTTATTTAATGCCACAGCCATTCTTGTAGAAGAATATTAGTGATACTACTTAACCTCTAGCTGAGAGGATAAAGTGGTTCATACTTTTCCCAAGGGTATTAGTCCAAAAGTGAACGTAGGTCAATTACTATGATGTCACAGTCCAGAACGTTAGCCCTACGCTACAGGGACTCCTCACAAAGGTATTAGGAGTTGTTTAGTGAATAGGGCATAAAATAATCTATTCACTAAAAGATCTAGAACTGTAGATCTGTAGTTCAACAAACTGATTCTACTCAAGAGTTGTTTTAATATAATTCGCCAATTACTTTCAGATGAAATCTGTTTCATTTCTCTACTTTTATTTTCAAACAAACTGATATGAAGTTAAAACATCAGCCTTGAATACAGTGTTTAATAATCACATTTGAAACATTAATCACCATCATAAATTTGTTCTTCATTAATTCAATGATCATGTGTCATGTTTGTCAACAAAAAGACAATTCACTGAAATTGACTTATCTCAATCTTGAATATAGGTCAGTATTTTATTCCCTATGGTAGCAAACCAGTTGTTTTGAGTTCGATTCTTACTAGGTGTCCTAAATTTTTAGCCTTTCATAAATAACTATAAGTAACTGAAATAGAACAAGTGTGTGTGTGTGTGTGTTTGTTTAACGACAAATATGAAAAAAAAAAAAAGTATTCAGACAATGATTTTAATATAAATTATTTGCTAACGTTAAACATTTTGGTTTTTTACATTAAATTATCACCAGGGCATTTAAATATGTGATATAACTTTTGAATATTTAATTTAACTTTGTTTTAGTTTTTAAGATAAAAGGAAAAATAAAAGTTTTTAACATTCTATTTCCGTTACAAAACTGTGGGATGTAATAAATGCTCAAAATTTATTTTAAAAACAAAGAATTTCTTTAAACACATATACACATATCTCTAAAAGACGGTGACAATCTAATAATCCTTTGCGATACAAAGGGTTGGTTAACTTCAAAAGGACATTAGGTAAAATGCCACAAGACTAGAAAAACATATCTCCTCGAAACAATACATGGTGATGTTACGTGGGGTAGAAAATAGGAGAGATATATTTTTTTATGTACATTACAAGGTGTGTTTCATTCGCCCGTATTATTCCGAGACGAAGAATAAAATTGGAAAAGGAGGTGCCAAATGAACCTTTTCTAATCACGCATGATTCAAGGCTAAAGAAATGGAATTGCAAGTCAACCCCTTTCCACTTTTTACCCATCTCAGCTAGCCTTGAACTCTTGGAGTGAACTTTGGGTGACCTTATCAACCACGTGTTCGGCTCTAAGAGTCAAGGAAGGAACCTTTTGGTTTTTGACTGGAAAAGTGACTATAGCAGTAGCAGTTTTGACTTCAAGGCGTCCACATTCATCCCTGGGTTCTGTTTCACTACACCCGAAATGTGACTAAGAAAAAGGACAGCAGAAAACTAACTCCTTGTGGCAAGCTTCTTCGAGAAAAAGGAAAGAAAGAAAAAAGAGAGAACAAAAGAGAAAAAGAACGAAAGAAAAAAAAGAGATTATTAACCAGTCCTAAACCCTCAGTGAGTGTCGTATTTCTTTTGCCTCTATGTGTCTATCGTGCAAATCTGTTTGAGTTAAGATTCGTCTCGGACTTCATATATACATAGTAACATTAGCTTCCCCCCCCTTTTGTTCGTAAAGCCTTTTTTTATTCTTATTTTTCCCTAATTAAGTTGTTAATGTTATAATAAAATTTTGTTGTTAAATCTTCAAATTGTGTTGTGTTGGTTTTGTGAGTGCTTGTCGCTTATTCTGCTGTGATTTACCGTGAGTCTTATATTGGAGAAATTCCCTTCCCATAGTTCACCCTTTTCTTTTATCGAACCTTGGGACATTCTCGCAATTTTATATATATATTTTTTTATTCTCGTTACGTGCCTGTTTTCGCAGTCCCAGTGAAAGTCGGTTCGTAACAGTGATCACTTACTAGTGTTGATAAGTCAATGAAAGTAACAAGAAGTTTAAGACATTCATAATTGACAGAATAAAAATAAGTATAATTGTTTAATGTTTTTTTTTCATAGAATAAAAGAAAAATTGAAAATACTGAAAAGAAATCAGTAGGCGATGTTTAAATGTACGTTCTAATTCATCTGAAATAAAAGAAAATGTTATACAAAACAAAAACCTTAAACACACTTGACTATGCCCAGTCGGCGGAGCTGTAGAATACATCGACCGCTTCTCTATAGTGTCCTAGATATGACACTAAACAATCTGATGGTGAGGTTCCAGTAAACCAGGAACTTTGGGGAATACTGAGTACCCCTTTATTGCCAACGCTCCCAGGTCCACTCTGGCCCGGAGTGGTAGCACGTGATAAGTCATATCTATGGGTTAAATAGAACTAAACTGTGGTTTCTTGACTTTACTGTTTTTTGCATTTAAACTGCGTATTTATCATGCTAAACTGAATTGCTCGAAATGGAACAGTTTTGACGTCTAAACAGTGTACTTATGCTAAACTGAATTATCTGAAACAAAACTGTTCTGACATTAACTCTGTGTATTACCCAGTCGGCTGGGGCTGTAGAATACACCGACTGCACCTCTGCAGAGGGGTAACCCCGCCAATGATAAGAGTCCTGGATATGACATTAAATAATTTGATGGTGAGGTTCCAGTGATGCTGGAGCTTTGGGGAATGCGGAGCACCCTTTCATTGCCATTTCTCCCAGGTCCGCTCTGGCACGGAATAGTAGCACCTGATAGGGCCCTATCTATGGGTTAAATAGAACTGCACACTAATGCTAAACTGAATCGTTTAAATTAGAACTGTTTGACTAAACTGGGTAGCTTGAAATAGAAATATTTTTGACAATTAAACTGTACTTACATTTAAACTGCGTGCTTATGCTAAACTGAATTGTTTGAAATGGAACTGTTTTTGACATTGAAACTCTACTTACACGAAACTGAATTGTTTAATATAGAACTGATTTGACATTTAACTGTGTGTAAACAAAATCTGTACTTATACTTAGCTGAATTAGAATTGTTTGAATAAACTGAATAGCTTGAAATAGAAATGTTTTTGACAATTAAACTGCGTACTCAAGCAAAACTAAATTGCTTAAACTCGAACTATTTGTATGAAAATGGATTTGGCATTAAATAACCTATAAAGGTTTATATGCCATAAAAACCAACCAACCAACCAACACTTGACTAATTTCAGAATAAATATTCAATCACCAAGTATAACCCACATTAAAGTATTCATCAACAAAGCAAAGAAATGATTCTTTGCTTATTTTATTCGTTTATTTTGATATAAAGAAAAATTTTATAAGGATTTACAATTCTCAGCAAAAATGTCAATTTGCGAAAGATATTAAAGAAAATGTAGTTTAAATTAAAAGCACAGTAAGAGTAAGCCAAAACGGAACTTTTTTAGACCTTATTTTTCCTATGCTAGTATCATTGAAAAACGATAAAAGGTTAGGTAAACAGGCCAAACTAAAACTTTTCTCGTTCCCCAATAATACCTGCATCGGAAAAATAAGGTCTAAAGTTATTTTTTTAACTAATGTTATTTCTTTGTATGTTATTTTTGTGTTGTGGTTTTATGTAAGTGACAACTCTTAGTGCTTTATTAAAATCAAAAATTTTCTTTATGCCAAATTTTCGTAAACAAAAAAAATATGACATGCATTATCTACAAAGAAAGTCACTTGTCAGAAAAACAGCAGTGCCTTTTAGTTATCTTAGAAGTTTAAGTAGAATTACTAAAGCAGTAAAACTTCATGTTCTACTGAAATGCTGCTCGTTAATTGATTTATTGACTGATTTTAACGGCATGTCAACTTGTCCAGGATTATTTTATTCTTATTTTATAGGATTATGAAATAAGCGTTCATTGTACATTTATGGTTACATTTTTTTTGTGTAGCTGGTTCTTAAGAGTTTTGGGAACACAGCGGTATGATTTCAAGTATTCCTACCTAATACTAATAATTATATAGTTTCAAGTAATTATTTTCATTTACAAAATCATTTGTTTGCACAATTATAGTTTCAAGTAACATAATAATCCTTAGTCAACAATTATAGCTTAAAGTAATTATTCTTAATAAAAATAATATAGTTATATGGCGTCAAGTATTCCAAATCGAAAACGAAGAATTTTTAAGCAGATCTGCTTGACTCATAGGTGGTACCCTAACAGATACTACGACAAGTCATAGTGGACTTGGGAGTAATGGCAATGAAGGGTTACTTCATACTCCCTAGATATCCACAGCTGAAGATTCATCAGATGCAGTTTAGTGACATACACAGGACAGCCATTTTGTGAGAAGTGGGGGTCTTACCTATCGCGGCAGGGGATATAGTCAACGTATTGTAAGACTCACCAACTAAAAAAAAACATGAAACAAAGAAGTCAGTAAAACTAAAACACGATTAATAACATTTTGAGCAGTTTGGAACTAAGATATTCTTCGTGATTAATCAAAAGTTCAAACATGAATGTATATGTATAATTACAGTACCCAATCACATGCACAACAATTAAATAAGTGTTGCTTCTTTGTGTACATATATTTTGCTTAAACATAAATGCAGTGAATTTGATAAATTCACTGCAAAATTAACCTTCGTGGAAAAACCATATACATTTTGAATAAAATCTAAATTAAATGCTTGAAATCATACATTAGATTTTAGATTTTAGTCTCTCAGCCCTATTTCAACAATTCATATCTATGGATCAATACTTGGAATAGATAGGAATACTTGATGCATATAATATAGACAGATAAAAAAAAATGGTACTAGAACGTTGAAAATATGACGGATTATGATTATAATCAAACATTGACAAATGAATCAAATTTCAGCATGATAGGTTGATATACCGTTAAACAAATAAACTAAACCAATCCTTCAACGAATTTAAATCATAAGTACCCCAACGGGTTTAACTTGGTGAGATGTGTGAAAGAGATAATTAATTACTGTGTTAAAGATAAATCTTTTTTTTTTTGTCAATTTATTGATGTATACTAGGCAATCATGTGAGTACAGTGTTCGTTCCTTTGTTTAATGGCATATCAACCTTCGTGGGTTATTTAATGCCAAAGCCATCTTTACAGAAGGACAGTAAATGTACGATTTAAACCATAGCTGAGGGTAGTAGAGTTCATACCATTTTCAAGGGTATTAGTCCGAAAATGAACGTAATAGCGCGGCCAGAGTTCGAATTCGCTTACTACGATATCACAGTCCAGCACGTCTGCCACTACGCCATGAGATATATTTGTCACTACCTCCCACCAGACAGGACTTGACGCAAGGTCAATGACCCGGAGGTCGATTATAGTGGAGGAGTGGGGTCTCGAGCCGAGACTCGAACCCTGCTGGGCTATACTAGTCATCCTCGCCCAGCCGAAGCCTCAAGTCTGCCTTTGCGGAACAGGGCCCGCTGACAAACCAGCGATGTATGGAATCACAAAAAAATAATAGTACTTAATATGAAAATATTATATCTTTTCTTTTCTGACTCGGTACAGATACGCAAATAAATAAATAAATGTTTTAGTTTTAAAATCTTTATAAAATACTCTATTTCCCTCAAGTTTGAAGATTTATTAACAAAA
Organism: Sepioteuthis lessoniana; assembly: GCA_963585895.1. Taxonomy (NCBI): domain Eukaryota; kingdom Metazoa; phylum Mollusca; class Cephalopoda; order Myopsida; family Loliginidae; genus Sepioteuthis; species Sepioteuthis lessoniana. The sequence continues at coordinate 31,136,237 of OY757920.1, forward strand.
ATGTTATCCACTGGAAATTTTTTTAAATGAATTTGTGTCCTTTAATTTTAAAGACACGGTTTCGATAATAAAAAAAGTAACAAAAATAAAGTAACGACTTTAACCAACCAAGTAAATATTTTTATATACCTTCAATTTAATGTAAATTAAAATTTTAATGAGGAGAAGGTATATTACTTTCGTTGATACTGGCCCTGGGTGAGGACATTTTATACATTAATTTGTTTAAGCCAATGTCCTTTAGTTTCAATAACTAAAAAGTGTAAACTTTATCCGATGCATTTGGAGGTGGACACTAGAAAATGTGTTAAAACAGAATAATTTTAATTTAAAAGCTATTTATTTACCGCTAGAAATTACACAAAAATAACTATGATGTCGAAAATGATACAAAAAGAAAGAATAATATTTTTCAAATAAATCAATTACTATGGAACGAAATGTCTATAATAATCTAAACAACAGCAAATTTATTTTTTCCTTGGAAAAATCATTAGTTTCCAGATCGTCTTTATTCAAATTAATTTTTTCACGAAACCAAATTCATGGCTTAACCATTAATTCAGGTCAGAATTTAAAAATAAAAATCACTTAATTTTTAATTATTTCTGTTCATTTCCTTATTTGCTAATATTTTCGTGATATAACAATTTATGATTTTTTTTATCTCGTCTTCATTGCAAGTAGGGCTGCAACACGTTCCTTGCCACCCGATTTTTTTTAAGCGAGGGTCAAGTTTGATTCACTTTCTTTCATTTCATCAACAGAGCCAGCTATTTGTAAGAGTGATTAACTGTTACAATGTTTTTATAGTCTAAAAACAATACACAAATAAACTTTTGATTAAGATTCAGTTCAGTTTTGCCAGAAATGTATTTGATATGCTCTGAAAATAATGACCTTCATTTCTTTCAGAAGTTTTTAAAAAATAAAATCTTTTAAGTGCAAGCAAGTGGCTCTAAATAAGGTAAGGAGTTCCAAGGATGCAACGAAAAAACTCAAAATGAAAGTTAAAGGGAAGAAAGAAGGATGGCTATAGATTCATCAAGAAAGAAAACACGTACTGACTGGTTTTTCCCCAAAATTAAATTGTTCTACTTTTTCTCTACCACTACAAGGGCTAAAACTTAAAAATAAAAGTCATCTCGCTTTTTCAGTGATTTTTTTAATCAATTTCAATTTCCTTTTCATCTTCAGCAGCTTTAAATTCAAAATTGTCATGCCACGTGCCCTGATAGTAAATAAAGTTAGTCGCAAAAATGAAAGAGGAATTTTGGCAGCAAGAGAGATTAGTCGAAGAAATCTGCAAAGTACTAACACTAAAAATAAGAAAAACGAAATTTAAAAAAATAATAAAAGATTTATTTTACCTGTGTTGTGTAAAAATTGGAGGAAAAATTAATTAAAGAAGTACACCATCTATTAAAATATCATTAAATGCAGCTCAACAAAAACATATCAGCATATCAGCGAGATTTAGAGCAATACATTTTTAAATGCTCTGACTTAACTTAGAAAATAAAGCAATTTCTTATTCAATTTGTGGAAGTTAGCATTTACGCTGAACGTCATTTTTAATCACCCGAAAGATAACTAAACTATGAAATGGAGAAATATTGAATAATAATAAGAATCCTCCCTTCTTAAATAGAAGACTCATTATCACTATGGACCGCAGTTAGAACGGGAAGCCTACAGATTCACGGATCACCTAGTATTTACTTTTTGTCTTTGTTTTATTTTTTTGACAAACAAAAGTGTATTAGTTATGTTTCAGCTTTCTTTTTTTAAGCATTAGCAAATTTAAAATTCCCCTTAACAAAGTTGTCTCCAGCGCTTCTCTAATCGACACAAACCTAACTTACATAACTACATTCTTGAAAAAAGAAATCATATGATGACTGAATAATAAACTTTTTTTCTTTTTTTTTTTTTTCTTTCCTCATGTAATTTTTGTATCATGTCAACAGTACTAAAAACATTCCTTATGATTATTCAAACACATGTTGTTGTTAATTATTCTGAAAATTCGTAAAAAAGGGAGGATCACTTTTTCCTTGCTTTCTATAAAAATTTGTTTTAAATACTAATCGAGATAATAAAAATGATTTAAATCAAATAAAAATGGAGAAATTGATCATCAGAAAGAAATGAGTTAATGACTTTAACTATTGTTGATGGAGACATTAATAGGTTTTTAACCCTGTTGTTAAATGTTCATTCATTAATCAATGAATCAGTTAATATAAATAAATAATCATAGTAAATAAAAAACACTAAGGTTATTAGGATTTTTTTAAGCCTAGATACATCTCTAAATAAAATCAAATATTATTAAAGTTTTAAAGAAAAAGCACTTAATCTTCAATCGGAAAGCTATAAAATATTTTTCTTTGACAAAAAAAAAAAGCTAGAAACAATTTCGTAGCAAATTTTCGTTAGAAAAACATTTTTAATTTTAAAAGATAAACACAAAACAAAACAAAATATAGTTTATGATAAAAAAAAAAGAAAAAGAAACAATCTCTAAACCAACCAGAAACTTAAAAACACCCCCTTAAAATACTTGACGATTAAAAAAATTCACAAAAGACATTTTTATAATGATGATTAAATTTTTTAAAGAAATGATGAGCACTTTTAGAAGAACTAAGCACATTTACTTAAAAAAGAAAAGAAGATATTTATATCTTTAAGGACACGGATATTTAATAAAGCCTCAACTTTATTGTCTTGTTGTCCACAAAGACAGGGATCAATCTATATAAAACTCATAATTAAAAATAGATCCCCACTTTAAGGCCATAATAACATGCACTCGTTGCACGAGAATAAATTGATGTGTTTACGACGAAATATGAAAACAAATCTATAAATAAAATTAAAATTATTTATACTTACAAATTAATATTATGCAATATACACTCCAGTGTAGGCAGTAATTAATCCGTAAAAATGCATTACTGCCGAAAAATCACTAGGAATCTCAAAAAAACATTGCCAAGTAAAATTCCGTCTGTCAATTCAATACAGAGTTAGTGGTACATTCCTGAGAGTTTCGTATAATTTAAAAAATAAATTTTGGTTAAAAAAAAATTAAATGAAAATATTAATATCTTCGTGATTTAAAATATTCTTTTTAATTTTATTATGTGAATTATCTCCCACGTTTTTCAAAAGATTTAAAAGCTATCAGAGCTAGTACTTCCGGTCTGGTTATATCCAGACGTAACCGGAATAGTACAATAGTCATCTTCGAATGAATTGTTTAAGAAGATTGGTATGGTTTCGTTGTTTAATGGTATATCAGCTTTTGTACATGTCAGAAGAGTAGATTTTATTTTTATTTAAAAAAAAAACAGTTTTGATACTTTTTCTCACCAAATTCTTAGGCTAATTTTGAAATTGAAAAAAACTTCAGCTTAAAGTAAAAGTTTCAAATCTAGTTATCAACCACTAATTATTGGTTATTGAATAGAGATTAAATATCATTCAATAATCACATAAATACACATCTGGTCATACTTAGCCATGGACATAAATAAGGCTCATTTCCAGGCAACAAAGTTATCACAGGGAGAGCTTGTGTACTAAGAAATAATCTTATAAGTGGTTCACCAGCTGACTCATGTAATAATAGATATATGAGGATCATTAAATAAGTTTCCAGACTTTTTTTTTCGTATGGGCACTTTTATTGATAGTATACACATGAAACTCAAGTCCCTTTGAAGTAATCTCCTCCAGCTGCAATGCACTTGTTGTACCGTTCCAACAACTTCTGGAAAGCCCCATGGAAGTCCTCTTGTGTGAGCGTGTCAACGACCTTCGTCAAAGCCTCTTTCATCTCCTCAATTGTCTCATAACGACAGCCTCTGAGCTTTGGGAATAACCAAAAGTCACAGGGAGCAAGGTCTGGACTATAGGGAGGCTGAGGAATGGTCTTGATGCCCATCTTGGTCAAATAGTCTGTGACAAGGATGGAGTTGTGGACTGGTGTATTGTCCTGGTGGAAATGCCACTGACTCGATTTGAAGAGTGCTGGCCTCTTCCAACAGAATCTCTTCCTGAACTCCCTTAAAACCTCAACATAGTAACCCTAACCCTAACCCTAACCATTTGGCCAATCATCTCTGGTGTATTGACTTCCTTACTCCTTCCACACCTCTCATCATCCCTCACAAACTCCCTGCCTTCCTTGAATCTCTTATGCCACTCAAAAACTGATGCTCGATTCATGCAAGATGGTCGAAAGCATTCCATACGTTGTTTCTGTGGCATTTTTTCCAAGTTTAAAACAGAATGTTATTGCATATTGTTCTTCCTCATGTCCAGATTGCATTTTTGAAATTCACCAGCTGTGACAATCAGGCTTTAGTTGGGTGTATTCCAATTCCTGCTGTAGGTGTTCATTTGAACGTGAAATCATATAAATTGGTCAGTCATCTCATTAGATGTATAGCAATGATTTACTGAATTTTCAAGAGTTTATGCCAATTTTAAATGCCTGTACAAAAAAAGTCTGGAAACCTATTGAATGCACCATGTATATATGCATAAGTATGGGTAAATAGGTTGGTAGAGGAATCTCCTCAGAGTTATGTATTTTATTGAAAGTTTTGAATATAAGGAGGGTTTGTGTTTATCATGGTCATTCTGGTTACTCAAACCTAAAATCCCCTGTTTAGAGAAAACACTGAGTCACCCATGAAATCAGTCAACAAAACATTGTAGATACGTCATGAGAGAACTTCCGTTACTAACACACAAACTATTTTTCTGAAAGGTATTAATTCTGCTGGACTTTCAAAGATAAATACTCTCCAAAGTATAATGAAGTATTTCATTGTTACTTATATTTAATAAAGGGACTTCCTGTGTACAGAAACATTTCACTCAGCCCAGCAGAGTGATAGTAGTCAATCCCTATATAAATTCAACAGTAAAAAACACAAAGACCTTCCAGCTGAGACAGCCAATGGGAGAGGAAAGTTATCTGTACCTCCTCTGGTCATAGCCTTATGACCAAGGCCTTATCAGCAGTAGCTACCAGAGATGCAAAGCTCCAAGCCTACTCAACAGCCAATGTCTTGACTCCAGCCAGCTGACAACACAAGAACCAAGTAGCCAGACCAACTCCAGCTTAACCCAGCAGCTGTTCCTGCACAACCAAGCTACAGCATTTACATTACCAAGTCCACAAGCGACTCACTGCTCCAACTAGCACCATCACTTGAGGCTACATCGACGCACCCCTGGGAAACCAAGGACTGAACAAACCAAGACATCGATGACACAGCCTCTAAAACCAGCATCTGCAGTATCTAGTCCATAAGCGACTCACTGCTCAGACTAGCACCAACACTTCAAAGTCACTTGGACACACCCCTAGTTAACCAATGTACTGCACAACCAGAACATCAATCATCCGACCTTTGCAACCAATGTGTCCACATCATTGACCATATCCCGCGACATCTACAACCTGACCATACAGCAACACTTAATATCTGCACAGAGACCATCCTCACCTTCTAAATGTGCTGTCACGACTGACTAATAAACAGCTGAGTCTAAAACTTTCTACAACACAGACTTTCAACATCCAATAGAGACTACGTTGATGTGATACAACTGCGATTTCTACACCTTTTGTACAAGAGTCACTCAATAAAACCTGAATTTAAACTTATCCACTTACCTTTATCATTTGTCCAGTCTTCTCTCAATCGACAACAAACTACTCAATAACCTATTTGCGGGATCAACGCATTCACGTCTATACACCATCATCGGAGGTCCCTCACAACATGTTCAATGTTGAGGATGCCATGTTGTAGATTGGTTGGTTGGTTGTGTTTTTATGACATATCAACTCTTTCAGGTTATTTAATGCCAAAACCTCTTTATACATATATATTAGATATATGATATGTAAACAAAGAGTTTGAAGGTAACATTTTTAAACAAGCCAGATCTCATTTGTTTGCAAATGGTAAAATGATTTCAAGTATAAATGATTGAATATTTCTATTTGACCAAATAGGTACACACACTCTGGACCAGAGTGGATCTGAGAGTAATGGTAATGACAATGAAAAAGTACTCCACATTCCCCAAAGATCCAGGACTGGAGCCTCACCATCAGATAAGTTTAGTGTCATATCTAGGACACTCATTTGAGGAGGATATTACTCCTCTGCCGAGGTGCAGTCAGCATATTACACAGCCCCAACCAACAGGGCCCATTTCATTGTGGAATATTCATTGAAGAAATGCAGTTTCCACACAAGAATGAATATAAAAACAGTGAACAACCTAAAATATTTTATTAATGGACTAAAACTAAACAGAAAAAAGAATGCATTAAGAAATGAGATACAAAAAGAGTGAACAAAACTATATCTGTAAAGAGTCCTTCATTGTACATTCACATGTGTGAAGTTTTTTAGAGATTAATTTTTGTGAGATACATATTTGAGAAGTGTTCCTTAGATGAGATTAATTTTTGTGAGATACATAACAGAGAAGAGTTCCAGTTAGTTTCCATAACACTATAAATTAATTAACAATACAAATAAATAACGAAACTTCTTTTTTATTATAGTAGCTGAAGTAAACGAGTCAGAGTGTAAAAAGGTTCTTTTTGGTGTCGCTGGTTAGTATGTTGGTCCTTGAGTTTGTAGGAAGTGTGTGTCACTGTAGCAAGTAGTTCGTGTGATGGACAGCCTGGCTGGTTCTTCTGTGTGTGTAGCTAGTAGCAGTGTGTGCTTTAGTGAAAGCCTTCCATGTGGAATGTCCGTAGCAGAGGACATGAGAGGTCTGTCTTGGCAGCTAACTAGGTGCTCTCTGACTTGTCGTGACTTCCAAAAAGGGCTAGAAAAAATAGTTCTAGACAGGAAGAAGGAATCAATGCACTCTGCTCTTGATTGGTCAGTATGTGACCAAATCGCTTGGTGAGGGCATTGATTCGCGAGAGGAAATAGATCTGTGACTGCTACAGAATCATTAAACATGTCTACATGTATAAAAGTAAGCTTACAGTGTTGTGTATTGAATGTTACATTGGGAAAAAATGTTCTCCAAAGGAGTGAGATAGATATTCACATCTTGGTCATTTTCTTTTATACTAGGATCTGTTACAATGACATTGTTATTTAATGGCTATTAGTAAAAATTCTTTTTAATCAAGGCAGGTAATCTCACAGGTTTCACTCACTTAAACTCAAAGATAAAATAAATTGGTAGTTATGATGGTATTAAGATGTAGATATTCACTGAAATATGATAAAAAGAAGATTCAAATATAAGGACAAATAATTTGACAAATTTGTTCCAAAAAAAATGAAAATGATATTTTACAAATGTCTAGTTATTATGTATTACTCAAAAGTTCGTGAAATTTGGACAGCATATATGAACTTAAGGTAGTACAAAATTTGACGCTGCTCTTTATGAACATAAATATGATTCCCTAACCTCTAGGCATAAAATAACCCTAGACAGTTAACATGCCATTAAAATAAAATAAAAAAGATTTTAACTTTTAAAGTTCAGCTTTGAATTCCTACTACATTTATCAACATTCTTATAATCTTTAGGTATTTATCAACCCCTTGAAAACTCTCATAGACTCGGAGGAATCAATTTGAACTACTTGTCAATCCTTCTGTTAGAATATGGAATTTTTTTTTCCATACCCAGTTTCCCAATACTTCCATGTTCCAACTAAAGGTTGCAAGACTTCAGGTACAAAACATTTTTGTTTTGTTTTTTTACTGATTTTTATAACAAATGAAAAACATGGCACATTTGCATCTAAAAAGGAAACACCTGTGCACAACATAGACGAAAGTGAATGACACCTGTCAGAAAAAGTCAGGTAACCTAAATAATCAACAAAGAATTTGAAATGTAATGTATCAATACCTGTCATTAGCAACAAAAAAACAAATTACGGCATAACTTAAACTGGGTTGCATAATCTGACTTGATATAGCCATAAAATCACCAACAGAGCAAAACCATCTTTTAGAGATAAGGGTAAAACCTCCCTTTGGAACACCTGGGAGAATCAATTGCAATGTTACAAGTTTTTATGGATCAGATCTAACTTTTTGCTTTTTATATCAGTTCAATGTAAAGTGGCAATTATCATTATAGAAAATGGAATCAGTGATCTAAATTCAAATTCATTAGGAAATGAATGAATTGTTTTTCCTACAGCAATGACTAAATAGATGGAGAGACTGGCTTCTTTAGCTTTGGTTAGGCAATATGTCTTGAAAGACGGAAACTCTAAATTCAAACCAGCTTTATTTTGCTTAAAAATTTACCTTGCCTCCCTAATGTAGCAGAGGAGTTTGGTAAACATGTTTAACAGTTTATAGAAAATTCTTTAGGAAGTATAACAGTGTAAGAATATTGGTAAAAGCTAGTCAATTTGTCATATTCAACATTGATTTAATATATGAATCAAAATTTCATATCGAGGAAAATCTACCCCAAATCATAACTGTACTGTTTTCAATTAGATTTATATATACCAATTAACATTCATTCTTTTCTGGGGGAGGGGTATTTTTGTTCTAAGGTTTGGTTCCTTTGTTGAATGGTATTATAACTCATTATGAGTTATTTAATGTTGAAATTTGGTTAATTTCAAAATGTTTAATTGTAATCCTTATGATATTTCCACTGTTCCATTTAAATTCAATTCCATTAGAATTTCAATTCCATTAGAATTTCAATTCCAAGTGTCTAGAATTATTTGTTTCCTCACTGTTATATAATATCAACTGTTCCTACCTAATATAAATAATTTGCATACATTTAAATGTATTCCTACACAACATTAATAATTCTGTTTAATAATAATTATTTGTTAGCATACAGTTGTGGTCCTATGCTAGTCACAGTGCCCAATGTTGTGTGACTATTAGTTACAGTACTTGTTGTGGCAACCACATTTACTTCCGACTAGTTGCTTTGTCAAGTTCTTCCGTGCCCACGCTGTGTTTGAAAGATCCACGTAGGAGAATTGACACAATTCCGCCGGTTCTTATATTGAGGATCAGGTGATATGAGTGGCTAGATTGTCTAGCAACTCAAAGAATGGAGAAAACCCATTGTTAACAAATAACAAAGATGGTTTTTATTGAAACACGTTTGTGAGACAATAAATAACAAGCAAATAATGTTTGCTTTCCTGGCAAAAAGAAGAAGAAAGAATATCAAGAGAGGAATAGTAACGATGAGGTGCAGTTAGTATGATACTAATGTCTCTGAAGTCTGGGACTTTGAATTTTTATAAAGTCTGCAGGTTCTTCGGAGTGATTTGGGTCCAGAATGGAAGGAATGCTTCTTTGGCAGTCTTGAGTTTCCTCTTTGACTCTTTCCTAATCCTCTCTGATGATTTGTTTTACCATCCTGTTTTTTATTGATCAAAATCTGGACTAAAAAGGTTTCTGATTGGTTGTCCAATAAGAGACAATTAGGAGTCATATTCCTATTGGTCAGCCAATCCTAGTTCAGGATTATATCTAACAGGTGTTGGGAAAACACTTTTTAGATTTTTAGACTAATGGGAACAGGTTTTGAGCAATGGAGTTCAACTAAAAATTCTCAGCCTCACCTTTATTTAGAGTAGAGCAAAATTAAATCTCCCTTTTGACATTAACCTTTAAGATAAAAATTAGAAAAATATGTTTTACGAAATGACCTGTCTCATGATTAGGATCGATGGAAAATTAAATAAATTCGCTGTCCTTTAAAATCAAAGACTGTTGTCTTGCACATAAATGACCTTTAGGAATAATCAACCAGCTTTTTAGGTCAATTTAAGTCTTGAACAAAAAGATACATATTTTAAGAATCTTTTTGTTTTTGAGATATATATATATTAATTTTCATATATTTCATAAATTTTTATTTTTACATATTAATTAAGTATTTAATAGCACATCATGTCACACAGTTACATGGTCTCCAAGTATTCCTATCAAATACAAATAATTTTCTCACAGATCTATTTGACTCATAGATGGTACTCAAACAGGTACTACCACTCTGGATCAGAATGGACTTAGGAGTTATGGCAATGAAAAGGTGACTACATACTCCCCAGAGCTCCAGAACTGGAGCCTCTCCACAAGATACAGTTTAGTGTCATACCCAGGACAGGTGTTATTCTTTTGAAGTATATTCTAAGCTCTATTGACAGGTCAATAATGTCTCTGGAAAAAGAGATCTGATTTATCAATTTTTATCATTAAAAAAAGCTATCTGGACTGAACTGAACTGATTTGTTCTACCTTTAATACTTATGAGGGGCATTCGTTGCACATAGTTAAATGGTTTCAAGTATTGCTATCTAAGATGAATTTTTCCTAAGGAGTTGATAACAGAAAGCATTATTTCCAGTTGCACCTTTTTCAAGGAAATTAATTGTGATGAGTCCTTTCATGTTTCAGAAGACTGTCAGCATGACCTTCTTTACTGACCGTTGTGCCAGGATCTTTTTCTTTTCAAGTGAGTCAGCATGTTTCCACTCCATGGAGTGCCTTTTTGACTTAGGCTTGTTATGGCAAATCTATGTCTAACCCATTTGTAAAGATTTATTTTGACTAAAACATACTTCTCTGTACACACATTCCTCTGTAAATTTCACATGTTTTGCACTTCTCAAGAACCAAAAATTTAATGTCAGACCTCTGTTCATGTCAAGAGCACTCTCCTTGATTTGTCACTGTTGGGAACAAAACACAATTGTCTCCCTTTCTTATGATTCATGGGCAGAGCTTCCAACAATCATGTGACTGTTGGTCATGTGACAGTTTGAGAAACGAGTTCTACTTCTTTCTGACCAAGAAGGTCCAAGAGATAGGACTTCCACTTCAGCCTTTGCTATGTGAGAAGCACGTGCATACAAATCACTTTATAAGAACTCGCACTACACCAGACCTACATAAGTGTAACTTCTACCATTCATCATTTTGTTCTTGGAGCAACAATTGTGCTTTTATTTAGTATGGTTTGGGACAATTATTATTGTGTACTATGTACGTAAATATTAAATGTTTGCAGTTCAACTTTTAGTTTCATGTAGTCTTTCCTTGCCGAACTATTCAGTGTTAGACTATCAATAAGATAGTCTAATGCATTATAAGAAAATGTGGTTGGTAGTTCAGGTCACCACATAAAATTATTATAACTCCAAATATTTTTGTGAGGTTAAGATAATTTTTTGCACAAACCCAATTCCAATTATGCAGAAAAAAATTCTGAAAAAAATGTTGTTTTTTTCAAAAAAATTACCCTTATTCATTGAATGACACTCATATTTTTTGAATAGCTGAAGCTGTTTCCCTTTTATGTTGTTGTAAAGTTTAACAATAAAGGTTAGTGACTCTTTGGTGACTCTAACTGATTGAAAGATCAATAATAATAATAAAAAAAAAACTAAACCAAAAAAAAAACAAAAAAACAAGTATAAACATTTTCACTATATTGAAATTAGACGTTTACAAAATTCCAGTGAATAAAAATGTCAAACCTAGTTACAAATGAAAAGGTTTAAGACATCAATTTTTGACTAGAACTGAATGACTCATGAACCTTATAAGTTCCAATTATTACTGTCATCCATGATGGTATTGGTGCTTCTATTTAGGAAGGAGTGAAGGATTCAAAGTAGTACTACATAGTTATCTCCATTACATTTCAATGAATTTCTCTAATAAAAATATCATTATGACATATGGTTTTATATATATATATATATATATATATATATATACATATATTGATTAAATATTATAGACATCCTTTGTCTACAAATCTTTATTTTGATCCTTTCAAATCACTGTATGGATGTTATAATATCTTGCTGCAATTAGCTTATAAATTTTCTGTAATTAATTGGTTCTCAAGTATTTTTGGACCTCTCTTGGGCCATCATTGCTGCAGGGAGGGGGTATATTGCAAAAGTACAATACAGCATTTTATTTATACTGGTGCAACTTTTTTTTAAAATTTAGTTCTATAAATGGCAACAGTAGCTGAAGACATTTGAGTAGATTAGCACTAGTTTCAAAATTAATTTTGTTGAAATTGGGACTTTTATTTCCAATGTGTAGGGCTTAAAGAATCTGTAATATTTATTTTCTATTTTGTTGCTCCAATATTGCTGTGTTATTGGTAAGAAAAAAAGAAGTTACACCTGTATAAATAAAACACTGTAATGTATTTTTGCAATATACACAACCCCTGATGATGGCCCAAGAGAAGTCTGAAAATACTCTGATTGGAAGTGGTAGTACCAGTTAGGGGGTCAAATAGAACTGTTTAATCTTTTACTAAGCGTTATCATCATTAAATAGGATTAGTGTTTGATAACAATGCTTAAAACCATTTAGCTGTGTACAAGAAATATATATCATTTAACTGTGTACGAATAAATTTTATTGTTTGAGCAAACTCAACAGAAAAAAGAAAGGTGTGTATAAAAGTTTATTATGCCAGTACATACATATGTGAAGTTTCTAATGTGTTGTGATAGAATTAAAGCAATAATTAGCAACTTGAAGAAAGTTCTTGTTGGTTGCTTGCAGATTATTGCTGTTTGTATGCAAAATTATAGATATGTCTGTCTGTTCAAAAGTAAGCTTACAGTGAAAATTGGGAAAAATTTTAGTTAATGATTAGTATATACAGTTTGCTAATATCCGTGGGTTTCATAATTCTTTGGGTTCTTGAAACATATTTACCACTGATACACGAGGAGGTGCTTGCAGTGTAATGGTTATTATTGTAGTAAATGGACACAGTGACCTAAGTTCAAATCCTGGATGAGGCTATTTGCATTTCACATAACACTAATACCTTCAGGAAAGATAAGCATCCAACTATTTTCCCTCCAGTTATGGGTAAATAGTAGGGCAGACTGTTTTCTTCAACCTTGGTATGACATCTAGGAGAAGGAAACCTCTGAATAAACTCCACTTTACAAAAACTGAGCTTGTGTCACATCCTGCTTGTGCAGAGGGATTTGGTAAATACATATACTCCTCGGATAACAAGGTCATCCATGCTTTTTACACTGATCTAATAATAATACTTTGTTATTAATAGTTAGCACACAAACCACCACCACCACCACTTAATAGTGTCAAGTGAATCTAAGCAAAATGCAGGGGAGATAACTTTACAGGATCCACAACACGAGTTCTAAACCCTTTGAGATCTATGTTCCTGGGTCTAAATTTACATTCTGCCATTTGAACAGGATCTCGGAACACGTAAACCGGTGCTAATAAAAGTACCACTGGTATACCGGTGTAATGCACTCAAAAGTTTAATTCTAGTAAAAAAAATCTAAATGACTACACATTATGCCAAACTTGTAGTTGCAAAGGCACGTTGGTAAATACTCAATTTAAACGAGAGAAGTCACTTAAATAAGTATTATTTTGAAATGTACCAAATCTCAATTCTTTTAGACTTCCATTACGTTGAATTATATGGAAGTTAACCAGTTCCTTGATTTTATATGGTTATGGCTAGATAAAAGTAAACACTTTCAGCATCAAAATATTTTTATGGAGAGTTGATTGACTGTGAAATATTATTTCCATAACTTTTTTTTACGAAAAAATCTTTTCATAGATACATTTATTCATTCAAAGAATTTTTTATTGTAAATTTTCATCACAAAAAAAAAATTGAATGAGTGCTGATCATTGATGAATGTTTCTCACGCTTCAATCCTTATTTTTGTCACTCTCCCATTATCTAACCATCAATGCGAATGTTGTATTATAATATAAGTAAGTGTTGTGGTTATGTGAGTAGTGCAGCATTATCTCAGAACAACTACATGAATAATTGAAAATAGAAGGGTAGAAAAATTAGTTTACTATTATGAACTATGTTTATATAATTGAGTGATTTTAAATATTTATGAGGAACTTATCATAGTGAGTATGCAGTACTTGACTAGCAAACCCAAAATTATATATATATATATATATATATATATATATATATATATATATATATATAAAGATAATAAATAATATGATCCAACTTATGAGTTGGATCATATCATAATGTAATCAGTTATATATATATAATGTAATCAGTTATATATATATAATTCACATAACTGATTACAAGGAATGTTTTCTTCCGAGTTGGATCATATTATTTATTATCTTAAAATTCAGAATAATTTTCTCTTGGAAAATTATAAGAAAAAGAAAGAATTCCACTATATTAGTGCTGTGTAGGGAATCAGAAATCATTTTTGATGTCATAGGAAAAATACCATTACTGAAATTTCAAGGTCAAGCATGAATGAAAATTATTTTTAAAACAAGATTTGAATGACAAATTACATTTGCATTTTTGTCTGCGTTTTTTAAAACTTTATTTTATTATAATACAAGAAAGTATTCGTTATTTTCCATTTGTTTTCGAAAATACAGATAGTATAAAAAATTCATAAATGATTTTAAATGGCCTACTTAAAATATATATCTATATTTTACCTCTAGGGATTGATAAATTGAAAAATTGTTACTTATAAAGTTTTGCTTTGTATCACATACAAGTTTAAAAGTACTTACAGTAACTGCTAGTTTTATGTGGTTACCCATAAAAGTACTCAACAAACTAATCGTTGGTTAACTTCAATTATCTGACTGGAACTGGTGCTTGAAGCAGAAAAATCAAAACCATAAGAGTTTTCTCCCCTACCGTTGCCTGGCGACCAAGGCGTTGAACACAGTTTTGCTGCCTGAATACGAATGATATCAGGATGGCGACTCGACAGCACAACAGAGTTCAGGTCTGGTGTAGGCTTAAGCCTACGGCAAAATTTGCTTCTGGTGTATTGAATTTATTACCAGATAATAAGGTAAGACCCTTGATAACTTTAGAATTAGTTTAACTTTAAACGAATTTAATGTAAAGGGGAAATTTATGGAAAAGAGAAAAAAAATTAATGAATTCATTTCAGTGCGCACATTTTACGATGAAAAGGAAGGAAAAGAAATGAAAAAACAATAAAAAAATACAGCAACATAAATGAAATAAGAAAAACCTGTTTAAAAAAATTAAATCACAAAATTTACGGCTTCAGGTTTAAAAATTACTTTTATTATTTTTTTCAAAGGATATAGCTATTTTTTTTGTTTTTTTGTTTTTCTTTTTTGATAATTGTAAAGAATATCCTTCTGAGAAAATGTTTGCTGCATTGTACAAATATATAAATGTAATATTTACATTTATTCAGTTTTTATCTAAGAGTAAGTTTCAGCTATTTCTTTCTTTTCTTTTCTTTTTTTTTTTTTTTGTTGACCTAACATTTACATTTAAAAAACAAATCTTCAACTTACCAGCAATATTTCTTTAATCTTTTCCTCTTCAAAACACTAAGAAGATGGTGACTTTTAATTGGCTGCCAATAAAATTTGTTGGTAATAAAATTTGAATGTTCTGTAAAAAATGAAGTAAATAACTGAAACTTGCTTCTAAATGAATAGTGAATGTAAGTATTACATTATATATATATTGTTGCAGGTCCGTTTATGGTAGTCTACCCAACTAACTGTAAAAAATGAGTGAATGGGCACAGGTAAGGCAAGGATAACAAAACGAGATTATAATGAAGTTGTTAGATTTATTATTTCGACAAATTTGACGTTAATTTCAAAAGTCTCAGATGATAGTGATGTAGATTTGTTTTTGCTCTCAGTGGTGTCCACCACTCAAGGACTATCAATGCGTATGATTATCAGTTTGTTGGCCTGTATTGAAATTATTTACGGAGTCGCTAACTAGGTGCCCAGTGATTGGATGAAAAACAGCCAATCACAAGCTACCTTTTTTTTTTTAGATTTTTCTCCAAACCCCTATGAGGGAGTTTCCTACGAACACCCTTCCTCTTTTGCTTGTGGGATTCCTTAGAATCAACACGTGCCCGCCCGTTCTCTCAGTCTTCTAGACGCCAATACACGTGTGAGGATTTTTCCAGCAACTGAAGCACAAAAGAAACAAGGCTCTATTTTCTTCAACCCAACCAAAAGGACACAGGAAATATAAACTGTTAAAAGGACGCCTTTTACGGAAAAGTTTCCCGCAAACCAACTGTTTGCAAGGACAATATTTTCTTTCCTCTCTTTTTATGTAAATATAAGTTTTTTTTATAACATTTTAAACCGTGTTGCGTTTCTTTCTTCTTGCCGACGTCGCAATATTGTTACCATATAAAGTTGGGAAAATCCCAATACCTGAGTTGGTAGAGATCGCTGCACTTGGCTAGTTACTCCAGGTGTCATTGCATCGAGCTGGTTGATCTGCTATTCCTTGTGTCGTTGCACTGGGCTGGTTGATCTGTTACTCCAGGTGTCAATGCATCAGATAAGCTGATCTGAAACTGGCTGATCATCTAAACAGGATTGGTGAGAAAGACTTTCTTATCCTGAAAAGTTAAGTGGGTGAATCAGAAGAGATTTGATGTATTTTACTATAACAAGGCCCTCCCAGATCTCATTCTGATTTATAATGTATGTATGAGTTAATGTGTGTATGAGGGATCTACTGCATGATAAAGTTTTTAAAGCGTGCAGGAATTTGTCCCCGTATTAGTCTTGTAGGGTATTCGTTTTGTGGTGGTTGTGAGGGTATATTGTTCGATATGGAGTGTGAAGTTATGCGACTCGAAAGGAGGTGAAGACGAGAGATCCTGAGTTTTTTGGTGAGTGTGATACAGTGGGGGTGGTGGTACGTAAGATAGGTGTGCTGGTCGCGGTTTAAGACGACGAATATGTACCCGGTGGATCTAGGCTGTGTCACCATTTTCATTCTGCACCTGACTCATCACATCATTTGTTTTAATGACTTTAAAGTCTCCTATCCAAGGTAGGTTTGATGATTGGGCTATGGTTGATTGTGGTCGATGAAGTAAAACCTTATCGCCGACCCGTATTGGGTCCTTGTTGATGAAACAGTTTAGGCTAGCTTCAAGTTTGTGATCGGCTTCGTCGTTAGCTAGGGCGACGCGGTGGTGAACTTGCCTTAGTAGAGCATCTATTTGCATACCATAAGCTCTCGGATCATCGCCTGCAAGCTCCTTTGAGAGTAGTTTGGGCAAACCAATGTTGGGGTGGCGACCAGTAATTGCGTAGTGTGGGGATATACACCAGTAACGCTGTTGATCGTGGCATTCATGGATGAAGTGACGGATTCAAGTATGTCTGTCCATTCTCAGTTCCTATCCTCACATAGCATGTAAAGGGCGTTCTTCATCGTGCGATGTTGCCGCTCGATGTTTCCGGAGCTTTGTGGCCGCCAAGGACAGTGAAGTTGCTGTGTTTTGGACATTTGGGCACAGAATTGTTTTTAGACTTCACCGGTAAAATGAGTGCCTAGATCAGCGGATACTATGTGTGGTATTTCTCTGTGGCGAAGAAAGAATTGGTACAGACCGCGGGTAGTTTCGATTACTCGGTCTCTTGCGCATGATATGGCCGTGAAATGCCGACTGAAGCTGTCTAGAATTGTAAGGATGTAACGCTTTCCTTTGGAATTGGGCATTGTGACGAAGTCTATAAAGACGACCTCGAATGGTCTCCTGCCACGCTTGCAGTGACCAATTAGCCAACGCATGTGCTTCCTGTAGTTGTCTTTACATTTTGCATGTGTATCACAGGAATGGACGTAGGATTTTATGTCGCGATTTTTGAATTCCCACCAATAGTTGGATAGGAGTTCACGCATACGTGTAACACCTGAGTGGTTAGTGCCCTCGTGTGCTTGGTGAAGATATCTGGTGCGGAGCTTGTATGGCACGACTAATTTGGTAGAGTGATTACTGTCCCTTGTTATTAGGACGGAGGTGCTTGGTTCCAGAAAAAAAAATGGTTTAAGTGTTTTCTTAAAAGTGCTGCTCGGTAGTCATCAGGATCTACATCGATTTCATCGAGCGAGTCGGATAATTCGAGGGCTCTAATGATCTTTGAGAAGGCGTCGTCTTTCATCTGCTCGGCTGTGATACGAAGGTGGTTGCAAATCCCCTTAGAGGGGATGATGGAGGTTGATTGGTATGCGAAGAATGCGTTCGTGATTCGCTTGTGGTAGTGGGTGTTCTGTGTTGTATGAGTTCTGGGGATAAGCCGCCAACTGTCGACCACGCCGATACACCACAAAGGGGCGTAGATGTGAAGGTCGGAGCCTTCTAACTTGAATGTTTTGCCTGCCGGGGTTGGGTCGCTGCATGTTTTCACTTTCTTGTGTCTGCAACCTCTGCTGAGCATGTCAACCCATACATTCGATTCGTCCTCCACGAACTCTAGAATAAATTTGTAGCATGATATTTCTTCCTGCCACCGCCTTATTTTGGCATTATTGAACTCGCGTGTATCCAGAGAAGTTAATGATCTGTAGTCGGTAAAGATGACGAAAGGGTAGTTACGTTGGAAGTAATCGAATTTCAATATTGCCCATTTTATAGCGTATGTCTCTCGTTCTGTTGTGGACCAGATTTGTTCCATGGGGTTAAATGTACGCAAGGCGACTGCTATTATATTTTTCTTTCCGTTGTCGGCCTCCTGCATTAAGATAGCTCCACACGCCGCGAAAAATCCGGAAACGAGATGACAGGTGGTGAAGAGAGTTGCTTCTTGATTTTTTCGAAAGTCTTGTCGGTCCTTTCAGTCCAAGCGAACGGCTCGTTGACTTAGTTAAGTTCGTGTATGGGGCTCATAAGACTTGAGAATATGTCGTACTTGATCTGTTCGTGTAGACGAGTCTCTAAGAATTGTCTGATCCCCACTAAACGGCCAATAAGACATTGTAATTATTTCTTTAATGTTGGGGGGTTTCATTTCTCTGATGGCACAGACGTATTCCGGGTCGGCCTTGAATCCCTTGCTGTTTACAATGCGCCCGAGGAACTTCGCCTCTGATGTAAGGAAGGTCCATTTATCCGGGTTCAGCTTAAGTCCGAATTTGCGGAGGGCAATGAAGAGTTGCTCGAGAGCGAGTATGTATTTATCGAATGTCTTAGCATGGACCAGCTTGTCGTCTATGTAGGACGATATGTTGTCACGAGATGCGACAGTGGCTAGGGCTTCCGTTATGCAGCGTGAAAAGATCTGTCCATCTGAAGTAAGACCGAATGCTAGGCGTGTGTACTGGTAGCATCGGTCTCTCCTCGTAAACGCTGTTTTGTGACGTTCTCGCTCGTTGATTTCGATTTGGCAGTAGCTGCTGCAGAGATCAAGTGATGCGAAATATTTGTTGCCTTCGCCAATCCTGTTGAATAAGTGTTCGATCCGAGGCATTGGGTATGGGTCGAGATTTACATGAACCTTGTTGAGAGTTCTTTTGAAATTGGCGGACCGACCCGTTTTTCTTGTGTACGGCGAATACCGGGCTTTTGAAGCCTCTGGGGTTGGTGCAACTTTCAATGATACCCTCAGTAGCCATGCGTTTTATTTCGGCATCGATGTCTGGTTCCAAGGCCTGGGCAACTGGGTGTTGTTTTTGGGCGCGAGTTTGACCGTTGGTCGGTATACAGACAGCTCGGATGAATGTACCTCTGATGCCGTTTTCGGTACCGATAATGTCGGCGTAATGAATGAGTAAGTCTGCTGTGGCTTCCAATTCATCACGGTTTAGGTGATTTGATATTGATAGACCCACACTTTGTTTCAGCCAGTTCAGTTTTTGATCCAGTGTCTGGATGTTGGGCTGTGGTCCGATGGTAGGCTGGTTATTGTTGTGGATAGTTAGGGCCCCATACGCAGTCGGGGGATTGGTACGTTGCTACACCAGAAAATGTGATGCCTTTGACGGTAAAGGTGGCCTTAACGAGTGGTGATCAATGTAAGGAGAGTTTCTGAATACGTGATGGCTAGAGTGGAAGAACATGGGACGAGCTATCACATTTCGTCTTGTTCGTACCGAAAATCCTGTTCCTCGGTGTCTGTAGAGTGTGTATCCTCATCTGTTGCTGCGACATGGGCCTGAGCCTGAGTAGGAGGTGGGTGATGATATGGGCAGTTGCGTCTGTTAAAGCAAGCGAGGCCCCTTGTATAGTTCTGCATATGGTGGGTTATGTGTTGCGGTTGTGCATTCTGTACGTCTGATAATAATCACGACCGTGTTTGCTGGAGCTGAACCGTTGAGAGTGCGTTGGTCGATTATTTGATCTTGGTGGTTGTTTTGTTTCCGTTCGTCTATTTATTCGACTCGATCGCTGTTGTCTACGTGCATAATATGCAGTTTAATGTGAAGTCGTGCTGTCTATTTTTCACCTCGATCAACATATTGTTGGGCTTCGTAGGCTATGCCGATCGTTGTATAGTGTCCGTCCATTGTCTTGACGAGGTGAGGATATATGTTTGGGTTCCAATCTTTGACTTTCTCGCTCATCAGCATTGCACCTATAATTGAGAAAACCATATCGACAGTCAATTCGACCTTGTTGTCCTTCTTATGTTTATTTTTTATGTGGACAGCAGCCTCTCTGATAGTGTTTTCGAGTCGGCCAGCGAAGCCCGTTAACTTTTCGCCATCCCGCCGTTGTAAGTCTCAAGCTCGTCTTAGGTGCTGAAAGTTTGTCATATGGCTACCGTGGGTAGCCATATGATAGGTCTTCAGTTTTTCGAAAGTGGATGTGTCTTGTTTGGAATCCACCATCTGCTGAAATATGCCTCGGTCAAGCAAGTCTTAGGCAGCCTTGACGAATTCTTCTTCCAAGCTGGGATAAGTGACAAGTTCTGGTAAGACGTGGATCATATAGGCCTCATTTAAGGCGCTGATGAACTGATTGACGTCATTTCCAGGGTAGAATGTTGTTTTTTTTTTTTTGTTTTTTTTTGTTGCATTGCGTCTCACAGTGACTGTTGTCTCATTGTCAGATTGTAGTTATGGGCGCTTTTTTGAGCTATAGACGGAGTCGTTATGGAGGCAGAATTCAGGGCAGTCACCATGTTGTTCAAGTCAGTTTGTGTCTCTTTTATTTTCTCCTCGAATGGAAGTGTCGGACCTGTTGTCATGTTTAGAAGTATTGCTTTTTGATCTCTGATGAGGGTGAAAAGTTCGGAGTAGGTGAAGTTGGAATAGTCCATATTTCTCTTGCTGTACGCGTCTGACACCAGTGTTATATACAAGCGTGTGGTTGCAAGAAAAATAAGGCTGACAAGAAGATTTAGTTTATTTCGTTTATTGAAAGATTAAAATAAACAAGCGAATGAAATATCTGGACGGCTGATGGGCGGTTATCTGGTCGGCGGCAAGCAGTTGCTTTGATCTGGTCTGACGGTGTTGTCGGGTGGTGCTCTCAGCGACGGCTGGCGATTCAACTGCCCGTGTGACCTCCGTTTACCCTATTTATATGTTCCCGACTTCAAACACAGGCTCCAGAAAATACTTTTTTTATAACTGAGAAATTTCTGGGTATTTTGAATAGACAATGCGCGGAGCCTATGCGCAGAAGTCATGATTTTGACACTGACCGTTGTTGGGTCAACATCCGGTAGATGTTATTTTCTTCAGCAGTGTTGATGTCTGTCGGTTTGTGTTTTAGTAGTTAGGTGTGTGAAACGTTAAGTGGGTGAATCAGAAGAGATTTGATGTATTTTACTATAACAAACCCCCAACTAGTGTCCTGTATATGACACTAAACAATCTGATGGTGAAGTTCCAGTAATGCTGGAGCTTTGGGGAATGCAGAGTACCTCTTCATTGCCATCGCTCCCAGGACCACTTTGACCCGGAGTGGTAGCACCTGATAAGGGTCCTATCTATAGGTCAAATAGAAGTAAACCATGCTTCCTTCACGATACTGATTTATGCATTTAAACTGTGTACTTATGCTAAACTGAATTACTCGAAATAGAACTGTTTTGATGTCTAAACTGTGTACTTATGGCTAACAGAATTATCTGAAATAAAACCGTATTGCCCAGTCAGCTGGGACTGTAGAATACACGGACTGCACCTCTGCAGAGAAGTAAGACCCCTCCCCCAATGAGTGTCCTGGATATGACACTAAACAATCTGATGGTGAGGTTCCAGTGATGCTGGGGCTTTGGGGAATGCAGAGCACCCCATAATTGTCATTGCTCCCAGGTTCACTCTGGCCCGGCATGGTAGCACCTGATAGGGCCCTATTTATGGGTTAAATAGAACTAACAGCATACTTCTGCTAAACTGAATTGTTTGAAATAGAAATGTTTTTGACAATTAAACCATACTTACATTTAAACTGCATGCTTATGCTAAACTGAATTATTTGAAATGGAACTGTTTTTTTTACATTGAATCTGTACTTACACTAAACTGATTTGTTTAATATAGAAGTGTTTTGGCATTTAACTGTGTGTAAACAAAATCTGTACTTATACTAAAGTGAATTAACTGAATTAAAACTGCTTGACTAAAGTGAATAGCTTGAAATAGAAATACTTTTTACAATTAAACTGTACTTACATTTAAACTGCATACTTTTCCTAAACTGATTTGTTTGAAATAGAACCATTTTCATAAACTGTACTTACATTTAAATTGTGTGCTTATGCTAAACTGAATCGTTTGAAATTGAACTCTTTTTTGACATTGAAACTGTACTTACACTAAACTGAATTGTTATATATAGAACTGTTTTGACATTTAACTGTGTAAACAATATCTGTACTTATACTAAACTGAATTAGCTGAATTAGAACTGTTTAAATAAACTGAATACCTTGAAATAGAAATATATTTGATAATTAAACTGTGTACTCATGCTAAATGGAATTGTTTGAAATAGAACTGATTATTTACATAAAAATGGATTTGGTGTTAAATAACCTACAAGGGCTCATATGCTATAAAAACCAACCAACCAACCAACCAATCAATCTGCTGATAACATTGTGATTATGATGCACTGATGCCCAAGAATCCTGCCATTAGTTACTAGTCGCTACGATAAGATATATTGCTGCAGGCAGTTCCTCATTGAAATAATCTGGACAAATAAATACCATTTTTTTATTCTCCCTGATGTTTTGAAAACAAGAGTTGAAAAAATAAACAAAAGAATTAACTCAGAATTTTTTTAAAATAGGAAAAAAGAGAGACTGTTGACACACACACACAGACTTTACACTTTTTGCATGTGAAAGAAAGAAGGGAGAAAATGAAGAGTGGGAAGAAAAAAAATTTAAAGCAGACATAAAAATCTGGACATTTATGAACTTTTAGCATAAACATTTTTTTTTTTTTTGATGATCATTATTTTAGTGTATTTAACAAAAAATTGTTTTGAATCAAGGTGTAATTTTGATTTTTTCTCCCTCAGCCATTGATGTGGGGATTTTAATTTTGATTTTTTAAGAAGAAAAGGGATTAGTAGTTCCATTTTGGGAGTTTTCATGGGAATTAATTCACCTTGCTGTTTTTTGCATGTGTTGAGGCTTGTTTCAAGTCTAATTGGCTAGGATTTAATCCAAATTATGTTAGGGATTATTTTTGAGATATGGTAAGAAATAGTTCTATAGCAGAACTCACTGTTCTATGGGTGGAATCCCAATTTGGAAGATTCCCCATAGAAGTTGGATGAGATGATGATTTTTCAGAAGGCTTTTGGCAGCTTGCATTTTCCTGAGATTTGGAAAATAGGATAATGAGGAATGTTATATATTGATCTTTGATAGGCCAGTTACTGTGTGGATTTCAAAAACAGTATATGTAGCTGTGTCTTAAGGTAAACAAAGGGTAGCAAAAATACCATGTGAATTGCATGGGTGGGGTGCCAAAAGGATGAATGCATGGGCATCCAGAAAATATATAACAATGGAAGTTTTCAACCCCAGCTGTCAGTTGAAGTCAGCAGTCAGTCCACAGAGAGAGAGTAGACATGTCACATTGTTTTGACCACATACCAAGAGCAGCAGTATCCAGGTTGAGAAGTTGACCCTGTATCAGCCTCCCATTAAAGAAGCAGGAAGAAGTAGAGGTCTGAATATGTCTATCTCAACCTGACTGACTCTCTATCTCTCATACAGCCATTTTGCCATGACTTTCATAAATAAAATGAGAGTTTATATTTTATAAACAAGTGTTGTTGTCACCTTCATCCAGCAGTAAAATGTGCAGGTGTTTAATCATCAAATGTTTTTTTTCTGCTGATAGAAATATTTGTTAGGTATGTGAAAGAGTTCCAACTATCTTCTTTTTTAGAAGATTAAAAACTGAATATACAGTTTAAAAGTTAATTCTTAATGTTCAAAATCTTGCATATATTTTATAATCTTTTATTACAGAAAAAAACTAAAGCAACGTTATTTCGATCAGTAAAGTTAATGGGCTTCCATAATAAAGGCCAAAATCATGCCTAAGTATACCAAGTTTAAATGCAACCATTATTATTTATTTCCTCTTACAGCTAGAATTTTGCTTTTGGGCAGTAATGCATAAATGAAAGAAAACGAACCGAATAGATAACGGATATAGAAAGGATTTCAACATGAATGTTATACACGCGGAACCACCTTTCTCGTGTAATTACGCAAAATCAAGAAACGGTTGCTATGACATCTAACGGCCGTACGTAAACGCATTTTTAAATCACAAACTGCACTAAAATGAAGATGAGCGAACGTCCAATGTAATGTCTGCTTTTAGTTGATCTTGTGTATACATAGATATATATTTCTTTTAAATACCCTATCCGGTGGCAAAAGCTGCTCGGTAGCGCCAGGAGTGGCAGTACCACCTTGAGCTACCGAAACTGTGTTATCACCCTGGTTGGCGGCTGATGAGGCTAGGGTATCGCACGTGCTTTCACACGTTGTATGATGAAAAAAAAATTATATGTGCAGTGATATTAACCAATCACGTGCCATCTTGTGTAGACAAGACAATATATATAAAATTGTTGTTGAGAGTGGCAATTTGAAGCAAGCTTGCTGGCTGTGTTGCTTTGGCACAATTTGGTCCACGTGTCCATAGACAGGTTAAGGCTGCCTGACATGCGTGCTAGGGAAGCCTAGCATTCAATGTTGGATGGCTGAGACTGACACCACTTGGTCTCAGGGTACCATCCCCCCAGGCTGCTTCGGGAGGTGCCCCAGTTGTGGAATGTCGATGAGGCCAAGAATTTTTGCGCTCAGTTCACACTCAAGCTTTGGCTTGTGCCCCCCCTCACGTTTGAACAATGTTGTGCCTTTTTTCAGCATGGTGGGATGCTGAATAGATACTTTGAAGCAGGTCTGCATATTAACAAGTGTTTAGCTACGACACAACAACATAGCGTTGTTGATAAATCTTCTAACGCGATGGAAAGAGCCTGATTATATAGAGACATGGATTGAATGTTTTTAGCCCATGCCAAGTCTAAAAAAGTAAAAGACGAGAGAAACACAAGAAGGGAAAACCAAATAATGGATTTATTCTTAGCTTCCACTGGATGCAAAGCCATAATAAAAATAACTGTTATGGTCTACCATAGAGAACTGGAGGATATGACAAGTAAGAAGAATGAATTTGAAAGTGATATAATGAATATGCATACACCTGGGTCCCCCCTCACAGTAATATGATTGACTGGTGTCAGCCATAAATACAGACCAATGTAAAGGTACATTGACTACGACTATGACTAAAACATCCAGTGTTGGTACGAACACACGTCTAGTACCAGTATGATTACCTACCTGCACGATTGTACTACACCTGTTACAGTAGTCAAACCACTCAGCTACTTAGATTAAATATATCCCTTCCCAGGACAAATCAAGAAGAAATTGGTCAGGATGAAATTCCTGTCAAAAATACAAGAACAGAATGAAACTATCTTTCAGTATATTCATAATTTGAAGGTGTCGAGATTTGTGAGTTCAAAAAGACTTGGGACAAAAGAAATGAAAGAAATTCTACAGTCAAGACTGATTTGAAGGACTGTCTGATGGAGCTAAAAGAAATAAAATGCTGGAATAATTACTAACACAGGACATGTTGTTAGATACCCGTGTAGAATTTTTGCTGCAAATGGAGCTTATAGACCAGTTTAATACAACTCAAGTAAATTCGTCCAAAGAAAAGGAAGAGTTTGACATCTGTAAATATTGGGCATGAAAGGGAATGAAACAAATATTCCACCTTTGGACAAGTTTGCTGAAGTTGCAAGAAGTTGAACCATTTTTCAAGTGTCTGTAGGTTCAAAAATAAGACACACACCGTGGAGCAGGTACTAAAGGAGGTCTTAGAAATAAATAAAAAAGGAAAACCGAAAGAAAATTCAAATAATTGGCATTCTATTTGAGATGCAAGTTGATATGAGAAGTGACCTTACATTGATACTCTAGTTGGCTTCCGAAGTCTAGTCGAAGAGGAATCAACCTATTGGGCGCTAGTCAACTCATTTAACTTGAAAAATGAACTGATGAATGTTCACCAATCAGAAATCAGCAAAATGCTGCTCTTTTCCACTTCAAACTTAGTCTCTTTTCTATTCATCAAATCTTGCCACTTCACGTGGGCTTATCTCGTTCTCCTCCATTAAATAAGTCACACCTCTTGCGTTCTTTTCTTCTTCTGGTTTCCACATGCCGGTAGTAGAGAGAGCACACTTGTTTCTTCGAGGTAAGATTGTTCGTGGCATTACTACTACACTCCCCACTGATCCTATGATCATACATGAAACATTCGGGAGGTGGTCTTTTGCGCTCTGTGCTTCTTCACGGCAGTATAGTCATTTGGTCTTCATTAGAAGTGTTATTGGAAGAGGCATCACCTGCATTTGTGCTGAGTGCCTGTTCACAGGGTCTCTCTCTAATGGTTACAAATCTTTCACTCGCATTCTCTGAAACCATGTCAGAACAGACCGTCGGCTGGCCTGGTCCCACTATGGGTCGCAGATCTTTCACATGGCGTGAAATTCTCTCGATCGTTATGTTCTGTGCACTGGTAATTCCGGTCACACGTCCCACTTTATATTTTGTGGTACTTCGTCCATGTGGAGTCTTTACCTACACTCGGTTAACCGATTTGAAGACAGCCTGCTGTTGATTGTGTGTCGTCGCCGATGTTCTATTGATTCCTTTCAGCCGTATGCGGTACCGATAGACCATATTGGCTGGTGCTGTAGCAAAGGACATATCATCCTTTGGTGTGACATTGTACCAGTATACTGCTTTCGGTATATTACACCGTTTTCTGGTAGCGATCCTTTTTACAGTTCTGTGACATCGTTCAATGATGCCGTTACCAGAGGGTCGTATGCACAGCAGAATCGAAGTTGAACTCTCCACTCATTTAGGAAGGTTTTAAGCTGGCTGCTCCGAAAGGCAATGTCATTATTTGTCATAATCTCTGTCGGCGGGCCCCGCTCATAGAAGAGCGCCTTCAGCTAGTTGATTACTCTTGTCGCATCTTGTCGTGGAAGACGTCGCCAGATGGCAAACCGAGCGGAGCTGCAGTCGATCACTATCAAAAAATGGGCCCCGTTACAATGAGTAATATCCATCGCTACCCGGTGTCATGTTTGTCTAACATTCAAAGCCCCCTTTGACCAGTGCACGGGTGCTGGATCGATCAACTGACACTCTTCACATTCTTTGACGACAGTTTTCACTTTGGCCTTAGAGACCCCAGGGGCAATCTGTTTCACAAAATAAAGTGTCCGCCGCACACCAAGATGACAGCTTTGTTGGTGAACAATCTTGATCTGGTCAAGCCCAACTGAGCTCGCGGACGCAGTGCAGGTAGGTTGCACAGGCCTAGTGTTCCTTTTAATTGCATCAAGCCACCTCTGAGGCACTCTAGTCAATTGATCTGCCTTATTTTGGCTAGATTTGACGAAGGACACATTCATCGACTGCGTGTATTCTTTCACCAGTTTTATTATCGTGTCAAGCCGCCGTCGAATGAGCATCTCGCTTGCAGCTTTGGTTTGTACCCTGGCCTTGCCGGAAAGGGTGTCTGAGATCTGGTTAAGACCAACTGAGCTCACAGACGCTATGCAGGCAGGTTGCACAGGCCCAGTGTTCTTTTTAATTGCATCAAGCTACCTCTGAGGCACTCTAGTCTGCCTTATTTTGGTTAGAATTGACCAAGGACACATTCATTGACAGCGCGTATTCTTTCACTAGTTTTATTATCGTATCAAGCCACCGTCGAATGAGCATTTCGCTTGCAGCTTTGGTTCGTAGTCTGGCCTTGCCGGTAAGGGTGTCTGAGATCCATTCATGGACACAGGCAGAATCAGTGAACAAATGCAAGGTGGTTGTCTCCCAGAGGATAGCCAAGTTTATTCCTTTAATAATAGCATAGAGTTCCGTGAGGTTAATATGTTGGGAGTCCTTTTCTGGACGTAACCAACAAGCATCCTCTACTACAGTCCTATCATATACAAGCGACACGCCGGTAGCGAGAGAGCTTGCGTCGACCCATACGCTAAGGGCTTGGCCGTCGACGCACCATCTGCCCAACGCCGGGTCTTCCTTGTGCACTCTGGTGAGAACCTCTTTAATCTTTAAGAGGCGTGGTCAATTTTGTCATCCCATCCTGCGGTGACGTCATATACTCCCTGCTTGATGAACGCCACAGCTACACGAACTAACCACCCACGGGAAGGTGCCTAACCAATTTACCCTATAGTGAAAATATGTTCCGTCGCGTGACGACGCGAGGCATGTCTGGGATTTTAATACAGAGAGTTATCCCCTCCCCAGACCTGTAACTCAAGCACTCGTGCATCATCCTGTAGCCTCTCCGGCTCCTTGCTGAGGGGGCTGAGGCTGGAGAGACGTTCTTTCACACGTGGCGCAGGCACAATACCCTCGTCCACATACACATCATCAATATAGGCAGATATTGCCCACTGTATGCGCTTGTCCTTCGTCAAGATATCAACAATTGTGTGTATCTTGGATGGTGCCACATTGAGACCAAACCCCATGCGGGTCAGGCAATACCTTCGTCCTTTAAATAGTACAGTTTGATAGGACCACAGTGATTGGTGCACGCGTCCTTGAAGTTATGCCTTGCGAAGGTCTATCACGGATACATTCGATCCTGCTCGCCGCCATTCTCTCAACTTTTTGGTGCATATATCTGCACGAGCCGTAAATGGATCCACGTGATCATTTAACTCCTGATAGTCGAGCACTGGCCTTACCCTTTGTTTATTTTGCTGGATGATTGCCATTAATGGAATCAGGCCCTTCGGGGGCCCCAATTTATCTTCTGTGTAAGGAACTAACCACCCATTGTCAATCCAGTTTTGTAGCTCTTTATCGTATTCTGCATGAGCTCTTGCAGGGATGGTGTACTCTGGTACTCTGTTGTATAACTTTTCTGGTGGCTGATCACCGGACCACTTCTATGATACTGTCCAGGATTTGGTGCGTTGGTCGAACTCTGCGCGAAAGTCAGGCTGTTCTAGCTCTATTGTCGCACCCAAAGTGTGAGCTGCCTCAGCAAAATGTGCCTTGCCTCCTTCGTCGATATTTCTTGATGACGTCCATTCCCAGAAGGAGGTCGAATCCCAATGGTTTGCTGCTTACCACTAGCATGTTTGTCTTTAAGGGGTTTCTGTTGGTCACTGTTAAAGTTGTTGCATATTCACCCCGGCCAAGCTGTCAAAAAAAGAAATGCACCTGTGTAAGTAACAAGTGCATCCGGTTGAAGATATCAGGAGATCAGGGGTGACCTTGAGTGTCGAGGGGTTGAATTGAGTGCGAATTGTGACGCTCGCAGGAAGTAGGTGGGTGTCAAATTATTTTATAACCCCGGCGACAGGAAGTTCAGATCAGTTGGAGAAAAGATGCTGGAATGAGAACCATGTCCCAGCAGAGGCTGGGCCCCCAGGCCCCCGGTTGAGCAGCCCAGAAGAGAGGAAAAGAAACGTTGTCATGGCCAGAAGAGTGGGGGTCAATATGTTGCAGTTCTGTTCAGTTTTCAACTCACCTCTCACACAGTAAAACCTTTCGTAACCCTTTCGAACTTACGAATAAAGTGAGGGGTATATTTTTCTAAAGAACTGTGTCCGCTCGTCTTTATTGCGTTGTTATGTTTCTGCATGCATCTGCATATAAGTATACAACATGTATTAATTGGTGCCTAGGGCCAGTCATGCTATCATAGCATGTTATCGAGCTTGAGTAGACGATTGCACGAACGGCCGGAAAGAAAGAATAGTAAGCAGAATACAGCACTTAGGGGGCGAGCGAGAGAAAAAATTTTAAAATCCTTGCGAAAAAAGAAGAAAAAGGAACAGACCAACGACAAAGAACAGAAAAAAGAAAAGAAATAACAAAGGAAAAACTGCAACATGCTGGATGGAAAGAAGGAAAAAGAGAAGAAACAAGAACAGACCAGCAACGAAGAACAAAAAAAAAAAAAAAAGAAAAGAAAACACCTGAGAGACTGTAAGTAAATTGCTCATTCAAAAATTTTTTCCCTCTGCTGTCGATTAATATTTGGGTTCGTGAAAAAAGAATTTAAATTGATTATAATGGTGAAAGCATGAGTTTTAATGACAAGTGCCTTTCTAGAAGGATAAAATTGGAGATAACTTAAAAAAAAAAGAAATAAGATTGAGCTCTAAGCATAGAAAAATGGCGATTGCTGCTATATGTGATTTTGTATTGTAGTGAGGGGTTGAGAAAGAAAGAGTGTGTGGCAGTTGGCAGTGAAAAGGAAGGAAAGAAAGATGGCTATGGGTCAGATATACGGTGTTGAAATGATTGACAGTCATAAAGTAAACTTTTGAGTTTAAAATTTTTATGAATGAATTTTTTAGTAAACAAAATCTTTATGAATAAATTTTATTGTAAACGGGGTTTTTGTGGGTGGAATTTTGTGACGACTTGTTGATGTTATCCCAGCAAAATAGTAATTGGAAATTAGGATTTTGATCCGAGAGCTTGGAGAATTCGCTCATCGATGGAGTTGTCCGAAGGTTGTGCATGTCTGTAATTAGAGCTTTGGGACGGTCCGATGTTTGGAAGTGTTGTGGGGTCGATTTTGGGTACTAGTGGAAGGCATACCAGGTTTTATGGAGATCCCCCGCCCTGAGAGGGGTCAAGAAAATTCGAGAAAATTTGTCGTACTGGATATTTTGTGAATTCCCCCTGGAATGGGGTTCGATTTTTGGTTTTGAGAAGGTTATTTTTGAATTTTGAAACAGGGTTTTGGAGATTAGGTAATTAAGATATGCGCAAAATCTTGATGATCATTGTATGTGCGGAAAATTCGCAGACTCGGATTTGGAATTGTTTTGAATTGGAAGATGTTGTTGGCCGAATTGATAAAAGTTTGGATTGATTAGGAAAGAACACCCGGGATATTTTAAAGCAAAAAAAGAAAGAAGAAAAGAAAGAGGGGTACTCGTAAGCTATTGAGAAAGTGATATTAATAAAACATGTTTAATTCATGGAAATATGGGTTGAAATTGAATAAACGGGGAAGCGAACCTATAGTTATTGTATTAAGGTAGAGAGAGAGAGAGAGAGAGAGAGAGAGAGAGAGAGAGAGAGAGAGAGAGATAAGGTTTTAAAAAAAGGATAGTGAATTATATAAAAAAAAGGACAGGACAATGGAAAAAGACGGAGAGGAAAGGAAAAGAAACTTGAACACTGTTGAACACAGCCCAGAGAGAGAGAAAAAAAAGAAAAGAACGAACATTTTTTAGAAAAATAAACAGTACATAGATGAAAAAAAGAAAAGAAAGCTGAACATTTGTGAACTGTGATTGCAATAATGTTTTGACTTGTTGTAAAGTGAAAATTTGTGAAAAGAAAAAAAAAGAGTTTGTTTGAGTTTAAAGGCGACATTAGAATTTTTTTTCCTGTTTCATATGAAATTTGACGAAAACCATTAACAGAGAATTTTATACTAGGTTTACTAAGATTTATAATTATATTAATTCCAAATTTTTTTTAGAATATTGGGTTTTCGTGGAATAGGAAATTTTTTTTTTTTTAGGTTTCTGTTTTTGTATCCCTTTAGCAAATAATACAATATTATCGTTTCATCTTGGAAATGGCTGCAATTTTCAAACTCAGAAAATGTTCTCCAACATTAAATCCTTATTTACAAAGGATTTTCTTCAATATAATTTATTATTTGTGATAATAAATTCCCCATTATTATTTCTGCCTTCAGAAATAAGTTTAAGTGAACTTTCAGTTATATAAGATTTCTATTTGAATACAATTAGTATTCCCAACATTTGAATTCCTCGCAATAACTTCTTTTAGAGAAGGAATTACAATAGATCTTAAAAACATTCAAGTTTTCTCTTAGGAACAAAATTATCATTCACAAGAAAAAATTTTCGACAAACCAATTTCTTTTTTTTTTTTTTTGTAAGGTTTTCTTCATACCATTAATTTCGGTTCTTCTGTTAATCTCTGCTCAACGGCTAAATTAATGATTCTTGTCGGATTTATTTTTTTTCATTTGAATTTGCTCCTTTTTTATATTCGTTAAATTCCAATTAACAAATCTAAATACATCATTCTTCTTTTTTCTATGATGTCGCATCTTCTTTTTCTTTATATCTTTACGTTGAATTTTTGTTTCTTATTCAACGGAGTTGACGGATTCCATAATGTCATTCTATCGCCAGAATTTCATATTCACTGGACTTCATAAAAAGATGACTTTTCATCTCCCTGGCAAAGCTCGCAACTAACTTTAGGATTTTTTTTTTTTTTTTTGGCGGTAAAGACCATTCTATCTGTCTCGACCAATCTTACGTCGCCTCCCTGTCTGGGTCATGACCTTTACTTTTTTTCAGTTTATCCAGTTTTTTTTCTAAGGCTCAAAAGCCCGCCAGTCGTCTAGACATCATTTCCAGGCTTTATGTCGTGATTTCTATTTTTAGATTATCACCATTATTATGATCGACGCCGGATCATCACAGTCTGAACATTGGAGGATTAGATGCCTTAAGGAATCAGCACATATGTTGGGCTACAATGTCCAGCTGAGTAGACCAAGTATAGAGATGAATACATTATGGGGACCGATAATTAAAAAGGTTATATGAGAAAAAAAAATCTGAATATGAACACAGGTAAAAAATAATTGTAGTAATCCTAGTCAAGTAAGAACTCTGAACTATCCAGCAGGACACATAGCATAATGGTTATAGGCGTTGGTTCCCTAAGCTTCTAAGGAGACAATCTTCTAGAGGTTGCAGGTTCAATCCTGACTGCAAGCGAGTAACAATACAGGAATAATTAACACTTGTACCCAGTTATGGCTTACGGAATCAGAACAGGCAACTCCCGTGGATTCAATAAAAGACGCAGTTCGAAGTTCCATGAAGGTTCCCGAGTTCGACAAACACCTGAAGAAGGCCAGAAGACATATCAGCTAAAACGTTGTAGAAATAACAATAAAGATGAAGACGATAGTCTGAAAACCCTTAATGATAAAATCATTTTGAATAAGTTTACCTTATTATCTTTCAGATGGTAGGCAGAGCATTCTATCTGGACAGCTATCTAATTTTGATTCTTGCTAGCTTCCTGCAATGCATGAATGATGGCTTTTTGTGCTGTGGGGATTAAAAAAATTAATTCAAAAGTAACAGTTTCCCTGGAGGCCTTTGACAGGAAGCAAAATCAGTGCATGCCTAAAAAGTGGGGCTTCCTGGCATCAAAGAGAAATTCTTCCTCAGTAAACTGTTATCACTGCCAAGGGATAGACTTGTTTTCTCTCTGCTGCTAGTGAGAAGAGCATGTGTCTGCTGAGTCACGGCTTAGCAGCAGATTGATTGACTCTTCCATGAACAGCTGCCTATCTGAACACACAATGAACTTCAAACTTATAACTCACTGAAAATGACTCTATAATATATTTCAACAGCTTTTCTGGGAAATTTGACTATTTCTACTGGTTCAGAAAAAAAGTTCCACACCACAGAATAGTTGTAAGCCCCAAAATAAAGTTTTAAAGTTGTATCCTTGTGTCTTTCCTTCTGTCCTTAATTATCTTACAGCTTGCACAGACAAAAGAAGAAAACTAGTGACTGGGTGTAAGAAGAATACCAACAAAACCAATAATCCACCAATTACCCAGTCGGCTGGGGCTGTAGAATACACCAACAGCATCTCTGAAGAGGAGTGAGACCCCCGCCACAATGAGTGTCCTGATATGACACTAAACAATTTGATAGTGAGGTTCCAATAATGCTGGAGCTTTGGGGAATGCAGAACATCCCTTCATTGCCATTGCATCCAAGTCCACTCTGGTCCAGAGTTGTCAAGTATTGTGATCATTATAACCTGGAATTACTGCTTATTTTTAATTTGTATCATTGTATACACACAAATATTTAATTTGAAAGTTGCTAATATTGCATTTGACTGGTTTATTACTACAATACATTCAAAGCACTGATATAAAGTAAAATTGTTGTTTTTGAGTGGGCGGGGAGTGCTGATTCATTTATATAATATGTTGTACATCTAACTAGGCATCATACTCTCTTGTCAAATAAAAGGTGACTGAAAATCTCAAACTTCTTCCAATGCTCTGTCAGGAAGGTTTAGAATAGACTGACTGTTCCCTTTCAAAGGGTTAAGTCTCCTCTCCTCTCAAAGGGGTGTTCTGGGTATGATACTTAACTGCATCTGATGGTTAGACTCCAGTTCTGGAGCTCTGGGGAGAATAAAGTACTCCTTAATTGCTATTACTCTTAGGTCCACTCTGACCCTGAGTGGTTGTACTCTGAGTCAAATAGATCAGTTTTTAAAATAATTTGTATTTGAAAGAACTATGTACAAAAAACTTTAAAGAAACAACTACACAAAAAATGTAAGTATCAATGTACAATGAATGTGATTCCCTAACCTCTCAGCTTAAAATTATCCTAGCTGGGCTGACATGCTGTTAAAATCAATTACTCCTATATGAAATATGGTATGAATCATCCAATTAGATTGATCATGAAAATAGTTCTATTTGTTTTTAATATATAATTGTCATAGTAGTAAAAGAATGAGGACATCAGTTTTTAATGTGTGTTGTATATTGACCTTCGACCCGGCCAAACATGCCATTCCAAGGTGATGCACCGGAAGGAAGTGACACATTCCGATGGCAGTTATGAGAAGAAATCGCGTAGGCGAGCTTGGCTGAAAAAATGGGACAAGGTAAAAATCCCATGGTACACTCATAGACTGATGCACCGGAAGAGAGTGACCTCTGAACTGCATGACAGTTATTTCCGCTTGATGATGATCAAACATGCCAGTCCAAAGACGCCGGAAGTGGCATATTCCGGCCTGGCTAGCCATGAGAATAGATATTGAGTGGGCGATTGAACTATTATATAACTCGGTGAAGTCAGTGAGTTGGAGATCAGATGAGTGGAGACAAGGTGTGGTAGAGAAAGCCACCACCCGGCAGAAGGGGCCTTTGGGACCCCTGATTGAGTTTGGAGACCAGTTAATGAGAAGATGCTGGGATGAGAACATGTCCCAGAGAGGCTGGGCCCCAGGCCCCCGGTTGAGCAGTCCAGGAGAACGAGAATGACACACGGCGATGCCTGGAGGGGCTGGGGAGGTCAATATGTTGCAGTCTTTGTTCAGTCTCCAACTCCCTCTCACACACACAACACCTTTCAAATAAAGTGAGAGGTATATTTTTTTAAAGAAGTCTTCGCTCGTCTTTATTCATTGCGTCAATATGTATACTGCGTGGAAATGTATATGCGTATATAAGCATATTCATTATGTTGAGTATACAACATGTGCATGTGGCAAAGATTTGTTTTATTCATTTATCTTAATCTCCAAATTGATCAAAATATGTTATGGGTATTGAAGCATTCTAGGATGAAAGATATTTTTTCAGAGTTGTATCAAACGGATATCAAATTAAAGAAAAAAATATCTGATGATCGATTTGAAGTGAGAGTTCTCTCCTTTAATTAAACTGCACCATTCAAGACTTGGAAGTAACTATGATGACAATAATGCTAATAATATGTGAAAATGATATCATCCAAGGATTTTTGGTTTTAAGAAATACTAACAGATTAACTGTTTTCAATTTTTCTCTTGTTTTTATAGTTTTTAATGGTAACTAAAAAACGTTCTTAAAATTTTCAATTAGATACATTCATTTTTTAATTTCTTTTTAAAAAGCAATTTTTTAACTTTTAAGACTAATTTTAAGACTTACAAAGAAATTGATATTTTAAAGGTTTAGATAAAGATTTTTTTTCTAAAAACAATATTCTAAATTTGAAATTATTTAAAACTATTTATTTGGTATGTATGTCCATTATGAGGGTTGGCTATAAAGTTTATCGGCTGATCAAGATAATCTCAAAGAATATGATCAAATGAGGTTTATTTTTCAACATAGTCTTCCTTGCTGTCATACACTTTGGAAAAAAATCATCAACAGCAGATATAAAGTCCTCATTTGAACTTTCTAGTAGTATGAAAATGTTATAACTTTTAGTTTATTTAAATTATAAAAAAGAAAGATAAAATTATGTAGCGAGAGAAGAAACTTACCCTCTGGATCAAAGCGCGTAAAACTATGCCTTGCGTGTCAAGCAGTAAAAAATATGTTCACTTATGGAGGCAGAAGTTATAGTGGGTAGATTTCTTCTCGCGATAAATAATAATAATAATAGGGGGGTGGATGGTATGCCTCCTCTGCAACAGAAAGAAAAGAGTCTCTCGTAACAGAATACTTAGTTATTGGTTGTTGAATCCAAGTCAATTACTTGACAGTCAAGACTAGTAAGCAATTGTACAACAGAAGGAAATGGATTCCGTGATTTGTTTTCCCTACTGTTGTATCCTCAGACTAAATAGCATGAATAGCGCCGATCAATGGCTTGGGTAGCCTCAGTTGACTAAAAATAACAACACTCGCATCTAGTAGCCTTTCTTCAGTATACCTCAGGTCAACTCGTTCGCTCTGTCAGCCAAAAAGCAGTCCACGAAGAACAACAACAACGCCCTCCTGCTACTGGAATGCTCTTTTATGCAAATTCCGGCATATAGAAATTTACATGCGTGGTAGATTTCTTCTCCCAGGACTCGAAATCGACCCATTATAACTTCTGCCTTCAGAAGTGAACATATTTTTTACTACTTGACACGCAAGGCATAGTCTTACGCACTTTGATCCAGGAGGTAATTTTCTTCTCTTGCTACCCTCCCCCCGATCTCATGATCATAAATGTGGCAGTCTGGCGGCGGCCGCGTTCGCCGAGTGCTTCTACGTAAAGGAATCCGGCGAATCGTCTGATTCTGTATCTTCGGTGTCACACAGTAGGCTTTCTGTCTCGCTCGCAGAAGGTGTGCCATCAGAGTCTTCCTCTAGCGATGTCACACTGTGTCACAGACGCAGATCCTTTACGTGGCACCAAGATTGATTGTGAACTAATTACTTCGATCACCCAACCTTTGCCGAATTTTGTGGGACATCGATTCTGCGCCGTCTTGAACCACACGCGATTCCCGACCTGGTAATAGCTGCGTCCGGGACCTGAAGACGTTATCCTAGCCTTTTACCCTTACCTCATAACGATAGATCTTGTCGGCGGGCGTAGTGGGAGGTGACACGCTGTCTCGGGGTGTGACATTGTGCCAGTAGACAGCCTCCTGGATCGGACAGTGCATTCTGGCTGCAATACGCTTAACCGAGCGTTGACATCGCTCTGCTATTCCATTCCCGGCTGGGACGTACGCGCAATGAAACCGTGAGTTAACTCCCCAATCATTTACAAAAGCTCTGAACTCCCTGCTGCAGAAGGCCGTGTCATTATCTGTAAGGAGTTCGTGTGGTGGGCCACGTTCAAAAAACACCGTCTCCAGCTGGCGAATCACCCTTGCAAGGTCTTGTCTTGCCAATTGCCTCCAAATTGAAAAACGCGACGGGCCACAATCTGTGAGCGTTAGGAAATGGTGGGCTCCATAGTGCGTGATGTCCATTCCTACCCTCTGCCAGTAATCGTCTACCTCCAGTGTTCCTTTTTCCCAGTGGACTGGTGCTGGGTCTATGGACTGGCATTCCTCACACGTTCTCATGGCCATCTTGACGGCTACTCTTGATGTCGCTGGACAAATTCTCCTTACGAAGTAAGTGGTACGCCGCACTCCCGGGTGTCCACTGCTTCTGTGGATGGCTATGATTTGGTCTGCGTTCAGCTCATCCCCGTGAATAGCGCCGATCAATGGCTTGGGTCCATTCTCCATCTTCATAACGGTAAACCACCTCTGAGGCACCCTCGTCAGTCGGTCGGCCATGTTCTTATTTGACGGAATCAATACCACGTTCACAGTCAACTCATACTCCTCCACAAGCTTTGTTTTAGAGTGTTCAGCCGCCTTCTGATAAGCATTTCAGTGGCTGCTTTGGTACGCACTCGCGTTCTACCTGTCAGAGTGTCCAATACCCAATGGTGCACACACACAGAGTCTGTTTTCACGTGCAACACCTTGCAACACCTATTGGAGAGCTAAATTGATGCCCTTTAACACGGCGTCCAGTTCGGCTAGGTTAATATGTTGGGCGTCATTTTCAGGTCGCAGCCAGCAGGCATCCTCAAACACTGTTTCGTGTCTCTCCAATGCTACTCCGATCGCTAAGGAGCTGGCATCGACCCATACGTTCAGTTCCCATCCATATACACACCAATCTCCATGGGCTGGATCGTCTCGCCGCACAGAGTCCACATTCTCAGATATCATACACTGCAGCAAGTTGTCCCTCGTCTCATCATGCCAGCCCTTCGTGACCGAGCTTGCCCTCCTCTTGAGTACTCCACAAGCCACACGGAGCCAACCACACACCTGAAAGTGCCCGACAAGCCTCCCACATAAAGAGAACACTGCCCGTCGCGTGAGAATATCGGGAGCGTCTGGAACCATGCTCCCTCGCTTCCACCGCAATTTACCGTGTTCCATCGCGACCGTCAACCCCCAGCACTCGTGCGCCATCTTCCAATCGTTCTGGGTCCTTACACTCAAGTCCAAATCTAGCTAGGAGTTCTCTAACGCGGGTCGCAGGTATAACATCTTCATTGTCGTCGATGTAAGCAGACGCCGCGTGGCCCACCGCCTCCTCCTGTGATAGCACCGCGCTGACAATGGCTTTCATGATGAGAGGAGCCACATTAAGGCCAAACCCTAAACGTGTCAGGCAGTGTCTCTGCTCGCCAATCTTCACGGTCTGGAACGGCCACAGTGTCTTCTGGACACGCACCTGAAGATATGCTCTCTTAAGGTCCAACAGGGATACATTGGAACCCTTTTGCCGCCATTCACGCAATTTAGCTGCGGAAACATCTGCGTTGGCTGTGAAAACATCAACATAACAGTTGAGCTGTCGAAAGTCCATCACTGGACGTACCCTTGATTTATGCTGCTGCAGTACAGCCATAAGGGGGATCAACCCTTGGGGGGGTCCCAGTTTTTCCTCTTTATATGGCACAAGCCA
This sequence comes from Sepioteuthis lessoniana, assembly GCA_963585895.1. Classification (NCBI taxonomy): domain Eukaryota; kingdom Metazoa; phylum Mollusca; class Cephalopoda; order Myopsida; family Loliginidae; genus Sepioteuthis; species Sepioteuthis lessoniana. The sequence continues at coordinate 31,175,717 of OY757920.1, forward strand.
GCCATTGCTTATCCATGCACGGAGCTCCCGCTCGTAGTCCTCCCGGATCTCTGCCGCTACCGGATATTCCACCACCCTGTTGTCTTATGCCTCAAGTGCGCGCCCCTCTGACCACTTCCATGCCACAGTCCAGGCCCGGCTCCAATGGTTGAAAGTTGCGGTGAAATCAGGTTCATTGATGGAAATGGCTGCACATTTGACAATTCCCTTGTTGCCGAGTTGTACCGATCCTGATAGCCCAACAACCATACCTCCCAGTGCTTTTATAGCGTCGATCCCCAACAGTAGGTCAAATCCCAGTGGTTTACCGCGCACCACCGGCATGCTGATTTTAGCAGAACTGCCTTCCTCCGTGGACAACAGTTACCATTCCGTCACCACAGCACGGACGAGACATGTCTCCAATCGTCATCACGTTCACAATCGCTCTCCTCCAAGACCGGCATCGATCTGTATCAATGATTATTCGCGTCCAGCCGGTGTCAATTAGTATTGAACACTTTCCCCCGCCAACATAGATGCCAGCTGGTCGGAGCGCCGCATTCACATCTTCATGGGGGAGAAGGCTGGCGCTGATGCCTAGTCCCCTGTTTCGTTTCCCGAACAGTCCCGGACCCAGTGTCCAATCTCAACGCACTGGAAACAACGTGTCCCGCGCTTCCGGCAGTCTTTTGCAATGTGACCCTTGCTGTTGCATCTATGACAGATCACATTGGAAATGGAGCCACTCTTAGCAGCAGATGCGATACCACCGCGGGGTGAGCTCACAGCCGCGATCACGTCCTAGCTTTGGTCCCCAGTTGTCAATGCTCTGGCTCGCGCTAGCTGGTCTCCCATGGCCAGGGTTTTGATTTTTGGGGCTTGCTGCACCTCAATTGAAATGGCATTAGGGAAACCTGTGATGAAAGCCAGCTTCGTGAACCTCTCCAGTCCAGCTCCCTCGAACCCAGCCAATCCAGCCAACTGCCTGATTTTGTTGACATATACGTCGACACCTTCATCAGCCCACTTAACCATGGTCAATTTTCTGCATGCCGTGAACGCACCGTCCGTAAATGCTTCCTTAAGCTGGGCATCGATCAGGCTGATGTCCTTCTGGTCCTCCTCCTTCATTTCCATATAGAGAGCCAGTTCACCCCCCTCCTGGTACAATGGCAGCAAGCTGGCGACGTTATCTACATGCTGAAGTCTGGCCACTAGCCTGACCTTTTTTAGCCACGCCATCGTGTCACCCTCGCCGAAAAATGGCTTTAAAATGTCACTGCCGAGGCGAGCCTTTGCCATTGTGCCGAAATAGCTTGTAATAAAAGGACTAGTAAGCAATTGTACAATGGAAGGAAATGGATTCCGTGATTAGTTTTCCCTACTGTTGTATCCTCAGACAATTGGGTAGCCTCAGTTGACTAAAAATAACAACACACGCACCTAGCAGCCCTTCCTCGGTATACGTCTCGTCAACTCGTTCACTCTGTCAGTCAAAAAGTAGTCCACGAAGAACAGCAACGTTTATTTCCTAGAATAATACAAGGGAGGCACAAGGCCTTGAAGTTTTATGGGGGAGGGGAAAGGAGCAGTCATACAAGTTCTATATGTTCTAAGGGAGTCTAGCTAGCCACATTCGCCAACCTATTCAACAGTACAATATATAGACAGTCATCTATCACCATGTATGCTGCAACCACCAAAATACCACATTTGCTCTATGAAAAAAGACCTACTTAAAACCCCTAATGGAATGTGTGGTTTTATTTATAATTGATGATTTATTTACAATGGATGTTATATGATGTGGATGGGAGAAAAACTCTGAAATATACAAAAAACGAATATAAAAACGAAGGAAAAATTCTCCGTTTGGTTCCCCTTCCCTCCCCTCTTCTATGAAATGGAGGCCAACTGTTTTCCGGTGTCCGAAAACAAGCCGGACCTACCCTAGGTGGGAGAGGGATCCTAGCCTAGTGGGGCAAAAATTACAGAGTTGGACTCGGTATGGGCAGTTGAAAGCAAATATGATTTTTATACACATGAACTTCCAAGATCATCAACAAAAGTGGGCTGGGGTGAGGGTTGAGTTTAAAAAGATAATGGAGATGGGGAAGATCTTGGAGACTAACAACAATGTGATGGGGACGACGACTCACAAAATACTGCTAACTAGGTTTCTAGGTTTCAATGAGGAAAATCAATGCCTACTTACTCAGGATGGGGTCCCGAAGGACCCGTACCATAAGGAAGGATGACTCTAACATGGCCCCCATTCTTATGACCTGGTTTGCTGCATTCACCCACCTTTTGTTGAATGTTATGCGATCCAAGTGTTTTCTATCGCCTCTGATTTTGACCCTAAGCTGATGCCTAAAATACAAAACCAGATCACGATGAGAAAAAGTTTGCATCATTATACAATCCCTTCTTTCGTGTTGTCCAAATCACCATTCGAGCTACAGCCAGGATCACGAGAAACACCACACGCTTCTCACCCTGAAACGGAGAAAGAACATTGTCCACAACGTAACCAACGTCAAGCAGCACAAGCTGCTTGGGTTCAATGCGAGCCGTCCACTCCCCAACGTGATTCCAGAACGGACGAACTCGCTTGCAGTAGTAGAAGTTGTGCTCAGTCGTTTCTTCCACACCACTGCCGCAGCAAGCACAATCAGGCATGTCTACCAGGCCTGCTGTAAAGTTCAAGCTGAAAAGAGGTAACGCATTCCGTGCAAGTCACCAGGTGAGCGAGAACTTGGAGTTGTTCAAGAAGCTCGATCCTGGCGCCCAATTCCAGTGGGAGCGGATATCCTCTGCCGTCCAGCCACACTGCTTGCTAAGAGGGTCCAAAGCGGAACCCACCACTAACTCCCGATATAGTTCCTTTCAAGGCCGTGAAAGGTCACTGGACCCAAGAAAGTTACAAAAGGCCGTTTGGCACTTGTGGACAAACAGTGTTTCGCCCATCAGCTTACGTCAACCTTCAGCCTTTGGGTCTGACTGGAGGCGAGGAAAAGTCCGACTCACCTTTCGTCTCCACACTGCGTCCCCCGTCAAGTATGCAAGTCTTTCAGAAAGCCAGTAGCTCTCCAGATCAGGCATACCCAGACCCCTGTTGCGTGTACGTTGAATGCAAACTTGCCTACGGACCATCTGCCTTCGGCCTCCCCCGAGCAATCTGGAGAGGGATTGTTTTAGCACCAGCCGATGTGCCTTAGGCAGAGGAAGTACAGCCAATTGGTAAAGGATCAACACGGCGCATGCCTCGGTCCTACCCTTTAAGGACAACCTCCTTGAAAGCCAGGTTCCCACCTGAGCATTCACCTTCCGACCAATTTCACTCCAGTTGGAGGTTGGGCCCGAACCACAACCCAAGGATGCGGATAGGCCTGTCACTCCAGCAGAAGGGCCCTGGAAGGGTAACACTACTCCTCCAAGCACCGAGCCGCAAACCTTCACTTTTGTTGAAATTGACCTTTGCTCCTGCTATCCGCTCGTACTCACCAACCACCTTCACAGCCTTTATATGCAGGCGGCAGGATACAAACACTGTGATATCATCGACAAACGCAGAGACCCTTGCTGAAAGAGTGCCAGCAAAGGGGACACCGTGCAAGGCTGGATTCGTCCCCTCATCCCTAAGCTTATGGAGCAGGGGCTCCAAGGCGAGGACATAGAGAAAAGGAGACAGGGGGCAGCCCTGCCAGACCAAATGCTTGATCACGAACGCCGTCGAATGCCTTCCGCTCACCTGCACCACTTCCTGAGGGTTGTGGTACATCATGCTAATCCATCTGCGGAACTCCAGTTGGAATCTGGCAGTCTCCAAAACAGTCACCAAAAACTGATGGTCAACCCTATCGAAGGCCTTGAACTAATCTAAACTGATCAGCGCAGCATCCGTGCCATCATCTACCGATCTTGGACCTCGTGAATCAAGTGCAGATTGTCCTGGATCAATCTTCCCTTCACAGTATAGGTCTGCTCAGAGCTGATCAGATTGCTAATGACAAGCTGTAAACGATTCGCTAAGACCTGGGCCAAAATCTTTAACTCTGTGTTAAGCAGAGTTATGGACCTGTAATCATCTAAACCCTCCCAAATATGCTTGTCACCTTTCTTCAGCAATGCTTCAACGCATCACGAACTTCGCATTCAGTAATCACACCCTCGCAATGAGCTGCTTCAGCTGCCCCGAAGTGGGGGAAGTTGGCAAGATAGCTGCGAAACTCCTGTAGCGGGAGATCAGGACAGCAGGCAAAGTGATCACGAAAGTGCGCCTGAAAGGCATCATGCATCTCACGATTCGATCGCAGCACGTGCCCATCCAGGGACTTGACGGAATTGATATACTGATCGGGAAACCTTCGCACTTCTTCCTCACGCATAGTCACGTTTGATTTCACAGCTTCATTGAGAACTCATTTTAACCTAAATCTAACTATGAACCCCTTGTAGCGCTCGCTAGTCTTACGTTGAAGGTCCCTCCTAGCTAGCTCTACGGTTAGGGATCCCCCCCCCCCAGCCACCACCCGGGAAAGTCTATCATCTATAGATTTCACCTCCTTGGTCCTATCTAATTTGAGCTGACGACTGTACTTGGCAAAACCTCTAATCCTATGTTTAAGAGAAACCCACCACCTATTGCCGGTAACCGCCCCACTAATGCCCGCTTAATTAGGGATTCCAGCCGGTCCCGTATCTCCAGTAAGGAGGTATTGAACTTCGAGTAGCTGGCCAGACTAGGCCTATTAGTTAACCGCAGACTGACCCTAACAAGTTTATGATCAGTCCAAGCAATCAAGTGGAACGTGGGACAACTAACGAAGTCGCTATCAGCTCTTCTAACTAACACTCTGTCTAAGTAGGAACCTACTTGGCCAGAAATCCTCTGGGGTGAGGATGCCAATGGTCTGATGCAGGAAGCCGGTACTGAGTTCAGTAGTAACTCGGCCGTCCCTGGAAATTCCACCAACATCCAAAGGATACTGCAACTTTAGGGACCTATAAAAACAGGGATGAACATAAATTGGGACCCTGCCCATACATTTAGTTGACATGATATTGAGAGAAGGGTGCTCCATTTTTGCCAGCCTTATGTCCGTCTGACTGGCTTCTTCAATAAAGCACCAAAGCTCTTTAGTTGGGTTGCCAGCTGAATGAACAAAAGTGGTCACCATGGGTGCACCTCTAAATAAATATGGGTTTGTAATGTTTTTATGGTCAATTGTTTTGAGTCCTGCTAATGGTTGTAATGTTTGTTTTACATGTCGTTCCAATGTTGGTAATTCGAGGGTGTCTTCACAAAAGTAGAAAGCGTTGAGAGCTCGTCAGACCTCTTTAGAGGCCGACTTGGCTTGTTGCTTAGTGATCGATAATGATGATGATTGTGATGTTGAGTCTCTTGTTACCGAAAGGGACTGGGAGAGTAGCTTGGGGGTTGAGATGGGTGATTGTTGAGGTGGTGTTGAGGAGTAGGGTGTGCTGGGGTATTTTTTGTTGTTGTGGGGGAGGAATAATTTGGGCTGGTCGTTGTTTTTGTTGCGGAATTGTTTTTGTTGGAATGTTTTGATTTTTGAACTGCTTTTTTTGCCCCCCTCTCCTTCTGTAATAGAATATCCGTTGTCCCTCCTTTTCCTCATGCGGTACATTTATTTCATTTGTTTTTTCCTTTTTCTTTTCTCTGTTTTTGTGATCAGGTTTTCTACTTTTTTTTCCGTTTTTGAATTTTCTATGGTTTTCCCCCTCCTCTGTATTTTTATTCTTGCCGGTTTTAGCAGGGGATGATTTCGGCGTTTTTGAAGGGGACTTCTTCTTACCCCGCGTTACCTGGGTCCACCCCTCCTTCTCCTTGTTATTGGGGTGGTCCCCAGTTTCTGTAGGTTGTGTATTTGAAATGACTGGCGTTGTATTTGTCATTGTTGTTACTGTTATTGATACTGATGATGTTGTTGCTGTTGTTGATAGTGATGATATTATTACTGTCGCGTTGGCGTTTTTTTGTGGGCAGGATCTAGAGAAGTGGTCCAGCTGCCTACAATGCCAGCATTGAGGAACACTGCCAACACATCCCCACTTAGTTGAATTGGCACATTACACACGGTGACCTTTATTCTTCTTCTACTCATGTATTCCGGTTGTAATCTGTAGTATTTTGTAGTGATACTACTATTCCTGGCCAGCTTCGTTGCTAATTCTTCTGATGGCAGCAAGATATCCCAGGTAGCAAAGCTGCATCTGTAGAAGTATCTAGCTGGGATTCCTGCTGCTTTTAAAAGTTCCTCAAACTTGTCTTTTTTCAAGCCAGCCAATCTCCTGGTTTTTATGTCGATGACAATCAATGACAGGGTCTTTGGCTGTACTGCCTCTACCGATTCTGGGATTGGTAGAATCCGGTTTCCTTGGAAGTACTGGGCGTATTTTTCAGCCCTGTCTTTTTTGTAGTCCTGTGCCAACTTTTTATTTACTTGCATCGACCAGGAGATTGGCATTGATGGCACTTTTTGAGCCGGTGGAATGGTGCTAGCTGGGGTTGATGATTCAGATGAGGTTCCAGGCAATGACGGCCATTCCGGTTTCTCTGGGGATGACTCATTAAAAATGACCTGTTGGGTGTTTGGTTCCCCCATAATTGCTTTGGGCAACTAGGAGGAATGAAAACGAATGGCTTGAGATGAAAAAATTCCTTGTGTAGCGAATGAAAAATGCAGCAAAAAGTCTTAGGGCTGACCCCTCTCAATAACAAGCAAATAACAGTTTTTTTGAGGAGGGGCACAAATGCAATAACAAATTTTAACAAATTTAACAAAAATATTCAACAAAACACTTACTCTTTAACAATTGCTATGAAAGTTCAACTGACTACACAGACTGCCTTCTTCGAACTCGAAGAACAACAACAATGCCTTCCTGCTGCTGGCATGCTCTTTTATGCACATTCCGGCATATAGAAATTTACATGTGTGGTAGATTTCTTCTTGCGAGACTCGAGATCAACCCACTATAACTTCTGGCTCCAGAAGTGAACATATTTTTTACTGCTTGACATGAAAGGCATTGTCTTACGCACTTTGATTCAGGAGGTAAGTTTCTTCTCTTGCTACAAATTACTAAAAATAGTGTATCATAAACATATTAAAAATGATTTTCAAAGTTCCAATTTTTCAAAGTATTTGATATTTATTTTTTTAATTGACTACCTTTTCTATTTTAAAACCAAACCACTTTAAATATTAATATGATAAATAACACTTCTTCTCATTTAATATTATGAAAATAATGATTTCATTTTTTTCTAGTATTTCTTTCATCTTTATATTTCTTTTATTACAATTTCCAGCTTGTCATTCTACAGATTAAAAATATACTTGGCAAAAATTTATCATTTGACTGTTTCATCTAAGAAAAGAATTGAATACTTATGGAAGATGACTTGTATTAAAAAATATTAGTTGTTCAATAAATGTTTATATTTACATTCCTAATGGAATGGAAGATGAAATCTCCAGATTATTTGAGAAGCTTGCAATATATGACAAATTATTAGAATTATAACCAAACAAATCCTTTTGGATATTAAATAATTTAAAGTGTGAGAAAATGATTCAGGGGACGTTACTCTTTAACTTGTTTGTCTAACATTTTTACTTATAAATTCTCAAATATCATTGCCCACCTATACAGAAAAATCTTAATACAAACAAAATTCAACAATATTTAGTTCTTTTCACAAGATGTTAAATCCTTAGGGAAATGTCTTAAGAATATTTTGAATTTATGTCTTGCCATTTTTAGGAACTAAAAATGGATGTTGTTTAAGCATATATAATTTTATATTTTGGTATACTATGTAGTTATTTTAATGATATTATATGAGTTAAAAATATGTTCCACTTATTATATTGTTTTTATCAACTTTTATGTATTTTTTCATGAATTCATTTTTAGGTTGTTAAATTCAAGAAATTTAGAACAAAGAAATTTCAGACCAAACTGACATCCTATATGTTAAGAGTTTGTCTTTCATATACTATGTCTTTGTCTATTAGACAAGGTTCTTCTCATCTGTAGCGTTTTCATAACTGTTTCTTTCTTCCAATTTTTTTTTTAACATTGTATAATGTTTTGATTAATTTTTTTTTTTTAAATTGAATTTGTATTTACTTTATGAGGATTTTAATATCCAACTTTCATTTATAAAATTTTTTATTCTTTTGATTTTTGGATAAAAGTAAACTATTTTTTTGTTTGTTTTCTTTAATTCTGAAATCCTACAATCATTAAATTTAAATTTATTTACATTTACAACACCATATTTATTACATTCAAAACCAGAAAACTGATGAGAACCATGAGACTTAATCAAATAATAATATATGGATATTTTTTTTTTGATTAGTAAATTCCTTTTTGTAGAGCTTACCAAAATTCATTTCGTATATCAGTTTGAATTAATGTACATATTAAAAAGGAAATGATACAAGTGATGAATTCTTGATATGAAAAACATTATGTAAAGAAAAATATTTTAGATAAGCTTGGAAATTCTAAATGATCTCCCTTGCTTTTATGAGTTTAAAATAGCAGTTATTTTTGACATTACACACCCATACAAAGGTTAGTTCCTGTATTAAACTTGTATTAAATCCTGCACTGATTGGATGGCTACTTAGGAAACTTAAGGATAAATGGCATCAAACATATCTTTGCTAATAAAAACAAATTGTTTACAATATTTAAATTAAATTAACTTTTTATTTATTTATTCATTTTAAGGTTTGCTAAGAGTAAATCAAAGTTTGAAAGAGCAATGTCTGGCAAAACTGTCATTTAAGTCATCTGTTTTCAGTCAGAAATAATATCATCCTACAAAAATATGTTCCAGTTACTATATACTTAAGGTACAAAAATAAATATGAATTTATATCTCTTCAGTGCAAGAAATATGATATTAAGAAAGTCGGTCAGATTAAGGAATATCATTTTACACACCAGGGAATTTCTGTAAAAACATTTTTCAACCTAAAAAGCAATGTAAAAGTAATATTTCACTTGCCATCAGAAACAGTCGTTAAATATTGTAATGGATATTAAGAACTGTTCAATTAAATAAATTATGAAAAAGCTTTTGTCAAAAAATAAAATAAATAAAATATTTAAAGTTCAGAGTTGTCTCTCTTCATTTCTAAAGTGAAGAATAGTCATGAATAAGATATTTCTTTTAGCTTAAAAAATATGTTGCTTTTTTATTTATGTAATTGATAATTGTGCCCAGTGTCATTAATTAAACACCATCAATTTTCAAAATGCTTGATTTTTTAAAATTATAATTTGTTTTGTTACTGTGTTTTGATACAAAGAATCTATTGATATCCTTTAGATTTTTATAATGAAGATATCTCTTATGCTTTACAAAGGGTTTATTATTAAGACTTTTAAAATCGCTCACAGATTGAATCATGCCTTTCTCACTCATTATGTGTAGATATAATTTTCAACATTAACTTTTGACAAGAATTAATATATAGAAAATAGGGTTAGAAATATTAAGAACATTGAAAAAATTATAAGTGGCATTTACTTTAAAAATTTAATTGGACATTATACTGTAATAATCAAATTAGATAAATTGATATAGAGCAGTGGTTGACCATTGGAGAAGTAACAAGAAGAATTAAGGTTAAATAATATATACTAGAAAACAGGTTAATTTGATTAATAAGAACAGCAAAAATTAAAATTGGAATAAATCCCAAATACTCTTATAGCTTTCTATTTGCAAAATCTATTATATTCTAGTATTAAAGAAAATATTTAAGTAAAGCTGTCAGTTTTAAATTCAATACAATTACTGATTATCTGTAATATATTTAATTTTTTAATCTTCTAAATGACTGGGTTCACATAATTTGTTTGCAAATAGCCATCATTCTATTTAGTAACCAACATGAAATCAACATTTTTGTTAAGATGGTCAATCTATCAGGATAATTAAACTCTTATTTTTTTTTAAGCATTCTCCTAATTTTGATTGTCAGATTTAATAATGTATGTTCTATTAAATAAGTAATGCATATAATGTTATATATAATTATGACCTAAAAATTTGATTTAAAAAGTATTTAAACAAATCTTCAGGTTACGATCAATATCTTTTCATAAACAAAATAACTTTAATAGAATCAATGTTATTTGAACAGTAGATTTAATTGGATTAGTGATGTTGCTTCTTGGTTTTCTTGACATAATGGAATGGATATCAACACAATGAAATAGGTTCATAAAGATAAGTTGCAAAAAAGTAGATTCAATTACTTGAATTAAATGTGAATAAAATATGTAAAATTTATTGTTCATTACAAGGTTTCTTTTGCATGTTATTTTATCCTATCAGTAGTGTTTATTGTATCCCCTACCAGACATTGGCATATTGGTTAGAGTGTTCGCCAATGGCCCGGGAGACCTGGGTTCAATTCCAGGTCTAGTCATACCAAAGACTTTAAAAATGGTACTTCATGCCTCCTTGCTTAACACTCAGCATTATAAGGTACAGATCAAGGGTAAAGTGGAGAAATCCTGGGAAAGGAGTTGTGCCCTTCCCTGCACCTTGGTGTAGTAGCTATCAAAAAGGGAGCCTTCGGGGTCACCCTCGACTACTGTCGCCAACTTTACTTTACTTTACAAAGAAGTAGGACCCTCCAGACAAATAGAGATGTCCTATGTATGACACTAAATTGCATCTGATGGTGGGACTTTAGTTTTATCATTACTCCCATGTTCACTTTGACTCAGTGTGGTAGTACCTGTTTTGGTCTTATCTATGGTTCAAATAGATCTGTTTAAAATCTATTCATATTTGGTAGGACTGTGTGCCAAAGAAACTCTTAATAAATAAACTACACAAAAAATATGAAAGTTTTACATGATATGATTGAGTTATAATTGTTTGTATTTTTTATTTTTTTTTGTATTTAGACTATCAATATTCATGTGGATCGAGATGCCAAACAGGGAGTAGTGAACCATCAAATTTCAGATTGGTCTTTTACTTTGAATGGTTTGTTCAATAATACAAGTCAAGAAACAGTTTATGAAACAGTTGCTCAAAAACTGGTTTCTGCAGCTCTAAATGGATACAATGGTAATTATGAGAAATTTTTATGACTTATTTAATGATCTGTGCAAATTTTTAATTTTTTTATTAAGATTCATATCCTTTTTTTTTTTTTTCAAATGTTTACTTGGTATTGTATATAATTTTGTGTGTATGTGTTTTAGTTTCTCTCATTAGTGTAATTTTCTGCAATTCAGTTTCTAATAATTTTTTAAAGACAATTAGTTTACTGAATTCTTGAATTTTATCAAAATGGAATTACAAATTTATAAAAAAAAAACATTTTCAATATAAATTGAGATAAGGAATAAAAAATTGAGAGCTAATGGGCATCAATTTTTAAAAATTTTGACAATTAGGTTCCACATACTGCTTGTTCATGGAACAGTATGTGTATAGTTCTAGCTGTTGAGGCACATTTGTTTATTCTTTCCTTTTAATATCAATTGTAGGTAAATTATGTAAATAAGAGTTTGTTTTGCCTTTTCTTCTTTTATCTTCATTGTTAATATATCATGGATATATCAATATTGATCCTTTTTGAGTGGGGACTTAACTAAAATGTCTTCACTACCACAAAGTGTCCAATAACATAAAACCACATTAATATCAGGAAAATTAATTTATTAGGATATCTATTTTTTTTACTTGGTTGATGGTGTGATAAACTCCATTTTAAAGTAATAAAACACTCATGAGATCTGCACTAAGTATCAACCATATGTAGCAAAGAGTTTCCTACAATCTTATTTGAGATAATGAGAGTAATTAGGTGACATACAATGGGAATACAGACTGAAATCATTTAAATTTTAATTACCACAACAGTTTCTCTGAAAATCAAGGAATCATGCTACTTAATTCATTTTATTAAAATGCCTTGGAAATGTAAATATTAACAAACTATATTGGTGGTCTGGTTTGTTCAGAAATGATCTTAAAAGTGATTTAGTCTTTGAAAAATCATCCACCCATAGCAACTGTAGTAAAACCATTTATCTCCTTGTAACATTTATATTGCTCTATTGATATTCAGAATAGCACTAAAATAAGATAGAGTCAATAAAAATATTATTTTTGGTGTGGTAATATATAATAAAGCATTGGACTGGAGATTACAAATCTTGCTACCAATGGTTACTTAGCAAGAAGAAAAAGGACTTTATCCTTCTAATTATTGATATAAGTAGAGGGTGTCTTCAGTTACTCACATTTTCTTGTTAGGATGTACTTCATTCTACAATTATAGTACTTCGTTTGAAGATCCAGTTGCAAGATAGATGTTGTCTTTACCTTTTCATATTTTGAACATTTTCTTTTCAATAAATAAAAATTTATACTTTTATGCACTCTTTTATTTGAAACAATAAGAGACATTAATAATTGTCCTATATGAATTTTATCTAAAGCGTAAAGCAAAATAACTATTTTTAAGTTTAAAATGCTACAAAATTATATCCCAGATTTCCTATATAAATTGTGATAGACAAAATCAGCTGATATTTTATTTGAATTTATATGTAAGAAAAAGCTTTAAAATCCTTCTACATTTAGTATCCATGTAAATCAAAATTGATATCAGAATTTACTGTTTTTTTCCATTACACTGGGTTATTCTAAAATGCTATAAAAGTTACATGTTATGTGCTTTTATATATAATTAATAATAATTGCAAAATGATATTTGGTTTATTATAAGCCATGCTGTTGGTATTAGAACAATAAAATATTATAATGATCACATGAGGAAATCTATATTATAATTATTTGATTTGTGTATACTTGTATGTTACCATAATATAGCAAAAATGGTTCATTGTAGAGAGATTTTCATTTGCACAATTCTGTTAAAATGCTTTAAGTTAGAGAATAAAGCAATTTCCAAACTATTTTGCAATTTGATAGCAGTATGGAATCTGTTTTTGGGCTCACTGTGAGCATTATTATTGCTCAAGAGAAATAACTGTTAGATACTGATAATGGAGTACTTCCCTTCATTTGCAGTGGATTATGATATAAATTCTATAAATAGGATGTGACTTCATATTGAGCTTAATGACCACCAAAGGCAACCTTGAAGTGAGTAAATAAGAAAGCATTATTTAATGTGGCCTATTTTTTATTCCATTTTTTAACCTATCAATCTTGTGATATGTTCTATACAAACAGGAATCTGATATCAACAATGAAATCTTGTTCTAACAATAATCAGTTTAATTACATCTAATTTACTCACAACAGAGAGATTAAATTTACTATCAACTGTTTATCTATGACAAATACTTAAAAGTACAGGGTGTGGAAGCAAAATATGGAGTAATTCTTAAAATGTTTTTTTTAAGTTTGATTAGTCCAATTTTTGAAAAAAAAAAAAACATGATAAATCTAAATTTTCATGATTAGCTCTATTATTCAAGCACTTTTTCATGAAAATTCAACCCAATATGAGTGAGTAAGAAAAGAAATGACAAAGAATCTATCATTTGCTTAATGCTGAAATCAAGCCAAAAAAATTTCCGAAATCATTGGAGTTTCTTTTTGGCGTCCATCAAACCCAGACCTCCTTGATTTTGCTATATGGGGTGTTTTAGAAAACAAAGCAAATGCAACTTCCCATCCAAATATTGGTTCACTTAAGACTGCTATTGAGAAGGAATGGAATAAAATATCTGAAGAATTTATCTTGAAGGCATGCAAATTGTTTCAAAGGCGTGTTGATACAATGATAAAGAATGATGGCCATATAGAGTGAATTTACTGTTTTGTGTCTATCTTCTTATTTTGTTGCTTATTTTTTAAGATTAAAATCAATCTTGTTTTATAATAGAATTGTTTATTATACAAGAATATTCTTAATTTTGCTTCTGCACCCTGTAATTGTTACACAATACTCCCAATTTAATTTAATCCTGTAATCTTTCATTTAGATAATTACTTATAAGTGTGCTCTCTACACTTTTCTTTCTAAAATTCCCAAAAGTAAAAATATTTTGGGGATATGATTAAAAATCTGAAAACATTGGTTTGTGTTTTAAGCCAGGGATAAATAACTGTATTTTTATATTTATAATTAGTTCATTTGTAGATTTGTAAAAGTTGTTATAAATATTAATGACAATGTTTTACTCTAAATGCAGAATGCCATTGATATCATCTCAAGAAAAAAAGATCAAGAAATTTACTGGGTTTCTGTTTTTCTTATTAGAAATCTGAGGATTTGTTTTGTCTTAATCCATACTTGTCTGTCAGCCAGAGTTACTAAAAAAAAACTTGGAAACCAAGTGTGAGAAAGCTGAGATGATGTTATCTTTGCTTTTACGGCAAAAAAAAAGTTTTGAAGTTGTAACATTAATGGAAAGAAGGCAAACAGAAAAAGAAGCATCAATTGTATAGAGACTTTCCTTATTGGTATATCAAATCTATTTGTTGACAGACCAAACTTAAAGTTACAAAGAAGGAAATGTTATTGACCACCATCCAATTCCTATGAAAATTCAATGCCATTAGTAAGAGTATAATTGAAAAAAAAAACATGGAACAAATTGCATGAAAAGAGAATGCTTATACATGTTTATAAAGAACTGACAATAAGGTAACATTTATAATGAAATTTCTATGGAAGCATGAGAGTGTTTAGGCCAGCCATATTAATTCAATTAGCCAATTTTGTTTTAGTAATTTTCAAGAATAAAATATACTCACTATAAGTTATTTCATTGCAATTCATTGATAGATACTCTGAGCATAAAAGTAGTTGGACTTAAATCCAGTACCAAATTAGTCATAATTGTCCAAACCATTTCACACAAAACACTTTACAGTGAACATTATGCTTATTCCCTCTACCCTGTCAGCCTAGCTTAGCACTAACACTAACTGTATCCCCCTATAAAGGGTTAAGACCCCCACTGCCACCTAAAAATAGGTGCCCTGGGTATAACACTAAACTGCATCTGATGATGAGGCTCTGGTGTGGAGTACCCCTTTATTACCATTGTATTACTTAAATCACTGAGGGTGAACAATAGAGGAAAGCTTACAACTGTATGATGCCTATGTAGTAGTAATGCCACAAACAATCTTACCACGAAGAAACAGAAGGTGTGCTCTCTCTACTACAGGCACATGGAAACCAGATGAAGAAAAGGACGCAAGAGGTGTAACTTGTTTTATGGAGGAGAACAAGATAAGCCTCCGTGAAGTGGCGAGATTTGATGAATATAAAAGAGACTAAGTCTGAAGTGGAAAAGAGCAGTATTTTGCTGATGTCTGATTGGTGAACATCCATCAGTTTATTTTGCATGTTGAATAAGTTGACTACCCCCCAATTGGTTTATTCCACTTCAACTAGACTTTTCCAAAACCTCGAACAAGCTATTTCAGCCTATGTGTAACCAGACGCAAATAGCAAGCAAAGCATTTGACATTCGGCTGATTCCCGAATTTCAAGGCATCTCATCTGACCACACGGTGTCAGAATGGTTGGAACAGGTGGAGCTGGTGTGCAAAATGTGTGGTGTTGACAACTTACGCTGAGAGGCGGGGCTCTGTCAGTATACCGATGGTTAACCTGTGACCAAAGGGAGGATTTACAGCAGGTAAAACAAGCCTTCCTTGTGGCTTTTGCACCGGACCCTTTTGTTGCATTTGACACATTTGTCTCGCGCCGTTTGCACCCCGGGGAAACTGTGGACGAATATTTGGGTGACCTACAGGACCTCGCACGTCTGATCGAAGAAAACTACTATGACTGATGGCTCAGTTGCGCTTTCGTGTCAGGACTCCCCACTCCAGTTAGACGACAATTACGTGGGTCCTCAAGGATGGAGCACATGACCCTAGAACAGATTCTTGCTAGGGCTCGAGCTCTTATGACGGAAGAGGCAGAGGTCGATGAGCCTGTTGCTGTGGCAGCCGGGCGATGCTGAGTTCTTCCTTATGTGCCTGCAGCCTCACCTTCAACCTCCGACAAACAGAATGCAGTCACAGTGCAGTGCTACAAATGTGGAGGTCCCAATCACTTTGCCAGAGACTGTCGACAGCCCAGGGGCAAATCACAAAGAGTGCTCCCGGAGATACACAGTTATCAGTGCCAACAACAAGGACATGTCGCATCGAGGTGTCCGGAAAACTAGGTAAGGGGCGAGAGGCCGGCACTACTCTCTCCCCACATAAACTAGAAGAAGTGCTTCCTGTAATGAAGGTGAAGGTCAATGGAATGGATCGGATAGTGTTGGTGGATTCTCGCTGCTCCTCATCCGTTGTGAGTGGAATGTCATGTCGACCCCAAGTATGGAAAAGTACCGCAATTCTGACAGCAGGCAGGAAGTGTCTTTTAAACCATGGTGTTGGTAGCATAACTTTAACAGTGACCAACAGAAATCCCTTAAAGACGAATGTGCTAGTGGTAAAAAGCAAACCATTGGGATTCGACCTCCTTCTGGGAATGGACATCATCAAGAAATTGGGCGTGTGCACATCGACGAAGGAGGCAAGGCACATTTTGCTGAGGCGGCTCACACTTTGGGTGCGACAATAGAGCTAGAACAGCCTGACTTTCGTGCAGAGTTCGACCAACGCACCAAATCCTGGACAGTATCATAGAAGTGGTCCGGGGATCAGCCACCAGAAAAGTTATACAACAGAGTACCGGAGTACACCATCCTTGCAAGAGCTCGTGCAGAATACGATAAAGAGCTACAAAACTGGATTGACAATGGGTGGTTAGTTCCTTACCCGGAAGATAAATTGGGGCCCCCAAAGGGCCTGATCCCATTAATGGCAGTCATCCAGCAGAATAAACAAAAGGTAAGACTGGTTCTTGGCTATCGGGAGTTAAATGATCACGTGGATCCATTTATGGCTTGTGCAGACATATGCACTGAAAAGTTGAGAGAATGGCGGCAAGCAGGATCGAATGTATCCGTGTTAGACCTTCACAAGGCATACCTTCAAGTACGCATGCACCAATCACTATGGTCCTATCAAACTGTACTGTTTAAGGGACGAAGGTATTGCCTGACCCGCATGGGGTTTGGTCTCAATGTGGCACCATCCATCATGCAGACAATTGTTGATGCTATCTTGACAAAGGACAAGCACATACAGCGGGCAATATCTGCCTATATTGATGATGTGTATGTGGATGAGAGCATTGTGCCTGCGGCACATGTGAAGGAGCACCTCTGCAGCATTGGCTTCCTCAGCAAGGAGCCGGAGAGGCTACAGGATGGTGCGCGAGTGCTTGGGTTACAGGTCTGGGGAGAGGATAACTCTCTGTATTGGAGAAGAGGCAACAAAATATGTCATCACATGACGGAACGTATTTTCACTATGCAGCAAATTGGTTGGGCACCTTCCCGTGGGTGGTTGGCTTCATGTGGCTGTGGCGTTCATCAAGCGGAGAGTATCTGACGTCACCGCTGGATGGGATGACAAAATTGACGCTGCCCCTCTGAACACCATGATTAAAGAAGTTCTCATTAGAGTGCGCAAGGAAGACCTGGCACAGGGCAGATGGTGTGTCAACAGCCAAGCCCTTAGTGTATGGGTTGATGCAAGCTCTCTCGCTACCGGCGTGTCGCTTGTATATGATGGGGCTGTAGTAGAGGATGCTTGCTGGTTATGACCAGCAAAGGACTCCCAACACATTAACCTTGCAGAACTCGATGCTATTATTAAAGGAATAAACTTGGCAATCCTCTGGAAGACGATCACCTTGCATTTGTTCACTGATTCTGCTTGTGTCCATAAATGGATCTCAGACACCCTTACCGGCAAAGCCAGGGTATGAACCAAAGCTGCAAGTGAGATGCTCATTCAACGGCGGCTTGATACTATAAAAAAACTGGTGAAAGAATACGCGCTGTAGATGAATGTGTCCTTAGTCAAATCTAGCCAAAATAAGGCAGATCAATTGACTAGAGTGCCTCAGAGGTGGCTTGATGCAATTAAAAGGAACACTGGGCCTGTGCAACCTGCCTGCACTGCGTCCGTGAGCTCAGTTGGGCTTGACCAGATCAAGATTGTTCACCAACAAAGCGGTCATCCTGGTGTGCGGCGAACACTTTATTTTGTGAAACAAATTGCCCCTGGGGTTCTCTAAGGCCGCAGTGAAAACTGTCGTCAGAGAATGTGAAGAGTGTCAGTCGATCAATCCAGCACCCGTGCACTGGTCAAAGGGGGCTTTGAATGTTAAACAAACCTGGCACCGGGTAGCGATGGATATTACCCATTGTAACAGGTCCCATTTTTTGATGGTGATCGACTGCGGCCCCGCTTGGTTTGCCATCTGGCGACATCTTCCTCGACAAGATGCAACGAGTGTAATCAACCAGCTGAAGGTGCTCTTTTATGAGCGGGGCCTGCCGACAGAGATTCTGACAGATGATGACACTGCCTTTTGGAGCAGCCTGCTTAAAACCTTTCTAGATGAGTGGAGAGTCCGACTTTGATTCTGCCGTGCATATGTCCCCTCTGGTAACGGCATCATCGAGCGATGTCAGAGAACTGTAAAAAGGATCGCCGCCAGAAAACAGTGTACTATACCAGAAGCAGTATACTGGTACAATGTCACGCCAAAGGATGATGTATCCTCTGCTACAGCACCAGCCAATATGGTCTATCGGTACCGCATACAGCTGAAAGGAATCAATGGAACACCGGCGCCGTCACATAATCAACAACAGGCCGTTTTCAAACCGGGTGACCAAGTGTGGGTAAAGACTCCACATGGACGATGTACCACAAAATATAAAGTGGGACATGTGACCAGAATTACCAGTGTACAGAACATAACAGTTGACGGAATACCATGCCATGTGAAAAATCTGCGCCCCATAGTGGGACCAGGCCAGCTGACAGTCTGTTCTGACATGGTTTCAGAGGATGCGAGCGAAAGATTTGTAACCATTGGAGAGAGACCATATGAATAGGCACTCAGCACAAATGCAGGTGATGCCTCTTCCAATAACACTTCTGATGAAGACCAAGTGACTATACTACCACGAAGAAGCACATGGCGCAAAAGATCACCTCCCAAATGTTTCATGTGTGATCATAGGATCGGCGGGGAGTGTAGTAGTAATGTCATGAACAATCTTACCTCGAAGAAACAGAAGGTGTGTTCTCTCTGCTACCGGCACATGGAAACCAGACGAAGAAAAGGACGCAAGAGGTGTAACTTGTTTTATGGAGGAGAACAAGATAAGCCTCCGTGAAGTGGCGAGATTTGATGAATATAAAAGAGACTAAGTTTGAAGTGGAAAAGAGCAGTATTTTGCTGATATCTGATTGGTGAACATCCATCAGTTTATTTTGCATGTTGAATAAGTAGATTACCCCCCAATTGGTTTATTCCACTTCAACTAGACTTTTCTAAAACCTCGAACAGCCTAATAATACTCTAAATAATGAATTGTCACTGGTAGAAGTAAATTTATTTCATATCAAAATATTATTCATATCCAATTGAATGTAAGGGAGGAGAGTCCCTGTGATGTAGTGGCTAACATACTGAACTCTGTCATCATAGTAACGAGTTCAAACTCCAGTTATGCTATCGCATTCACTTTCAGACTAATACCCTTTGGAAAGGTATGAGCCCCTTATCTCCCTCAGCTATAGGTTAAATAGTATCACTGCCATTCTTCTACAAGGATGAATGACCCATGAAGGTTGATATGCCATTAAATAAAGAAACTAAGCCAAACCATCAACTGAATGTATAAAAGTTCAATCCCTGTTTTGATTTAAATCTTTTTTCTTTTTATTAGGAACCATTATGTGTTATGGCCAAACTGGAGCTGGTAAAACCTTTACAATGTCTGGAGTCACTGAGAACTTCCAGAATCGAGGCTTGATTCCACGGGCTTTAACTCAGTTGTTTAATGAGATTGAGGGCCGTCAAGAAGATGCTATCACTATCAGGTAAGTCTTATCTCAGTATTTATAAAATTCAATTTGTCCACCTATCCAATCCTTTGGTAAATGCACAGATGAATATAAGGTATAATACCTTATATTCATTTGGAAATATATACTGATAATAGTGTAATATGATTAAGGTAATGATTTTTTTTATGTTAATGATTTTTCATTAATTATATTTTATTATTTAGTTTGGTAAGGCTTTGAACTACTCAGGTCTCTTAGTCCAGGTGCATAGTCAGATGGTGCAGTCTTACGCCTGTGCAGATGAGATGCAACAATCATCATCTGTCATAATAAACTCCCAGACAGGAAATGGGCTGGAGTGTGGATGATGTCATGCTCAGAAGAGATGGTCTTGAAAATTGGAGGATTTTGAAAAGACAGAAAGTTGAGGTTGACCGTTGAAGGTAGCGGTTAAGTTTTTCGGATCTCTACCAGCAGAGATCTAATACACCACAAGATGCACTGTGCGTGTGTGTGTGTGGGGGGTATAGTATGGTTAGCATCGGCTTTCAAGAATTGTGTCTCTCTCCTCATGCTGCCAAAGACTAAAGTTAGAAAGAAATAAACTCATTTGTACCGCTTGTATTTGTATTACTGTTGTTATTGATATCTTTATGAGTATACAACAACAGATGAATGTGTATGATTTTAAAAAATTGTTTTTATTCATTTGTTGGTTCCTGGCAAATAGATAAAGGGCAAATAGACCAGATCACATTTAATGTTTATTTTCATCTAATGATTAATCATGAAAAATTTTATTCATATCAACTTTTTGTTAACTTTTGGAAGATTTTATTATTTAGTAAATATTACTTCATTTCTTGTTGAAAAATAAGTAAAGTTGATGACCTTAGTCCAGGGTGACCTGAAGACTTCCTTTACAATTCCTAATACACTAAGGTGTAAGGGAGAGTGCTACTCCATTCCCTGGATTGCTCCACTTTACCCTTGATCCTTAACTTATAATGCTGTGTTAAGCAAGGCAGCATCAAGTACCATTTTTTGAGTCTTTGGTATGACTCAACCTGGGATTGTACACTAGTCTCACAGACCATTGGCGAACACTTTACTCATCAGCCAATGGATAAACTTAAAAAATAAGCATTCCTCATTTTTCTTTTACCCATTTCTCTCTGTCTTTTCTTACTTTCTTTTTTCATCCTTTCTTTTTTACTTTTTTCTTCTTTTATTTTTTCTTCCCATTTCATTAAGGCAGATAATAAGCATCTGATGCATAGCATAATTACTTCCCCTGTCTCTCTCTCTCTCTTTTATTTTTTCTTTCTTTCTTTCTTCCCTCTGACATATAACATTTTTTTCTTCCCTTTCTTTCTTCACAAAAGAAATGGTCATTATTTATATGTGATGATAAGGCATAATATTCAAACACATGTTCATGTCTTATTCTATTGACATATGTATATGTTTCTTATATAAAGAATATTAGCGAATATGGAGCAAGGCAGTCTAATGTGGAAGTTCACCAGATCCTTTTTTTATTGTTTTTGAAAATGTGTTTGGTATTAAAATGCATGCAGAGTTATGTTTTGAGTATTGCCGGGCGCGTGTGGGCTGTGGCCCTGCACCCGGACCCCCCTTAAAAAGGCCTTGTGCTATAATCATCCGGTTGGTGGGATGGAAGACAAATACAGTTATGTTTCAAGTATAATAAAGGATTTCTTTAGAAATACATTTTAGTTTGGGTTATCTTTTATCTTAAATGAAAATTCTTTCCTTAAGATGAATAAATATTGGATATTGAAATTTAATGAAAAAGTTCTCAATTTTTTTTTTGTTATTTTTATAAATAAAAAATTATCCTGCAATAATCTGGAAGTATTTTGCTATTTTGTTTTCTTACTGATAGCAAAAAGTTGTTTTATTTGGCAAGAGAAATGGTTTTCTTGTTGCTTTTGTTTTTTGAAAATATTTGTTTAATCTAAAGACATTTGGTTACTAATGTGTCAAGCATGAAGGAAATGAAGAAATATAACATATCTCTTCCAAATGTCTGGAAGAGAATGAAAAACATTTTCATTTATCAACAGATTCATTATTCAAGAGAAAAAAAAACAAAAAAAAAACATGTAAATGATTGAAATAATATAAAAATGATATTTCACTGAAAAAATTTTTTTCAAAAATTTTATAATTTTGTTTATTTTTAATTTTTTTTGAAAGTAGTTTGCATGTTTTTGTTCTCATTTCTTATAACATATTTTTCTTAACATCTAGCTAAGATAGTACATGAAATGATTAAACAACCTCAGTGAATTCTTATTTAACATGGATTTTGGTACTTATTCATAGAAAAAGTAACACAAATAAAATCAGCTACATTGATTAATTATAGACATTATATTCAAATAATTTTCTACTACATCATCAGTGTTCAATCCTGAATGGCTAGACATGAAGTGTATGTGTAGTTGTAATATATATCCCACATGTTTTTTCAATGATATAGTCTTTTAAATTATAATTTAGATCACTCTGTTGGCAGGGCTTTTGAAACATTAATTGCATCCCCTGTCGAGGGGTAAATTGCTTCCCCAAAATGGATGTTCTGCCTATGACAGTAAACTGCATCTGGGGCTGAGGCTCTGGAGATTCATAGTCTGGCCTAATGAGTAGAGTGTTTGCCAATTGTCTGGGAGACCGAGGTTCAATCCCAGGTCAGGTCATACCAAAGACTCAAAAAATGGTTCTTGATGCTGTTTGCATTATAAGGTAAGGATCAAGGGTGAAGTTGAGCAATCCAGGGAACGGAGTTGCACCTTCCCCTACACCCCAGTGTAGTAACTATCAAAAAGAGAACCTTCAGGTCACCCTCAACTAAGGTAGCCAACTTTACTTTTATTTTTACTGTTGCAAATTTTCAAAACAATGTAAAAATCTGAATTTCATATGTTGATAAAGCATTGCTTTCTAATGGGAAAAATACTGTTCAAGCAAAGCAATGGTTTGATAAGTGTTATTTGGACTCTGCTCCATTGGAAACAATGGTTAAGAGGTGGTATGTGGATGTGGTCATACAGACACAAATGATGCTGAATGCTCAGGTTGCCCAAATTCGGCAGTTGTCCTGGAAAACACCAAAAAACTCCACAAACTCATTTTGGCTGATTGTAAATTAAAGTTGTGTGAGATAGCAGAGGAGTTGAAGATATCAGAAGGTAGTGTATTTACCATTTTGCATGAACATTTGTCGGTGAGAAAGCTGTGTTTGAAGTGGGTGTTGTGTTTGTTCACAGTCGATCAAAAACAATGTGTCAATGATTCAGAGTGTTGTTTGTAACTGTTTCAACACAACAAAAAGAGTTTTTGCATAAATATGTAACAATGGATGAAACATGGATCCACCTCTTCACTCCGGAGTCAAATTGGCAGTCAGCTGAGTGAACAGCAGCAGGTGAAAGCTGTCCAAAGTGACCAAAGACACAAACATCAGCAGGTAAGGTTTTGGCCTCTGTATTTTGGAATGCTCCAGGGAAAGAGATTTGGCTCCAATGAAGAAGTGATATCAGAAACTGAGGCATATTTTGAGGCTAAAGACAAATCATTCTACAAAAAAGGTATTGAATTACTAGAAAAGCATTGGAATCAGTGTATCACCCTAGAAGAAGACTATATTGATGAATAAAGTCAAATTTTGCCTAAAAGTTGTATTATTAGCTTGACCCAGGATTTATTGAGTGATGTGTAAAGGATAGTTACTGCAAGCTATAATTAGTTACTAAGATTATTACTAGTAGTTACTTGAAACTATTTAATCAGTTGCAAATTATTGGTGTTAGATAGGAATACGTGAAACCATATAACTGTGTACAAATAAATAATTATCATTAAATAGGAATAGTTACTTTGAGTCATATAATTGTGTATAAATTATTAGTATTAGAGATGTATCCCATATACCATATGACTGTCCAAAAAATGATTATTAGTGTCAAATATGTTCAATTTAAAAAAAATCATTGCAATGGAATGTTAAAAATATAGTTGATTGTAATCGAACATTTACAAATGAATCAAATTTCAACATTAAATAATCCATAAGGAGTTGACATGTCATTAAGCAAATAATTCAGTCCAAACCAAACCATAATTTAGAATTTGGCATTACAGTTGATCTAAAATGAGTGTAGCCTTAACTAGAACATTTTGCATGTCTTATTAAAAAAATTGAATCCTCTATTCCAACTGCATATAGGAACTTAAGTTAGCTTTAAGTGATACACACAAAAGGTATTTTCCTTAGACTGCCTTAGAGAATTAAAGAATCTAGCTGATAACTTGTCTTAGCTTTGGTTTCTAGCTAAGAAATTTTTTGCTAGATGTTTACTTTGTATGGTTAAGCAAAAAGATAAAACTTATCAGCTGGACACAAAGTAAGTTTCTAGTTTAACGTTATAATTACATTGTAAATTAAACTTTTCCTAAGAATTTGAAAGTTTCGGGAATTTTCAAAAACAAATATGTTAAAAAAAAATCTTCTCTTGGGTCCCATTAGTAACTGCAGAAAATTTGGTGGTGATGTGATGATAGATTAAAAAGAAGATATTTGGGGAATTAAAATATATGAAATGTTTTTGCTTTAAATTTAGAATTCAGAAATAGTATGTAGCAGATTAAACTGTATTCCCTCTCATTAAAAACTTTGTCATTTTTTTAGTTAATAGACAAAAACATCAACAAACTCCATTACTGACTATTATTCAATTTCATATGAATACTATTTCTTGTTTGCTGCTATTGCTATCTGAAATGCTGTCTTCCTTCTGAGAATATTTTGCTTATTCTTGGCAGTATACAAAGATAGGAATATAAATGCCTTTTTAGTAAGTTAAATTGATTATACAGAAAAAAAGATATTGAATAACTCAGAGATGTAAGATACCAAATATGGTTGGCATTTTTAAAGTATGCTTCCATGCTGTAGATTTTGAAGTATTCATTTCTTTCAATTATCTTTTATATATCTTATGTTCAAAAATTTACAGTTGTGAATATCAGAGAGAATATATTATTTTATATTAAAAAAAGGTGATTATTATATATCAAAGTATCAACTGAATTTGATAGTTAGACTTACCCAAAATAATTGAACTTGAAAAAGTAAAAAGTAATTAAAATTTATTCACACTGCCACACAGAAAGTTAAGATAAGAGTTGTGACAAATGAATAAACACACCAATAAATTTATTTAAAAAATAATATAAGTATCACTTTAATACATTTTCCTATTTTTAATATGTATATTTTTTATTATTACTTTAAAATTTTTTTAAGGGAATTCTGGGATTGTTTTTCTTTGATGTTTTATATTTATTAATTGTATTTTTAAAAGTTTTAATTGCATTAAAAAATCATTGTCAGGATAAAATATCTGTCAGTATTTATCAAGAAAATAATGTTGTGGGATGCCCATTAATACAAAATATAAGTGCTTAAAACTTTTGGCTCTTTTAGAAGTTAACATAAAAATAAATTATTTGTCAGTATCACAACATAGGGTATTGATTGTTAAAACATAAACTTTTAACATTCCAATTTTCCACAAGTCCAACTATTGCTTGAGAAAGAAAAAAAAGGGACATTTGACTTTACAAATAAAACTACTGCATTTTAATGAAAAAGAAATCAGATTTAGAACTTTAGTTTTGGTAATTAGCTCCAAGTTATGGAAACTCAATGAGGGAAAAAGTCAGTGCTAAAATGAAGAATGACTGAAGTAATTGTTCCTGAAAAATAGAAGGAATAAATTTGATTACATACCAATAAACATGTATTTCTGGTGGTTAAGAAATAAAGGGCTTATATTGTCTTTTTATCTATGCAAGGAAAATTACCTTACCAATTAACCACATGGTTAAAAAATACTAATTCCAGCTTGCATAGTGAGAAAGAAAAAAAAAATGTCTACATATTTGTATTGGGTAACATTGTTTGTGAGGAAGAAATATACAGAAAACTCTGCTCAATTGTTTTTAAGTCTGTATATCATGTGGTTACTTGTTTGTGTGTTACATGATTATTTTAGTGTATGACACAAAACTAGATCTAGAGCTCTGGGGAGCATAAAGTTACCCTTTCATTGCCAATACTCTCCAATCCACTCTGACCCAGAGTGGTAGTAGATGTCAAGGTTCCCTCTATGAGTCAAATAGATCTGTTCGAAAATTATTAGTGTTGGATAGGAATACTTGATACCATATAACTATGTGTTAATTATTTGCATTAAGAATAGTTAAGTGAAGCTATAATTGTTTTACTTGAAACCATATAACTGTATGCAAACAAATGATTATTATTAAATAGAAATAATTATTTGAAACTATAATCTTGTATAAATTATTAGTATTAGATAGGAATACTTGAAACCATACAGCTGTGTCCAAACAAATGATTATAAACAAATAAAAAAAAAGCAACTTTAAAGAAAATGCGATGGAACATTAAAAATATACTTATGATTGTAATCAAACATTTGGTATTGAATAACCCATAAAGAGTTGATATGCCATTAAATGAATAAACCAAACTAACATGATGTTTTTTAGCTGACATACAAGTTTTGAAAATAGTTTGAAATTATGGAAGCCTTGTAGCCAGGACAAGAGGAGATAACCTCATTATTGTTTTATTTTGTTGATATGTGTGCTATGTATGCATAAACAGATATGTTAGGAAAAAATAGTTCTGCTCTTTTTTTTTTTCCTTTATCTAGCTGTTAAGATTTATGAATCATTTTCATATAATTCTTTTTATTGCATTTTAATGTGTACTTATTGTATGATTATAACTGATATCAATATAATTATTTGCTCATTTAATAGGTCTGTGTCATTAACATGTTGTGGAGACCGATAAATATACCGGTCTCGCAAACTTCTGAAATATAAGTGATTGACAACAAACTAGGCAAGAATGACAAATCAAGGGTGTTGCTTCAGAAGGCCAATCTTTATTATGGTGAATCGTATATCGGAATAGTGTATGGTGAACAGT